>VCRD01000315.1:210679-262113 GCA_006783055.1 Trinorchestia longiramus
GTTCTAGGGTACTGCATGTTCTAGGGTACTGCGTGTTCTAGGTTACTGCTTGTTCTAGGTTACTGCGTGTTCTAGGTTACTGCGTCGATCACGGTGCTACGCTTCTTCAAACAGTCTCCCTCATTAATAACTTTATGCGTGTTTCGAGTTGTGCCACTTCACCTTACAGTAAGTGTGTACAGAGAAAATATGAAGACGTGTAAAAGCCTCCAAAAACGCCATGTTTTGAAGAATAAATGAGTCACAATGATCTAGGTACTTTGAGAGCTCTTTGCCGTTACTAATGTTAAAGAGTAATCAGTGTTTTGTTGATCTTTAAAAAAATATGGTAGAAATCCGTGTGAGTGTTCCAAATCAAATAATTTCAGCATATCAAGTATAAATAGTAATAACAGAAATAATTATTTTATGTCACTGTAGTCCTCTACCATTTCGATGAGATAGACAATATCGAATCAAGTGATACACACAGCCGCTGCCACGCTGACTGTCAACCAAGCATCTTCATGTTTTTAGTTCAGTTATCTCCGAACGAATAGTATTGTATTTATATTATCACAAAATTAATCAGAGATGTTTTCTTCAGTCGTGCTCACGGGGACGAGTTTGCTGCGTCGAAAAAGAAGCGGGATGCTGCAGCTGGTGCTCCTGAAGGCGGTGGGCAGGTGTGGGTCGAGGGAGTGGGCTGGACTTCCATTACAAGGGAAGCCTACCTCATTCTAGCTGATGCCCGCAACCATCTCATGGTATGTTGACTCACTCTGTACACTATAACCCACATCACTCATCCCTGTTAAATTCAATCATAGAATGGTTTATAATCATTTCACTAAATGGTCTGCGCTATGGACGCTAGTGTGTGTATGTGTAGGTACAATGTATTGCTGCAGGAGGTAGAGACATGGATGGTAATGTGTGTGTATGAGCAGCATGTTGCTGCAGTTGGTGTAGACATACGTTAGGTTTACATACGAGTCATTTTATGGCCATCGGCAAATGGGGCTAAATGTATTTTCCTTTAAAGAGTTTACAGGATTGTTTAAATTACTCACCATTGACGCACTTCTGGCTGCTGCAGGTCTTCACTTAGCGCCTAGAAAATGCCAGCAAAATTCACTTAACTGCGTCTCTTTGTGTACATATTTTCTGGTCACAAGAAAATAGGATCTTTCCTCATGTAAAAATATTAAATAAGTTTTGCTAGAATCATCCTAAGTCGTGAAGACTGCGCTTTGTTTACCTAGACGATATTTTCTAACAATTTTTTGTTGATTTTTAGTATCATCTAAATGTTCAAATTAACTTGAAGAATTTGACTTGTGTGGATGTTTACATTTCACTGTACGCAAATCAGTAGCCACCGCCTTTCGAGACTCAAGCGTTACATACATAAATAGAAGTTTTTTGGCCAATCGTATATTTTGTACACACAGATTGTTCATTAGAGTTAATTTTTGACAACGAATTTATGTTTCAATTACAACCCCAATTCTAAGAACTCGTGCTGTTTCATGTTGACATTGGTTGCTTGCACTTCCTGCACTAGCGCCTTGTGATGGGAGTGTGATGACGCTGTCGTTACTCATACCGCCCTAATGGTGTCATGTTGTTTTTGGTTATTATGCATACTAATTTGTGACTGAGTTTAATGAACGTGTACAGTATTAGCATGTATCGGTTCCATTACATGTATGTGCAGTGTTTGTGAAGTCTGTAGTTTTAATAGTTAGAGGAATACAGTGCGCTAATTTGAAGGTATTTATTGGCTCAAACTGGAGTGTCGTGGATGCATCCTGTTGAAAGGTGTTTCAGTCGAGGAAAACAGTTTATTTATCGAGAAATTTTTGCTTTTATCGAAAAACTCGGCATAGTTTAAATTGGAAATCGATTTTTAAGCTTGTGGTATTGGATAATTATTTTCCTAAACATTTTATCATGTCAGTTTGTTTTTTCTCATGGAATCTATCTCAAAAGTAGTGATGACGACGGTTGTCATGGCTTACCAGTTTGAACGTGCACATGTTATCTACATTTACGTAACCTTAATTTACGTGTGCGCAGAAACAAGTTGGCGTCTCGAATGTCAACTGGGACGAAGCTGTGCAAGCTTCCATTTGTGGTACTCCTCCTCTGCCGACTGAAGCCCTAGACTCTAACTCCCCTGTTCGTGCTCTATCTTCTAGCCAGTCGGGCACAACTTTTACCAAGACTGAGGATAGTCGAAAAGTTGAAACATCATCAGTGCGTGAATTACGTAAGATGAAGGGACACAAACCTGATCTACCAATACAAGATAAGACATCACCCAGCCAAGAGCAAGTTAATCATCCTGTACAGTTAGATTCTGATGAAGCCTTGCATAAGAATACAATCAATAACATTTGTCATAAGAAAGAAATTCCTCGCAAGCACATGGTTATGAATACTATTAATCAAAATATTATTGGGACTAAATCTAGTCAAGCTCTGCCGTTAAACCGAAATGACGTAAACGACTCTTTTTTGTTACCTGCTAGTCATGCAAATTCCAGTTTAATGTCTAAGAATAAAAAAGATTCTCGTGAAAATAATGCTGGAGAACAAACAACCTCGCTGAGCTCGCCGAAGGTATGTACTCCGATAGCTGACCGTGACGTGAGGGTTTCGTCGACTCAGTTCGAGTCAGAGATGAGACCTCTGGAAAAGATAACTCGACAAAGCCTGTCTGGTACAAGAAGCTGTCCTCTGAACAAGACAAGCGACCTCAAAGATGCAACGTGTCATGGCAGTATGAAGGTTTCTGAAGGCACACAGGTATCTTCTAACTGCAAACGTCTGACGCTTGGTTCTGATGTGGAGCGTGTATCGCCTACGGATCACGATCCCTTTGATGAAGATTGTGCAGATGGAGATGAAAATATAAAGTATTCATTGAATTTGGCTCGCATCAAATCAGATTTGGATCTTTTCGGAGATGATGAATGTAGTTTCAGTTATCCTCCGACTTCCGAACTTTACACTCCACAGAAAACTGGTCATAGTGGCACTTATCGATCGCCTACACGAAGTTTGTGTGAAACTTATAATTCTATCAAAACCTCAGAAAACGGTGTTGGGATTTGTTTGGAGGGAAAAAACTCCATGGCTATTATCAGTGCAGAGGCAGAAATTAATGTTAAAAGTAGACTTCCTAGTCTACGTGTGTCTGAAGTTCCTATACCTACTCTAGGTATTCCTAATTGTACTATGAATGTTAATTCTGGTGCAGTAGATAACCCCGACTACCGTGCACCTGTACAATCGAGCCAAAATACTTCTGAAACTTGCGATAAAAACAATCTGCCTCCTGAGCTGGAACAATCTCTCCTGGCCATGTCGCTCTCACCATGGACGAACACGGCTCCTCTTGTCAGCACCTGCGATGTCAGAGACCAGGACGACGGCCATCTCTCTCCCGACGCTGACTGCAACGTCACATTTTCATGTGATATTGATGATTTGCTGGGAATTAATACGCAGAAGTCAGTGTCGTGCGGTAAGATTAACAACACTTCTGTAACCAAGGACGATTCAGTTGCGCTTGATGACCAACGATGGCGAAAAGAAATGGTTGTAGATGACGATGATCTATTTGGTGAAGACAATGTGGCAGTCAAAGTGACGAGCTTGGACGATTTTAATGATAGTCTCGACATAAACAGTCCCAATCTGTACTCCCAATCTACTCCTGCAGGTTTTGGGGTTACTCGGCTCCGCCTGAATTTATCGACTGATGAACAAGGTAAACACGAAGATCTGAAAAGAGAGTCAATGTCGAGGAGCGGGAGAGTCTACGAACCTCAGCTGGATATCCTGTCAGCTGAAAATTCGAATTTGGGATCTTTAGATGAGAGTGTGCTGGAATCTCTCTCTGACTTGCACATCAACACTGATTACAGCAAGCAAAACGCAAGTAATTTCTCGGGGGAGGGTAATGTATTAAACTCTAGCTGCAATTACGCCCGCGAAAAAGCATGCGTTGGTGGAACTGATGACTTTGCTAATTCTTATGCATCAGGAAAAAAGTCCCTAGAGGTTAGGAAACCTATTGACCTCTCTTCCAGTTCCAGAGAGAAAGCAAAATCAAAGAATACTAATTACTCTCAGCCATCAGAGGATGATATTTTCGACGAGTTTGATATGAGTGACCCCAATGCAATGTCTGCTATTCAAACTCCTGTCCCAAAGTCATTTTACGACGTAGAGAAACCTGCTGCCGTTGACTCAGGGCATTTTGTAGCTTCTGAGAGCCCAACTCTTAAGACTGGGAAACAGCCATTTTTTCATAACTCCAAAATTCAACATGTTACCAAAACAAAACGTCAGCCTCTAATAGATGCAAATCATTGTTTCCTGGAAGAGAAAGTTCAAGCAGCTGCTAATGACCATTTTGTCAGCACAGGAAAAGAAAATGTAAAAATACAGAGCCAAAATCGGCCGTCGACAATGCGAGAAAATAAAAGGAATTCATTATATCGTGGTAAAGACCGTAATTCCAGCTCAGAAAACGAGTTCTCCCACCTAGTTTCTATGGAGGAAAGTTTTTTTGCGGATATTTCCGACATTGTTCCTTTGATGAACAAGACGTTTAAAGCATTTGACGATGAAGGTGATGTCAAAAATGAGGGTGATGCTAGTCTGGTGTCTCCTTCATCGCCTTCATTAACTTTGAATCTTTCTAAAGATGCGATGCTCGAATCATCTCAACAAGACACAAGCGAAAATAGTGTTCTGTTTTCGTCTCAGGAAATTTCTTTTAAAGATTGCCGAGCCAGTCACAATTTGAACGCAGAGTTTAATAGTGAACTCGAACACCCGGCGAGTACTACAAACGATCACAGACAATCAGATTGCTTCAAAAGCAATAGTAGACGATCGAATATAATAAGTTCTTGTGCTAATGTGGACTCAAAATCCATTTACCCAAAATCTAAAGGTTCGGATTCTGCTACGGCTTTGAAGTTGGAATCACCTTGTTTTCGTATCAAAGCTCCTATGACCAATGACCGTCGTAACCCTGCCCCTGCAATGGATGAATTTAATAGGAAAATTCGATCATACCCATCGAATCAAAATTCTCACAAAAATGTCATGAAAGATCCTAATTCTATTGAATGGTTGGAAGATATGACCATCAACGTTAGGGATTTGAGCTCTGACCTACAGCTCTTGCAAGAATTTCTTACGGAGCTCGATGCCAAGGAAAATTTTTCTTTGGTACTCATAGAAAACAAGCAATATGCTGAGCAGAAAGAGAACTCAGGTGGTGACAAAAGTGATCTTGAGGATGGTGATGCAAATTCAACTCAGGGTATGATTGTGGAGGGTCGACATCTACAGCGACTGCTCGGCGTTGTCATCGCTTACAACGACCGCGCAGCGCACGTTCTTCAACTAACTGATCAAGCAGGTTAGCTAAATTCAATCATCAAAAGGAGAGACTTAAATAATATGTATCCATTATAATATATTGCTTGATGATATTGTTTCTAAAGATGCAACACTAGAATCCTAAAAGCAAGACAAACGAAAATAGTGCTTTCAAATATTGTTCGATGATGTATATCTGGACTTTACGCGAGAGACTTCAATGAGATCGCTTGAATGTGTATCTGTCCACTACGGCATCGCCGTAGTCGCCTCACACCACAGAGTCAGTAGCGCATATTCTGAGGCTGGTTATCAGTTGGACAGACTTAATTGTCCTCGTCTCTTCATTGTAAGTGTGCCCGTTAGAATTTCTAACAGCTTCTCTCATAGGTCTTATTTCGACTTCAGTTTTACTCTATGAGAGAATCTTCGTTGACCAAGCAACATGTTTGTTATTTATGCTAGATTACATGTTAACGTCCGTCACGTTTGATTTTTCTAATCTCACTACAGTTGATAATAAAATGATAATAGTGAAATTTGAGTAGCATTGGTGTTTCATTAACTTAAGTGCCTACTGCTACTCATTTTTTCAACACAATGCCTGTAAAACTTAAGATATGCATTATGCATGTTCACTTATTTTTCTTTATTTACGAAAGCACTGTACGTACTAAATACCTATGTTTTATCTATCGAGAAAATTGAGAAGCCTCTTCAGACAGTAATATACGTCTCTCATATAATGGAGACTTTTTTGAAGTGGGGTAAAACACCTGAGTATTTTATTAGTGTGAAGGATGTTGGTGTCAGAGCTAGGAAAATACTTAGCGTACTAGTTACATCATCAAGTGAAGTGATAGTGATAACAATGAAACCTCAATCATTGCACTTTATAATGGTAAAAATTGCGTATATTTCCACTTGAGTTAGAATCTTTCACTTCCTCCCACTGTGGAAACTAAAAACACCTGAAATTATGGGAAAATGATCAAGCAATTAAATGCTATACATTTCAAGTTGTGGTGTGTGTAAAAGAGATCCAACGCCCTCCTACTTTTTTATTTTTTCAATGAAGTTGTATAAACTACTCGTATAAACTACTACTAGTCGTATAAACTAGTCGTACTACTAGTTGTATAAACTACTCGGCTAAATCAATACCTCTCTTCCCGCTACCCTGTACACTTCACTTTTTTGAATGTAATGGACGCACATCAAATGTATTTTTAATTGTATTATTTTATTTTGTTCATTGTTCTGACACTTCATTTTCCTTAGGTTTACTGGACATCAAAATTCGTCGCGATGCTCTCCGCCGTATCATCAGTGCAGGTAGTTCCCTCTCTGTATTTAGTATTATGAATTGTATTCAGTATTGTGTACAATGACTAAATTGTGTTTATTTATATATATCCCTTCATATGTAAGAATTTAAAATGTGAGTGTAATTTTTCAAATCCATCACGCTAAATCGGACTTGTAAATATTCGCATAAGCTTCTTATTTTTACCTAGTTTCATTGCAACATTTATCTTCATTGACCTCTACTAGCACATAATATCCAGGTTTCAGCATATTTTTTATTTCTAGAGCTATTAATACATTTTCATTCAACAGTGCTTGGTTCGATCTATCTTTATTACTGAATTTTTTGATGCAGTGACATTTTCCACTCATGAAACAGCTTTGCTTAAGCTATTATTAGCCAACGCTGCCCATTCTTTTTGGCTCTCTCTCATATTTTTGGTGCATTGACATTTTACACTCAGGAAACGGCTTTACTTGAGCTATTATTAGCCAACGCTGTCCATTGTCTTTGGCTATCTATCTCTTATTTTTAGCAGACCAACAGTGCAAGACGAGGAGCAAGACAAGACGCGGCTCAGTGGTGCTGTGGGAGAGCTGTGCCACCCTCTGCCTGCTGTGGAGGGCTACGGGCGCCATGCTGTCACGACCCCTGAAGGATATCTGCACTGCCACTTGGATGCTCGGCGTCCAGACTTCGAGTTTGTCTGACCTGGTTGGTGCATGTCGACTGAGTGTGCCCTTACCAGCAATAGTGCTATATTAATAATAATAATTATATCTTTGAATAATATTGGTAATGATAATGTTTTTCGTCTGTACCGAAGATCCCTTCACCTGAAATCTAGAATCATCTCCTGTAAACAAGAGTGCGTTGATGTAAAAGAAGAAGTGTGAGCCCTGTGTTAGATGGTGTGTGTGTGTTAGTGAACGAAGCACATGCCTTTTGTGCGCTAATAGCTCTATCAATGGTTGTAATGGTATTATTTATACAAGGGCATTGTTTCTACATCCGCATGATGTCAAAAAGATGAGTTAATCATAATCATCGCTCCTGATTACAGATTAGTTTTTGTGCTTTCAAAGCATAATTCGTGTACAAAATGTTTCTGCCAGGTGGACCAATACATTCCGCAACAAGCCTGGTTGTGCCGTGATACTCCTTCTGCCTCTAGAGGTTTGTCTTCTACTTGTAATTATTAAACAATTCAACTATTTTAACAATGTGCGCATTTTGTACAATAGTTTTAAAATTTACTTGAATACTATTGGAGAATGAATAAATCGCATTAACTGAGAATTTATTCACAAAATTTCTTCTTTTTGGATCTAAAATTTAAATGGGAATAATTTACGACTTATATCTGGATGAAATCGGGATTATGCTATATGGCATGGAAGGATATTTCTAACAACTGCAAAGCGATTCACGAAGAATGGACTTCAACTTATTAAAATATAATGTAACAATTATATTGTGTATTGGTACCTTTGACCTCGCGAAGATCCAAGCGATGGAAAGAAAATAGTCACTGGCATACAACAGGTTAGCCAGTGACAGCTGCGTGTGCCACTCAGCAGGGTTGTGACCCTAATTAGTTGAGACATATTCCTGTGTGTCAGGGTACTAATGAATAATTTAACTAGTTTAAATTTTTGGGTACCCTTGTACCCCTCAAAATGGGAAGTGACAAAGCGCGTTATTTCATTATTATGCATAGAATAATATTCATTTTCAATATAGGATTTCTGGTTCATATTTATTTCGCTTCTGCTTATGACGCTTCTTGTGTACAAATTATGGTGCAATTATTCTTAAACCATAAGACATTCTTCTGAAACCAAACGTGATTGTGGTGTCTGATGGTTGCTGCCCTGGAGCTACGAGAGTCCACAACTGTTGAAGCTCATAGCTGATGCTTAACATTTGTGCACATTATTAAATTCAGCACTCAACCAAATTTCCGGAATTTTTATACTCGAAAACAGGACAACTCCTCTGTATGTGGCTTGTGCTACACGCCCAGAAGAGTAACACGCAACGCGTGCATAAGGAGCATAAATCGCTCGACACAAAAATGTATAAATTTAAGTATCTCTGTGCCCGAGTTTTCCTTTTCCTAAATCCTGTATCTTATACATAGCTGTTCTAAATTTGATTTGAAGCAATTAGTTGTAATTAAATTCTTTAGTTTTTTCGCTTGGTTTGAAGATCATCTTGATGTGTTTCTGTTTCCAGAAGCTGCTGCAGGGGACGTAGCGTGGGAGAGCAGAGCGAGGTCTGCAGCCCGTCGTGCGGTGGCCACGCTGTTGCTGCTGGAGCCTCTGGAGCACCGCCTGCATCTCCAGCACATGCACCAGCACTGGGTATGCCACTTATACCAGCACTGAGTATGCCACACAGTACAGTAAAGAATAGTAGGAGCATATGCGGGAGATGGCAATGACTACCCCTCCGACATATCAACGTCACGATTTTCAAGCGGTGACGTTGAGATACCGCCAGCCGCTGATTGGTCAATTTTTTGGGAGGCGGGGAGCTAGATGGCGATATGACACCAAAGGAAAACTGACGGATGGATTCGAACCTACACCGCTAACGTTATCCATCAATCACACAGGCCTTAGTCCACTCGGCCACGATATTCATAATACGATAGAACGTTCAAATCATTTTAGCTCTAGAACAACGAAGTGGGCCTGGGAGGTCCAGTTTCAAAATTAACAAGCCCGTCTAATATTGTATTCATGAACCTCACTTAATAATAACATTTATGGAACAAATACATGTGACTTTTCTGTTACGTAGTTTGAAAGAAAAATAATTGAAAAATGACTGCATTCAACTTGATGGACTGAAACTCCTTTCTGCGTTACTCGATCTAGAATATTATACACTTCTCTGTAATGTGAAAATGATAATTTTTTGATTTTAATTTATCGTATTCTCACAGCGAATATCGAGACTAATGAAGTTATTTTTGCTATTTTTGCACTTTCTATTAAGTATGAACTGAGTGCACTCAGAACATCTCAGAGTATCTTATTCGATAGTATCATTGTGAATATGAAAATGGAATTTCAATGGTAGAAGCGGAGCTACAATCAAATTTAAAAAAAATAAGAAATTCCTAATAATTTTTTATGCTCGTGTGCATTGTTTGTTTAATTGTATCTTTGCACTTTATTACAGCTCGTAATTCTTATCTATATTATATGTATTTATGTAGTAGCAAATGCGCCGACCAGCATTAGACCATTGTTTCGAGATGTTTCCCATTGTTTTTTATTGCTTTGAAATCAGCATAAATTTAACAAAGTGACCGTTGGCCTGACTTGTGAGCCAATAGGGGCACTTGTGTGCCATGATTGGTTGACTTGCGTGCACGTCACTGCGACGTCATATCATTTCATGACGTTGCAGTCCTGCTAATGTGCAAGCGCTCTTACTATTCTTTACTGTACTGTGGTATGCCACCTCTACCAGCACCGTATTCCACCTGTACCAGAACTGAGTATGCCACTTGTACCAGCACTGAGTATGCCACCTGCACCTTGACTCTCCATTATTTCATCACTCCACATTATTGTCATTGCTCAATTAAGATCCCCGTATACTGTACTGCAAAGTCAAGTGCCAATTCTCGTCAATATTGATGTTCCTGACTGAAAAAAACATTTCAGGTGATGGTGGAGATGCCATGCGCTGCAATAGTGGCCAAACTGCAGCTCAATGGCATGGGATTCTGTGGCGACCAGTTTCAGCAGACTGTCCGCTGTGTCCAGGTGGGTGAAATGTAGCCATCAACTTCTTCTTCGCCTGGGGACTTTGTTTTTATCTTCTCAATTGCTAATAAAGTGTCCCCAGTGTCCGATGTAAAAGTATTAGACATGTTCTTGACGGTAACAGTTGAGTAGTGACTGCTGTGTCGTTTCCAGTATGTTTGTCTTGAAGTCAAATAGTGCACTGTACATCTTTATATACAACACGGAATGGAGCAGCTGTCGTTGAGCTCATAATTTCTAGTCTGATTTGATATATTTTCACACCAATCAGATTTCCTGTTGTTCAAGTTATTACGTATTTGTTAAGTTCTAATGCCGGATTAATTAACCTGGCTACGAACTTCATAAAAATTCATCGAACCAAGATGGAGAATAATAACATGTACTTCGGCACTCTCCCTTAATATTAGAATGGATTCGTTTCTAGCAAGTCCAATAATTCTCACATTCAATAAGGCATATAGCTCCGCATGACGTCCAAAAAGCAGTTCCTCTACATACAACTGCAAAAGCAGGGACCGGCAACTTTTGCTGTTTAACTTCTTCCGTAACACGGTACCGCTTCTTGACTTGGTCACATTTGAATTGTCAATAATTTAGAGGCTCTGACTTTCCAGTTGGATTTTGGTACCCACTTATGAGAGCAGAAACATTATAGAAAAGGAAGTGGTCGAAGATGAGTCAGATCATTCATCCGGCTGTTAAGCACTGGTGCGTAATGTTGAGCTTTAGCTCCAAATAATTTTCTCTTGTTTACATTTGTCATTTAATGTGCCCGTTACGCTCTCTTGTGTCCTTGCTTCTCAAAAAGCTGGTCTCTGACAGAAACTGGTTTCTGTTACTCATCAACACTCGTACACTAATGGACCAAACGTCGTTCGGCAAAATATTTACAAATTAAGATATGTTTAGGCCGTTTAAGTGGCCGGAGTGAGTGTGGATGAAAGACAAATGAACTCGCTCACAAGTCATGTCTCACTGGTTACACGTAACTAATTTTAATTTTGTTAACTGGGCAGCGGCTGCTGTCGGAGCTGGAGCAGGATGCACACCGGGCGTGTGGCCGCGTCTTCAAGCTGAGCTCATTCGGAGACCTGGCGTCTGTGCTCTACAAGACACTGCGCTTGCCTCCTCCGCTAGACTGGAGGTGAATTCCTAATAATATAAACAAATGAACTTGATTTCCAATAGAGTATACAGTACATATACTTTGGGTTTTAAATTAACATACTAAAGCTGTACATCATCTTGTGTGAGGGGGGGGGATCAGTCCCTAATAATCACAGTCATGAACCGCTGCACTACATCGGCTTGTCAAACCATCCTAATGAATGCTACAGCACTGGCCCTCAGTTGAGCATCCCACTGCTAATTGTAAATAAGAGGCTACTCTTAGAGTGTGGGGTTATTAGAAACTATCAAGATTTGTATTTTGTAAGAAACACTTTAGATGAAAATTAATTTGAACTTGATCACGCTTTTTTTTGTGTGAGGCTATTTTGCAGACACTGGCTGAAGAAGAAATGTATTTAAGTATTTAAAAAACGCAGTTATAACATAGTGATACAAATTGAATCCTTTTTACCTTATTAAACAGTCCATGTCTAGTAATCATGTTGATGAATGAGTAATCCACTCTTGTGATCCTTTAACTCGTCTAGCTGATAACGCAGCTTTCTTTCCGCTCACTGAATAGACCAAATACCTCAGCACTGTATGAATGAGATGAGGTTCAGCATCTATGGCAACGCTTTTGAGGTACTTTTGTATCTAAACAGTCACTTGCCTTCACTTTTGTGCCTCAAAAGTCGCTTGCCTTCACTTTTGTGCCTCAAAAGTCGCTTGCCTTCACTTTTGTGCCTCAAAAGTCACTTGCCTTCATTTTTGTGCCTCAAAAGTCGCTTGCCTTCACTTTTGTGCCTCAAAAGTCACTTGCCTTCACTATTGTGCCTCAAAAGTCACTTGCCTTCACTTTTGTGCCTCAAAAGTCACTTGTCTTCACTTTTGTGCCTCAAAAGCCACTTGCCTTCACTTTTGTGCCTCAAAAGCCACTTGCCTTCACTTTTGTGCCTCAAAAGTCACTTGCCTTCTCTTTTGTACCTCAACATAGTCACCTTGCCTCCACTATAGTTGCCATGACATGATTAAGTCTAATGCTACAGTTGCCTACAGACAGAGGCTGAGTAAGGGGACGCTTGGGGCGCTGAAGAAGCACCATGCGCTGCCAGGCATCGTACTACAGTGGCGTAAGCTGCACGCCGCTCTGCACAAGGTCTCTGCACAGTCGCCTCTCTGTAACTTAAGTTTGCATACAGATGAGAAACTCAAACTTTCATTTTAAACTTAAAGTGTTGTGAATCCGCGTTAAGAGCCTTGAATATTGAGTGAATTCATAGTAAAGTCTTCAGCCTCATGTATGTAGCTGGATGGAGGAACAAAATGTTATCCCGCTTGGTCTTATTCACTTATGGGGGTTTCTGAGTTGAGTTGTGTGACATGTAAAGCTTTATGGTGTTGTGGTTCGCGGTATTCAAGCCTCATGAAATGGAGACCCGATACCTTATTTACTTATTTGAATGTCTGTTACATTCTGTGGTTGTGAGAAAATTGTATGATCACAAGCCATTAAAATATTGTAACTTTGCCTGCCAATCAGAGACTGGCTTCTAAAGTCTGCCTCTGGCTAACTATAATTATCTTCATACTGAAAAGTATTCCCCATATGACTTGTATTGTATTTACACGAATATAAATCTCCAAATTGAAATGTTCAGTGTCTGCACCAATCGGTGTGCTCTGGAAAATATCCACTTGAGTTACCTGATGGAAGGCTGTGGTAACATTCGCTTCTCGTGTGACCAGATGTTGTTGCCTCTGGAGAGACTAGCGCTGTATAACAAGAGGTGTGGCATGCGCCGTGTGCTGCCACACTGCCATCGCCACACAGCCACAGGCCGCGTGAACATGGCAGAGCCGTCGCTGCAGTGCGTACCTCGTGATATCAGCATCACCACTGAGCCCAGACGCAGTGGTAGCTCTAGCAAGTTCACCACGCCTCTCATGGAGCAGCTCCTCTTCAACAAAGTATGGCCTCAGTGTGATGGGCGTGTCCGATGTGGCTTCCGAGTGTGTACACTGAAATAGGAAAGCTTTTTAAGGGGTTCTGATCTGTTGAGATGACTTGACAAGGGTTTTACTTCATGTAAATCTGATGAATATGATGAGCGCCTGTGAATGACTGTAGAAATTATGGTGGAATAATAATAATAATAGGAATTGAACACCTAATATGTATTCGTTCTTAATTCAGTGAACTATAGAGTGGAATATTTGTGTACCAAATTGTAGAGACTTCATAACGCATAAAACCTTCAACAGTTACGAAGTAATCCTGAAATAGATTGCCACGATACTTTCTACCAGAAAAGGTGGTAAAAAATTTACTTCGGAGCTAAGCAGCTGTCCCTTGTTTGCTCGTCCTTCACCTGCCACGAGTTCTTCCTCATGCAGCAGGCCACTCAAGCGAGAATAAAGACCGCGTTTATCCTATGTGACATTGGCCCATATTATTTTTTTATGCCTGACTCCTTCACTCATCTCTACAGACATGCTCCTGGCGCTTGATGCCCTCTCTCATCATCCACCTCCGCCAAATCTCAATCTATCTTCTACCTCTGACTTCATAATTCATTGAACCAGACGCCATTAAGAGCTCCCTCTGGATGTCCAAAACACCTCAGCACCAGAGTCTACAATGTCAGCCCATCATTTCATCACTCTTTTGCATGCCAGTATTTTTACTTATTGTTTTTTATTTTTTTAACCGTGTTCTGTGAATCGTACGTATTCGACTATACAACAACATAGCCATTATTCTATTTTTCATTTTAAATGCTCGCGTCTCAGTGTACGTAAAACAAGTGGATCCTAGATCTTTGTTCAAATTCTCTTGTACACTTGTACTTAACTTATACTCCTCCGTTGAATGAAAAATGTTGGAAATATCCTCTTTCTTCTTTTATCAATGTATTCTCGTGTTTATTCATTCATTCACTTACACTTAAAATCTGTTTGTGGATTTTTATAGCATGATAGTAATCCATTTGATTTTACATTGGTAAGGTTTACTTCAGGTTACGAACATATTGTTAATCGTACTACGGTTACAATGATGCTAGTATTAAGTATCTTGAAGAAATTTATATTGATCTAGCCTTTGCTTATTTCACCTTTTTGATTCTCAACAGAGGCGGACAAGTGAAAAACCAGTGGAGACGGTAGTCAGTTGTCGTCGCGTCATCGCGGCGAGAGCAGGATACGTGCTGCTGGCTGCTGACTACTGCCAGTTGGAATTGCGGGTGCTCGCTCACTGCTCAAAAGACGTTCGACTGAAGAAGTTGTTGTCTGAGGACTCTGAGCAGGATGTTTTCTTGCGAATTGCTGCTGAAATATTTAACACTGACGGCACTTCCGCTACTGCTCCTCCTCAGAGGGATCAGGCAAAGCAGGTATGCGGATCAATGTTTAGTGTTGATGAAAACAGTAGTTGTTCCGTAGGAATTTTACACACACTTCTCAATTGTGATTATTCGTAATCTCGCTAGAAAACCCTAAGTTTTGAGACGAAAAAATATACAGTTTTTTCACACGTAGTGAAATGAATAAATATCCCATTTTACAAATTTTTGTAACATGTTGAATGGCAATTTGGTAATTTATCCTAAATTAAAAATGCTCGTATGAATTAGTTTCTTGTGGTTGATTAAAATCATCATTAATAAGTAGTTGTGAGTATATTGGTGTCTCAACGGTTTGTTGTGTAAGTGTAGCAACGTTAATATTAACGTAATGCCTAAATCGCTAGCTACATGATATAAATCAAATATATTTCTTTGTGGTCAGTTGTGTTACGCCGTCATATACGGCATGGGGAGCAAGACCCTTGCTGCACAACTCGACATAACTGAAGAAGAGGCGAGCCAAAAGCGGCAAAAGTTTCTGAAGATTTTCCCCGGCATCAGCTCGTTCATGAAAGAGACGTTGGACCGCGCTCGCTCTAGAGGTTATATTTCCACCATTATGGGCCGCAGGAGGCTGCTGGACAACATCCAGAGTCTTGACTCTGCATTGAGAAGTGAGAATGCAATAAAATAAGGTAATAGAAACGAGCCGTTTGGCCCATTCTTGGGTTGATACCCAAGTCCCATGCCATGATACCCAAGTCCCATACCGTGATATCCAAGTCCCATGCCGTGATACCCTAGTCCCCTGCCGTGATACCCTAGTCCCCTGCCGTGATACCCTAGTCCCATGACGTGATACCCTAGTCCCATGACGTGATACCCTAGTCCCCTGCCGTGATACCCTAGTCCCCTGCCGTGATACCCAAGTCCCATGCCGTATAAGCTTGTGAGAAGTTCGTGGGAGCTGAGAGTTCTATTTGTGCTCGTTCAGCTTCAATACCGCACTAAGAAATTCAATGCTTAAACAATATTAAGCAGCTGAAAATTGGTTTTAGTCTTGCTCGTTATGTATACGTGAATCATTTTTCTCGATCAAGTTTTATTTCTGTACACATTACTTGAGGGAATTTCACTGTCAGACTGAGCTTATTTTACAAGTGATGCCATTTTACCTTTATGCTTCTTAGAAAACATCATGTTCGGGTGGGTTTTTATTTTGCAACAAATCTATCAGCTCCTTGTACAGTGTATCGATTTTCTTACTTAAATTTTTTATTCATAATCATATCTCGCCTCTGCCATTCCCTAAGCGTTGACGAACCATTTTCGACTGGCCTTTTTCTTCGTGTTTTTTGTCATCTGTTTTTCATAGCAACTTATAGTTTCGTTTAATTTAGTTAAAATTACTGTTAATTTTTCAATTTTAGGGCTATCAATTGTGTTCTTAAATCTTATGTTCCATTTAATATCATAATTTATCAAAGTGGTGCTCGAATTACTGCAATCCGTTCAAATAACAACTTATTTCGTGAGCGTATGTGAAGGACTAGACTTTTATCTTGCTAGTTCACAGCTTTATGTCCGTGTGATGAAATTCAGAGCGTCACAACTGCTACTTCCCTATTTATGTCAGCGTCACCATCACTCTGTGACGCAGGTCAGAGCGAGCGTCAGGCTGTAAACAGTGTCATTCAAGGGTCAGCAGCTGACGTTGTCAAGGCTGCCATGGTCAGCGTCGATGCTGCCATCACCAAACGTTATCCTAGTCAGCCCTGCACTCTGGCTGACGTTGACCCTGACGTTGAATGTAACGTTACTGACCCGCAAGCCCACCTGGTGCTCCAACTCCACGACGAGCTCATGTATGAGGCAAGTACCAACACTGATTAGTCGACCGGGTGCTTCACAATCCCTAGTTGCTGCTCTGTTAGGAGAGAGCGGCGGTGTTGGTTTCGGCTTAGTGTATTAGGACTGACATAGAACAAATATTGTTGATGTTGGCATCCATATTATTTATTCTATGGTGTTTACAAATGGCGGTCATTGCATTGTTATTGTTATAGATTGGTTTTTTGCATGGTAATGATATCAACCAATTTCATGATATCCGCATCGAACTTTTTCTTTCATGTCAATGATGCGTGAAACACACGAGAAATAAACTATATATATGATATATAAAGGGTGTGGCAAAAGTCACATGATATATTTAGAATTAATTTATGCAAAAACTATTTGAGATAGAAACTTCAGGTAAATTGCAAATGAAAGAAAGGGTTTGGGAGTTTTTATTTAAATAGGATATCATCTAAATGTCCACCATGTTGGTTTATGCACATGCGCATTCTTTTCGTAACAGAATCTATCACTTTTCTTAGCATCTCGGAAGGAATGTTGCGAATCTCTTGAGAAATGTTCTCTTTCAAATGTTCCTAAGTACGAGGCCTATTAATGTATACTTTTGACTTTAAGTACCCCCATAAAAAGAAATCCAAAGGGGTCAAATCACAAGATCTAGGAGCCCAAGGAATATCACCAAAACGTAAAATTAATCGATTTGGGAAAATTGTCTTCAAAAGTTGAATTGATTCCTTTGCTGTAAGGGCTGTTGCACCATCTTGTTGAAACCACAATTTCCCATCTTGAATTTGAGGTCTTAAAAATTCTTCAATGAACTTTCGATATGCAGCTCCAGTTACAGTCGCAGTTTCTCCATTCAGATTTTCAAAAAAATAGGAACCAATAATCCTTTCACTTGTCATACCGCACCAGACAGTAACCTTTTGTGAGTGAAGTGAGATTCCTTGGGCTCGTAGATCTTGTGATTTGACCCCTTTGGATTTCTTTTTATGGAGGTACTTAGAATAGAATAGAATCAGGCTATAGGAACGAACCTTCTGGCCCATTCTTGGGTCGGATAATTACTTCGATAATTATTCGGTTGTTTTACCCAAGTCCCATGCCGTATTTCTAGCCGCGTCAACCATGTGGGCAGCGGGATTCGAACCCGGGTCTTTCCGCTCGCAAGCAGATTCGCTCACCAGTCGACCAAGCTGGTGGTAGTCGACCAAGCTTCCAACGTCAAAAGTATACATTAATAGGCCCCGTACTTTGGAACATTTGAGAGAGAACATTTCTCAAGAGATTCGCAACATTCCTCCCGAGATGCTAAGAAAAGTGATGGATTCTCTTACGAAAAGAATGCGCATGTGCATAAACCAACATGGTTGACATTTAGATGATATCCTATTTAAATAAAAACTCCAAAACCCTTACTTTCGTTTGCAATTTACCTGAGGTTTCTATCTCAAGTAGTTTTTGCATAAATTAATTCTAAATATATCATGTGACTTTTGGCACACCCTTTACATATTTTTTTAGAATAAAAGTGATTTTAAGTGTGTGGTTTTTTAATATGAGCGCACACGATAATTCTCTTCTGGATTCGGTCTTCTTATACAACTGTCAGAACACTAAGTTGGACGAAGTAATACATAATGCTCGTTAGTGCACGAAATCTTGTACTAGTGAAACCATATTTATTACAGTAATTTTATGACTATATACTTCTTTGTTTATTAGAAAGTACCTATTTGTCTGTTGAAGCGACTGTACTACGAATTTAATATCTATTTTCAATGAGTCATCTTATCATTATTTTTTATAACATTCCTCTATATAATAATACAGTTTGTTGCTTGCTTGCTTGGTCTCTTTGTCACGCTCTTAAGGATTTAGATAGGAAATTCGAAAGGTTTGTGAGCATTTTATTGTGAATACCAAAGGCACATCCTTCAATCTGGAAACTCCTTCGCAAAGCCAGCGTCCATTAGCAAATTAAACGAAAGAATTCAGTAAAAAAAAACACGTGAATTTTCACGTGTGGGTCCACTAGTTATAAGTTTAGAAGATATCTGAGCTTTTTTCAATTAATAAAAGTATTTGCAATGATTATTCTGATCCTCCTGATTGGCTATTACTCCACAAGCAGGTGTGGGAAGAAGAGATGCTGAGCGTAGCAGTGCTACTGAAGGCCGGCATGGAGAGGACAACCCACTTGGACGTGCCGCTTCCTGTCAAGCTTAAGGCAGGTCATACTTGGGCAGACATGAGGGACCTGCAGCTCTAGTGACTTGTTCTCATATTTTGAACTTGCTGACCCCACATATTTTGAACTTACCCCACCTGGTTTGAACTTGGTTAGCCTTCCAAACTCGTATCTTGAACTTCGTTAGCCAATCTATTTATGATTTCATGTAAGTATGAACCGATAAGTGAATCAATGCACCTTGTTGCCTACAGAAATTTTTTATCTTTGTTCCGTTTTCTGTGTACCCAGTTTTCGTGTCCATTATGAAAGGGTGCCTCCGCAACGTATACGCACTTGTGCACAAGTGTACGCAAGTATTAATGTCTAGAAGAAACGTGAATGGAAATGCAGCAGTGCGACTTTCTTCTACATTCAGTCCTATTCTCATGCTCTTTTCTAACCAGGAAAAGTTTTTTTGCTACCGTACGATCATTTGTTGTATGGTGTATCTATTCCTTTAGAATTTTGTCTGTGGCTAAGACATAGGTTGATGTAGACACGTGTTCGTTATGATCGTGCCGGAGTAAGTCCTTCGTTCAGGAGTAATGTTGAATTTCGTTGATATGGGTTGAGCTGTTACTCATCGAGATCCGTATACGTTATTCCATGTGCTTTACGAAGGACTTTTATGTTACGTGAGTTATTAGGGAATGGGTTTAGTGAGAGGCTGTGCTTTTATTCTAGCTTGTTGTGGTGACTTTCAGTAGAAAGCGATGATGATCCTTGTAACGGACTGTGATGAGTATTTGTTCTGTGATAACGTTGTTGATGATACGTCTTTCTTTATTGTTGAAAGTGACATTTTAGTACCAAAATACAGCATGTTTTGCAACGCTCAATATCTCGTTTTAACGTGTACGAAACTTTTATTTATATTGGTGTCTGAAGCGAGAACCTCTTCTCTTGGATCGAGGTGGCCGTAGACAAGCTGGATCGTTCATAAAAAACCTCAGTTGTACAGTCACACAGCCATACATCTTAGCTCTTCTGGGTCTGACTCTGTCCTGTGACCTATGCTACACGAACTGGCTACTCCTGATGATTTATTCTCACTGCAGTGTTGTAGCAGTGGTGAGTACTCTCTCTGGCATCCCAAGTTGTTAAGGAAACTGAGAAGATGCGTCCTCCAGCTCATCTATCAGAGCCATGTCGAAACTTTGCTGCCCATTTGCATTCTCAATTCACTTGATGACACCGATTAGCATTCTTCCATATTCATTCGTAAATTTGTCACCTTAGCACATTAAGACTTCCGTTTGGTAAACATCGCTTACTGGATGCATGACGAGAACGACTCCCTTTGCATTTGTGTAACGCTAGTGGTAGCCAAAGAACACAGAAATAAACAGGCTGGCATACATCATATACCCAGTGTGGCATCGTGTTATCAACATGAGAAGGACGTATTTTTAGTTGAAGTTAAACTTTACGCAACGCAGTGATAGGTAGCACATTGATGGGATGAATTCACTGCTAGATTTACTAAGAAAGTGATGTCTTGCGTGCATGTAGGTATTCCATCTTAATCAGTAACTCACATCGAGCTATGTTTTGAGTTTAGTTTTATTGTAATGAAGGCAATGTCTTCTTTTTGCTACTTTCTTGCTCATGGATTGGGGAGACTGATGTGTCGATCCCTGCTTGTGGTTCTGAACTGTCTTCTGTCTCCAAAGCAAACCGCGTTGAGAAGCCCAGTGTGACTCTTGGAACACTGTAGACTGTCCATGTGGTGAAGTCTATCGATCAGACATTTCCACATAAATGTAAAGCTCGTGGTAAATCAATAAATTCGCTCATATATCAACTACGATCATATTTACGTGTTATTTTGATCTTTTTTGTATTTTCCAAAACACTTATACATTAAGGCTGTGTTCTCACATTTTAGATTAGTGATTAGACTTTTTAAAAATCAGTGGCTGCGAACAATTTCAATGCACTTTTTGTATATTTTTTATCACAGTTTTTAAAAAAAATCATTTTTTATCTCTAGTGTCTTGAAATCTTGAGCTATTGATTTGTCTTGTTCGTTTTAATATACATTTTAGTGAATTTTGGTTTTAATGCGTGACTTTTTCATGTCAGTTCAAGTATAAATTATTGGAAGCAATTGTGTTTTCTATTGCTTGTCGTATATATTTTCTCTCACTTTCTCTTTGTTCAACCCTTTCTTCGACCAAGTCTTGAACCGTAGTATCGAACCATTCTGGACTTTTACTCTACTGACTTAGAAGATTTCTCATGTTGTAACCCTGCTACGGACTTGTAGCAGGGTTACAGTTTTATTTGACTCGTTTTAACCATCACTATTGCTCCTACATTCCCTGCCTGTGCAGGACTGCACAAGTGTTTTTCATATCGTGTTGTTTAGTAAGAAGAAGGAAGAAGTAAGTAAGTAAGTAAGTAAGAAGAAGGAAGAAGTAAGTAAGTAAGTAAGTAAGAAGAAGGAAGAATCGGATACACTGATGAGTGTGGTCAACAAATTGACAATTCGACCTCCCATGGGATGCGTTGACAGGGATTGTCCTTTAGCTGACCTTGAGGACTTAGCGCTCCTCGTTGTATATGTAGGACTCTTGAGCTAAACTCTGAGGGCGTGAGAGACGTAAAATGTGTCTGTCTTCGTCAGAGTGCATTAAACCTTTCGGTCCGACTTTTGCTCAGCCAAGTGTCGGTGATAATCGCTTCATTAGCCCACAAATGAGACATGTTTTGAAGTTATGAATATATTAATCGTATAAATATGTTTTTTAATGCTGAGACAAATATGACCCATCAGGATCGAAAGGTTAGGGAAGCAACGCTCCTCTGTAGTGTTTCCTAGATGCTCACAGCAGAATCAGCAATACTGATTATCCAAGTCAATACTGTTACAATGGTCTGTTATGGGATGAGTTTTATACTTCTGTTTGCTATACTTTTTGAGGAGAACAATCTCACCTGGACCAACCGCTCGCGCGTGTCTCCGTTTCTGTTTATTTTTTTTTACCTCACTTGAGATTTGAATCTCTTAACGATGCATACGCTTGTTATCAGGCGGCTGTTGCAGGCTATGCATTAAGATACCGTGAAATTTTCCTTCATTGCTTTGCCGGTTAATCTGAAACTTTAATGACTTCCATTGTGACGATTCCCTTAATTAAGAAGCGCTCTTGTTAAATCTCGAATACGACGAGTGAAATATGAGTTCTAATAGCCATCGTGTGTTGTTTAAACCAAAGTATTTTTCAATTTGTAGGCTACAATGAAATCCAGAAAATATCACTGTATTTTCTAAACCCGTTTAAATAACAAGTATGTTATTGGAAGAATATTGCTGTACCTTATAAAATAGGTGCTGAAATCGTGCCCGGCATAGCACAATTGTACCGAGTTCATACACGAGTGTTTCTACCAATGCTGAACTTAGCGTGACGTGATGATGAAGTCTTGATCCGCTTGACCTTCATCGTAATTCCAGGGCACCCAAGCGTGTTTTGGAATAGCGCTAAATATAGCAACGTCTACCGGCTAGTGGGTGTACATAAAAAGTACGCGTGAATAAGGACGTGTTTGCATCCTGGAATTAACGTCAGTTGGTGGCCGTGAGTTTAGTGATGCATCTTGATGTCATTTCTTATAGTTTCCCTCATCACAATATGGCTTATGTCTGAGCATGGCCTATGGGATTCTATTTTAATTTACATCTAGAAGCGTGAGATAGTCATACATTTATTTAATCTTCTGTTTAAAAGTACAGAAAACTACCCACACATTGCGTCGCTCTTTCTTGCCACAGTACAGCAACAGTCGGACATAGTTACAACTACACTACGTTACGATTGCGTGTTGGAAGTGAGCTATCTTGCACCGACAAGTCGTGAGGACTGTAGAGTGGATACCAGAGACATTACTCTCATTTCCTGTCCTTGTGTCCTAATTCTGACGTACCTGGCATTTCTTCGCATTACCTCGACTTCATTCAAAGCCTTGAACACAAGCTGGGCAATTTAAATTACTCTATTGAACGTGAGGAACGAAAATATAATGGCCATTGAAATGTGTCACTAGACTACAGGAATGGATTATTGAAATTTCAAAAGCCTTTGCTTATCGCGCAGATTTTTACGGTACTGAAAGATGTTTCTAATACCCCAGCGTATGTTCAATACCGCACCAGTCACTCACTTTCGTGTACTATGTATACAAAAGCATAGATTCAACTTAGAACAATTATCTTATGAATTATTATCATTAAATTATTATTCCAATTACTCTTTCTATGTTATTAATATTTTCTGAATATCAGCTTCGAGAATGATTTTCATTTTCTCATAATAGCGATTTGATGCTGTAATATTCAATAGTATTCTCAGTAGTAGTATCTTAGTATTTCTTGTGTTCCATGAGAATAAGTTTTTCAGCACGCCAGTGTTAACACGTTAAATGCGGTTGCCTAGCCGGTGCAAATCTTTACTTTGAACATACAGTCACTAGAAAGCTTTGAAAAAATTTTAGAACCTAACCTGAGTGACCCACCCGTGGGTCACTTCGCACTTAACGTGTTAATGCGTCCATACAGCGAAGTGTT
Source organism: Trinorchestia longiramus (assembly GCA_006783055.1). NCBI lineage: Eukaryota > Metazoa > Arthropoda > Malacostraca > Amphipoda > Talitridae > Trinorchestia > Trinorchestia longiramus. The sequence goes on from VCRD01000315.1 coordinate 234,285, forward strand.
GGTGTTGATTATCCTTCTCAGGCTATCCTCGAGTTATCCTCAAAACTCCAGGCTTTACAAGAGGGTTTCTACAATATCACGCTTGTATTCTTATGCAACGGAGATTCCGAACTTCCGATCACGGAAGGCTGTAATTTCTTCACATCTGTCCCTTGACTTTAACAACAGCTGTTTTTGTTTCGTACGTACAATGAAATAAGGTCTATTCGAGCTCGTGACGCACCACCCTACATATTTCGGGAATTCAGGTACCTAAATATAATTACTCAATGTAATTAATGGACAGATATCTTTAAAAATGTGGAGCCCCATAATCTGAAATGCGATGTTGTAACTGAAATTGTCCTGTGAAGAGTTAAATGAGTCGTACCCTCATGCCTGTACAACACAGCATCAGGACGCGCTCCGGTCCACAGAAACGTAACGTTTCTCCCTCACCTCTACGGACGCTGCATGAACACAACACCAGTTCATGTTATGAAGCTTTCACTTATGTTCCTTCATGATGTACACATTACCTCGTTTGTAATACCTCACCGCCATAACTGATCATTTTAAAGTTTAGCTATTCGAGTGAAGACTCGGCGTTCAGCCCTTCGTTGTGAGCGGCCTTGAGTTATGTTCATACTCGTGTAAGCAGTGAAAATGAGGTGGTCTTCAGGCAGTTGTGAGCCGAAAGAAACCGACAGATCAGAATTCAAGTTGGCTGCGCGTGTCGGTTTCGGTGAGCATAGATAATTGAAAGGGGGCATAAAATTGAAACGTAGTTAGAGGTTACTTGGAAATGTTAACAAAAATAGGTATTGTGTATACAGTACTATTGTATTCTGTCCAAAAGTGTACGAAAAGTGGTACAAATTCATAATATTTGAATCGAATATATGCAGTGCTGCATTTATGTGTGACCTTTATATGTATTCTGCTGCAAATCTGGGCAAACTCAACGTCATCAATTTTGGAGCGTGAAGTTTGAGTGAAATGAGTCGTTTAAAATGGCTGAATTTATAAATATTACTGCATGTGTGATGACACCAATTAAAGTGTACGCTGTAACACAATGCGTTAAATTATCACTTAACTCTGATACAACAGAGCCTCGCATTTACTAAATTCGGGTGATTACTATTGTTTCGTATCTGTGATACCACCGTAAATCCTATTTTGGCGAACATCTTACCTAGGAATCCGTTCCATCTCTGACTCACTTCTCTGAGTATATTGAGTTGCTATTTGCATCGCATCTCCGGTGTTTGAGGGGCATGGTTTCTAAAATTAGATACTTCGTTTCGAAAGAAATATTTACACTGTAGCTGAGACGTAAAGGCAGAGATCCCCCAGGGCGTGCGCTCTGTCTGTGCTGAGCGGTGGAGTCTATTTTGGACTCTAATCAATCATTGACTTTTGTCTGGCCGCCAAGCAATGGTAACCTGTACGTAAATATCTAATGTGTTAGCCGTCCTTGCATAAGCCAGCATCTATTATTTACAATGAAAACGTGATCTGTTTAAAAACCTCATATGAAAACATAAAGATTTTTCTCTATTGTTTCTCATAGAATGGCTTTTGTTGCCTGCTTCTCGGTGAACTAGTTCCAAGCTGCATGAATTGAACAGCAGCAGAACAGTGCGCCTTCTGGATTACACGGTTCCTGGTCAAGAAAACTTTACGAGGGAACTAAATTGTATCTTCAGCACAAAAAATGTCAGTGAAAAGCAATGAAACTTACGAATATTAAAAGGTACTGAATTTCTACAACTCTTCATTTCCGTAAGGCCTGGTTCATCACCAAGAAAACGATGCGTTGTTGTCAAACGTTCCGTCGATCCTGTACCCTGTAGACCTGAACTTGGATAAACGTGACAGTACGTAAGAATTGCACGTATAAACTTGGGCAAGTCAGCTCATTCTTCACATCGTAAAAATGAAGACAAGAAACCAGCGACTGATGTCAGCCTCACACGTCTGCCTGATACGGTTAGTTGAGGGCAATCATAAACGAGCAAATTATTACGGTGGTGTACATGCTAGCAGGAATCTTGAAGACCTTTGAGATTTTTAATGTACCTACTTTGTGAATAAATAAATGTTCTATGTAGTTGTTATAAATGTTAGTATGTAGTTCTTCGTGGGCAGTTTTTGGAGTTGGTAGTTGTCTAGTTCGTTTGTGCGGTACTGTTCTGTGATCTGCTTTTGACTTGTTTTTGTAAGACCATCTGAAAGACACGTACGCAAAGCAAGCGACGGTGTGTATGGGCACCCTTCGTTTACTACCTGAGTGATTGTGTTCGAGACTCCAACTTGTGAATCAGTAATTAATTTCCGTTATTGAAATTTGAATTTCATATCATGTGTCCATTATTCATTTTGAATTGGGTATGTTATTAGTTTTGATAGTGTTTGATAGTTAGGGGTACTTGATGTACACATGTAGTGTATATTGAAGTAGATAACAAGGCTTCAAATATATGATCAAGTTTCACGACTGCTCTGTGTTAGTTCTACAATCTACATGTATTATGAGTTTCAAGCAAGTAATATTTGTTATAATCAAAATGTGACTTTCTTTCTGTGCTGCACCAATTATTTTCATTTTTAAATATGCGTAATTTGTATAACGTGATTTTTACTTGTGCTTCACTCAGTGATTTTATTTTCCACTCCAGATTAATTTTATGAACTATGATATTTTGTACGATGGAAATATTTTTATCTGTACATTTAATAAATATCTTGTTTTAGCACATGGAAAACTAATACTTGCCTGCATTAACAATGGGCCCAAATAATTTGTTGGTAAATTATTGCGTTAATAAGTGAGAAATTTTTACACGTAAGTAATTTAGCCCACAGCAAATTATTTAAAACCAATGAAAGAATAACTGCTTTGTTGTTTTCAAGTTATGTGTTAGTTCTGCTCGTTTTCAAGTTGCAGTATGTTTCACATGATCTATTACAAGCAAATATTGATTTGTATTTTGAGAGATAACCTAAAAGAGGTTATCTTTCGTTGCCGTGCTCTCATTTTTTCGTGTTTTTGGGTAGCATTTGAAGGAAACTGATATCTGAAACGTATGTATACAGGGTCCGCCAAAAAATGTATACTCACGTCAGGAAAATCACACGTTTGACACAGAAGTCTACCGCACCATGTGCACATGAAACAAGAGTGAGCAGTACAGACATACGGCGCATCCTTAAAAGAGCTCAATGCAAATGTTTCATTCTGTGATTATTTCATGCAGTCAAAGGAGATGATCAGGATCGAAGAATCCAGTTTTGTGAGGGGCTCAAATTAGTGAGGATGAAAACACCTACAGACTTTTGCATATAGAGGACCTGAAAAGATATCGTGTATCGGAGAAAGTCGACCACTTTGCAGGCCTCGACACATCGAATTGAGAACGCATGTGCTGCAATTTTATTGAACACCTTGGTCAACGTTTACCAAGCAGTGGTTCACCGTAACCGGAAATGTCTGGAAGCTAATGTCCAGTACTCGGAACATCTGAAATTGAAGAGGCCAAATGAAACTTGTAATAATGTTGCAAATGTCTAGATGAGTTTCATAATCAGATATTTACACACACTATTTCCCTGTAGTGTGTTTACATTTTTTGGCTGTTTCTGTGTATTCAGTTGCAGGATAGATTCGTAAACTTGTCTCGTGCGTCTGGCACTAGGAGGGATCGATCCAGCAGGTTATTTCGGTCAGTTCACTTGTCGTACTTCCGTGCTGAAGTCTCACCATCTCTCCCATGAGAGTTAAGCTTGGATATAAATAGCGATTGAGGGCGGGCATTCATTACTTTACATTTTTCACTGCGTCCTCTAAATGATGCTGAAAAATACAAAACGCAAAGTGCAGAGAGCTTCCTGGGTTTAGTTCTCCGATGAGGATTGATATAATATTAATAAGTAATATCAGTCTGTGAGGGAATAATAATAATTCTCACATGAAGTCATTTCAGAAAAAGTTTTGCTTACGATTTTAGAACAATTGTGGGGCCATGATTTTTGTTATTTTTTTCTATTTCGAACAACTCGAACACATCGCTTCTTTACCCCATATTTCTGTGCATTGATAATTTTTTGCAAACATGAAGGGTTATAAATAGGGTGTATTATGATACCCTTTAGTCGGTCATGAGTCATGAGAAAAAACATAAATATTTCAAGACACTGAAATGTTCACCAGCAATTTTAGACCATAAAACACGTTACTTTAAGGTTAAGATAGCTAGGCCTGCTCAGTAGTTCTGAGCTAAAAGCGTCGCTCTATTTAATCGGTAAATAGGTTACTGTCTTCTCTAGGATAGCTGCTGCACAACCTAGCAGTAGTTGCTACAAGCCGCCACAATTCTATTTATAGATGTGCTGGACCTTATTTATGTGGTGGGCGCGTGGGGTGCAGGGCAAACGTCACGCATAACATCAAATTTAAAGACTTTTCGGCCCTGTATAGTGTATTTTTCCTAATTTCGAAGTGGATGTCGATGCCTGACACGCAAGCCACCAAGGACGGCGTATGAGGTCGGTACGCTGGGAATATTTCTTTCTATTGCGCTTGGCTATTTTTAGACCAACTCAGGCTTGGGCTAAAATAGCGCTAACACTTGCCTCGTAATGGAGGCTATTTCAATGAATATGACGTTTAAAATAGACCAGTAGCGTTCGTAATTCCGTAAGATGCACACATTGCGCTCTACATAGCTTCTTGCGTGGATACCTCATAGAATGTTTCTTAAGTCTACGTGGTCGGTAGGTTCGCACAGGTGTTACGTAAAGTGATGTCACGCGATCACTACCTAGATAAATCGTAGTTATCATTGAGATTATCTATAAATACCGAGTGATATGAAATAATTGGGCTAACAAAGAAATAATACGACGCACATGGTGTGTCGTCGGTATCACTAGTAGCACCTCGAAAGCATGAAGTAAAGTTGTGACCATAGACAATGAGTTATAAGCTCGAGTCATCCCGTTCACGCATCGCTGTTCGTCTTTCCCTTGTAGCATCTTTGTTTAATTAATCGAGCTTTATAGCGTACACCATTTTAATTAACTTTAATTTTAAATATGTCAAATTTAATTGTGAAGAAGTCAAGTTCAATTATCAACAAGTCAAGTTCAAATTTCTATAAATCAAGTTTAATTCTAGATAAGAGAAGCTAAATGTTAAGTAAGAAATTACATTTCAAGGATGTTCAGTTTGTAATTATATTAAGATTTCATACGTAAACATTTACAACTAATGAATTACGGTCGGTTACGATTACCTGCGTTCATATTCAGAAGTAAAATACACACCAGAATTCTCTTTATTGAAATGTCGCTGCAAACGATCAAAGTATTTACAGTCGCCCCTACACGTGTTTATTAAAACTAGAGATTATGTATAAAGTATCTCCTTTTATAATACATCCATCATCAACTTTAGATGTATTCAATTTTCATGCAGCATAATACGAGTAAAGAAAATTAATTTCCAAAAATTGCTATTAAAAGATAATCCTATCCATTAAAAAGTATCGTCTTTAATTGGTACGGTTACCTACTGAATTTTCCGTTTCAGGCATAACGCAAAGTGCGTTTGCACACCACAAAGTTACAAGCTCAGGCACAACGCTGGACTTATTCTCATCATCGATTCAAGTATAGCTTTTCCCATAAATTGAGGTTTGCATTAATCTGAGCTAACAATAACAAAGTTTGTAGAAATATATTCTGCATGTAAGTATATTAGTCAAATAATTAAACATTGTATAATACCATTGGGGTTTATTGAAGTATATTCGTTGTTGTAAATTGAAACATGAAACTGAGTAATGCTCGTTTGAATTCTGTTAATTCTGAGTTGAATTTGATTTATTTTAAATTGAACTTGACATTTCAGATTGAACTTGGTTTCTTTCAAATCGAAGTTAAAATGGTGTGGAAACAAATAGTTAACGCATTAATCTGACATAATTTCATGACTCTGACGGTATCTCATCTCCTTGAATAATACAATGAGCCTCGATGTGAGATGCAAATACTGTTCGATATCATATGATAACATATATTTTATCAGGTTCATTGTGTTCTATATTAACAGTTTAGCAAACCAAGACACGTGCTAGTCATTTAAGAATAGAATACAATACACAGGACGATAATGACCCAATCTCTTCATCCACAGCAAATAATCCGAGCAAGTTGATCGAGCAAACTCACTTCATTATCAGTACTGCATCCTTCAGAGACGCGTCAATAAACTCTCGCCTTGTTATGGCAGTAGCCGCTGAATTCATCAGGTATTTTTGATGCATCAACACAATGGGCTATTTTGAGATGCTTCTATTTTCACCTAGCAACATGAGGGACTGGTCGCATACGCACTGAGCGTTCACTTCTTCGCATGCGTAGTGACCCCGTTGCTAGCTCTGGGGTGATGGACAGGGCGTGCTAATACCAGTACCAAGGACTACTATAATATATATATAAAATATTATATATAATGTATAAGTGTATAGTAGTCCTTGACCAGTACATATACTTGCATATACCACCCCTCTTATTATGAGTATACTTGCATAGACTGCCCCTCATACTATGGGTATACTTGCATATACCACCCCTCATACTATGAGTATACTCGCATTTACCGCCCCTCTTATTATGAGTAAACTTGCGTATACCACCCCTCTTATTATGAGTATACTTGCATATACCACCCCTCATACTATGGGTATACTTTTATTTACCGCCTGTTATACCTTTGGGACGCGAACGAATTTGTTCGGCGTTAAGATTACTTGGTGTATTGTGAAGTAAATTGTAATTGACGCTGTGTTTCTGTTATTTTATTCAGAAAGATCAGAATGCGCTTTTTCTCACAGAGAAACATCCATCCTGTAACACCGTTCAGTTCAACGCTTTATTGTTAACCATTAGTTACAGATGTATTTTGCGTAACTAATCAAATTGTCGGCCTCTAATCGGTAGTTTCCTCCATGCTGCGTAGTGTCGGCTGAGTTGTACTTCTAATAAGAAGTTCAGGAGTTCCTTATCTTTAGTTTCGCTTCTTATCACAATTATTTATCGATGGGCACCTGGACGTATGAAAGACAATGCTTGTGTCGTAACTTGACTGTGAGATGTTGGAAGGATAAAATTGAGAAGTCTACGTTCTTTTGTTTACAAGAGTCGCGTTATTAAACTGTAGCGTCGATATGGCATTACTGCATAGAACGGACAAATTGACACATGGCCAAGTGTACCAAAAGAAAGCCTGAAACAAACTGGAATCCTGGGACTAAGCTGTTTTAAAGCGCTAATTGACAAATCAGCTAGCACAGCCAAAACAACAATTTACGACTCCGTATACCCACGTCCACCTCTTACCTTCTATCGGGATACGTGTCGATGTAGAAAGTGAGGTGCAGTTCTAGTAACTTCAATGCTGAAAATATTCCATTTTTGATTATGCTCACTCAAATTTTTCATTTTCTCGTTCTCGTTTGTTAGAGAAGAGCGTTTTTTTTATAATCCCAGTCTTGAGTACTATTTTACTAGTTAGCTCGAGAGATGTACTTTTAAGGAAAGGATGTTTGACCGTGAGTTAACCATTTCAGGTCTAATAATTCTCACGATCTCTCTGCCCTGCGTTGCGATCCGGATAACTTTCATGTACAGTGTAAATCTTATCCGTTTGACACTTCGAATTTATAATTCAGAGATGACAGGATTTTCATTCATGTGTGCCAGATACTTTCAGCAGTAATTGCATTTTTTATTCAGTCTGGAAATTGGTCTTCGTTGCAAGCCTGTCTATTAATTTCAATAACCCTCATCAATTTATGTTCTTAGCTTATTGATGCGGTTTTTAATCAATTTTAACCTTCTTGTACTGATCATTTATCAGGCTATCAACTCTCGTTGTATGCTATTGATTTGATTATTCGTCCGTTGGCATTGATTATGGCTCCAAAAAAATTAATTGGTTATGTTTTTCTGATGATCGTGATCGCTTATCGATCAGAACCTCTTCATATGACCTTATAATTGTTTTAGGTCACCATCTGTAGTGATGTTTGTGATGATGTTCATTGACGCTATTCTAGTGTTCAATCTACAGGCCTAAGCACCAATGGTTCACTGTATAATCTGTGGTCACTTATGTAATCAATTACCCTAGCTTCTAATCAGGGGTCCATCACCCAACCTTCTAATCAATGGTCCTCTGTATCCGCACAGTACTTCTATATTTTAGCTACTGCATGGTAGGATATAAAACTGGATGCTCTTACCCGACCTTTCTAACACATACAAAAGCCGTGGAAAAGTTGAGCAAACGTTTACACGTTTTAAAAAAAATGAATTATATAAGTTGGCATCAGCTACATAGTATTATTTAGAAGAACGTTAACGTATTCAGAGGGCTAGTTTGTAGATTTGAAGCAGTGCATTAATATTATATAATTATTTCAAATTACCCAACTTATTTGCACTATCCTGCAATATTGAATTCTTTAAGTTGAAGCAAAACGTGCTTCAAACAGCAATGGAACGACCACGTAGACTGCTGTCTGAGGTCTAAATGGCAAGGTGCGTTACACACTAAAGGAGAACCATCGATAACACCTCCACCTTCTTTTGCTACCCTTGCCCTTTAGTTCATTTTCCAGTTAATCTCATTTGCTGGACCGTCTCTTCTAGCCTATCCTCATTCCCCACCGTACCTCGCGGCAGCTTCCGTTTCTTGATCACCCTCCTGTCATTCCCCTTGCGTGTCTGTGTGCCACCCTCTTCCCCTCGCAACCTTCCAGCCATCTGCTCCCTCCACTCCCTCGTCAGGACGCAGAGCCTTACAAATGCTCCGCCTCTTCCCGCAGCGCCCGCGCGCCGCCCTCGTCTCCGGCCGAGTGGACGGACAGCTGAGCTTTAAGGTCTTTTTTTAGGCCCCCGTCGCCCGCTAATAATAGGTTGCGAAGCACCTGTCAATATTGCACAAATAGGATCTCTATTACCGTCCTAATTCATCCTTGCCACACACTTACCTCTCCCACAGACGCTGCAGCTCCTGCCGCTCTATGAGACAGTATGGGTACACAGCACTCACAGTTACGCCGATATGACTATCCTTGACTGTATATACAACCCACGCTGCGTAGTGATGGCAACGTGCGAAAATGTTCTTTTTGGGACTGAAAATCCTCCTCCTACGAGTACATTTTTACATTCATGGAACGCTACTTCAGGACATTATTTGTTCTCTTTTTATCGATCTCTCTGCATTAACAGGATCATCTACTATATTTAAGTACTAATTTTTGGAGAACTACATTTGGTTAATGAATAAAACCCATTGAAACTATTTTCTTGTATCATGCTTGTGTACCAACAAATCTTGAACCAGAATTTTAAAATGGGAATCATACATATGCATTGAGGAACCGCCTGACTCACCGACTACATGAAATTTCATCGGGAACTAGACAGGTGAACAGACATCGATGTGTCAGAGCACACAATGTCAGAGAGTTTTCGTGTTATTTGCCTTGTAAATAATAGTGATGCTTTGCAGGCATACTGACGTATTAAGTATACTGAATAAATGGGTAATTGTGATGCATTTTTTAAAGTGTTTGAAAAATACGTTTTATATAATGTAAGAATATGGAGAGACAGTGTATATTAATATATATCGAGTAGAAATACTCGTACTCGTTGAAAAATGCAAAGTCTTATTACAATTCTGCAAAAATAATGATCTAATCGTTGAGTTACTCCCTTTACTACGATGTGTAAAATGAAATGGAAAATTTCTTATATTATCGCCAGATTCGTACAGATCGCGCGATCGTACTCGGTCTGAAAGGTTGTTTGTTGTATGCATTTATGTTGAAAAAATCTTCAAAATCATAACTGATGTGTACTTGTTCGTTCAAGCTAATACGCTAATAACCATATTTTTAGTGTCTTTTCATATTCCGTTACTGAGTTCAAAGATCAGTAATTAAAAATTGATCGTGAATTTGAAATATTTAAGATACTGGTCTGTATCTCTCATTATATCAAAGCCCAGGATGGTATAGATTCCCACCCCAGTAAAATGACTGTAGTTCTAAGCAATTTTTTTTAGCCTGAAAATAATTAGCATCTGTTCATAACGGAGGACTCACTCACTCTGCTAGTTTCCTCCTCGCTCTAAAACTCCCAGCATTGCAACCTCAAAAGTTTCTCATTTACCTGATGTGTGCTGCTCAACATAAACTACAAGACTGCAAAGTTTAAGAAGGGGCAACACTATCGTACGGTCCCTCTGTAATAAGGCTGGATCTGTGTATTAGTTTCGTCCTTTACCAGCAATTGTGACATTGGAATCATGTATCGGTATCGGTCAAGAATTTTTGGTAGCGACTGGCCTCAACATAGATTGGTATCAGCCATTTCCAGAACCGATTAAAAATAGAGAGCAGTGTGTATTGGCCTTAGTTTGATATTGCTTCATCTCAATCCCAAAATTTAATTTCACGGTAAGAGCTTGTATCAGAAAAAATGCCGTTTTCGTCAGTTTTTTTTTCATTTAATAGAAAAGTTGCTTTCCACGGAATAAAAGATGTCAGTGTACGACCAGCATTTGGACGACTCTCACGAGAAGAGTAGGAACAGGAAGTAAATTATCCTAACACATTTGTCGTACAAACTCAGCAAAAAAGTGAATTATGGAGTCTTTACATCGTAAATCTATTGAGGGAAGGATGATAATTGTGGTCTGAAAACATGTTGAGGCACACCCTTCTCTTCCCCACAGGACCCGACACTGCAATACTCTTGTATTCTTGTGGCGCTCGCTGAAGAATGGCCTGTGCAGCCCACCAGCCAGTCTGCAACAGGTGACATACAGGTATTGTGCGCTGTACATATTTCATAGGTAATAATTTTAGTGGAGGAATCGAGTGTTGAATTTTGTGCTTTCGAGACCAGTGGTACGGTAGCCAAGCGACGGTCTCGCTGTACCGGAACCAGGCTCGTGTTAACTAAGTAGCAGTCTCGCTGTACCAGAACCAGTCTCGTGTTAACTAAGTAGCAGTCTCGCTGTACCGGTACCAGTCTCGTGTTAACTAAGTAGCAGTCTCGCTGTACCGGTACCAGTCTCGTGTGAACTAAGTAGCAGTCTCGCTGTACCGGTACCAGTCTCGTGTTAACTAAGTAACAGTCTCGCTAAGTACGTCCAACTCTCCGTCGCGGTCCTTATGTGATCTGCTTCTCTCAGTAGAGGTGTTCCAAATAATAAGGTGCGTGAGTCCTCCTTATCTGCATTTCCTGCCAGGCTCCTAACTTAAGAGCTTAAAATTCTCTCCTTGCGAAGTTCCCATCCCTGAATGAAGACCCATCCTCAAAAAAAAATTTCATAACTTTTCTTTATGACATTTGTATTGTTGTAATGCACGAGACGAAAGTTCATGCGAAAAATGGACATTTTCCTACAGCACACTTGCAAGCGGTTCCTACTTGTGATGTGAGAGTCCCTGGTTCGAGTTCACACAGCGCGCGATTTATTCTGTTTGTGACGCAGGAGACTAGATTAATTATTCATTGCGGTTGTCTAGTCAGTGCAAATCTTTACTTTGTACATACAGTCGCTAGAAAGCTTTGAAAAAATTACAGAACCTAACCTGAGTGACCCACCGGTGGGTCATACCGCAATGAATGTGTTAACTATTCATTGTTAAAAAGCTCATGCAGCACCTATACGAGCCTCAACCTCAAGTCGCACCATAGGAGAACGGAAACAGTTGCTGGAAGCTGCATCTTAAGTCGTAAGATATATGCATCATCACTCATTAAAATAATGCATCATTAGTCGATATAGTATCTTAATAATTAAGAGTAAGATACTATGACAGAAAGTTTGTTTATTTGTTCTGTTTGTTTGACTTCTCAGTTAGAATTAAGAAACCTAATAGCTGAAGTTAAATATGTTGCAAGCAGCCACGTGTGAGGGTGTCGGTGTATCAGCAACGAGTGTACCACCATCACAAACTGTTTACTCAGAGTACACAGGCGTCTGTTGCACATTGCGGTTGCTGAGTGAGTAGCACTTATTTGAACCACTGCCAAAATTCAGTTAAATTTCATGTGAGACCACGCGATGTGAGTGAAACCAACTCCTTGCAGTGTGATTCATTTTTTGGCTCCAGTGAGATTCATCAATGCCTGACGCTAGTTCAACTGATGACCGTAGTTGAGGTTTGGTTTGGTGGTCGTGACCGTGTTAGCGAGTTACTCATGAAGTTACTGAGCGGACGCTGCTAGTAGAGGCGGCCAAGGAGGCAAGGTTCACAACCCCGGCCTTGTTCCTCCAAGTAGTGGCCGGTGCAGACGCTAGGTAAATGTTCGTGCTGCACTGCGCATGTCTTACATTAAATGTTGGGAGCTGAGCACACTGAGAGTACTGGGAGCTGAGAGCAATGAGAGCTGAGAGCATCAAATGCAGCACTGCAACAAGATGAATAGCTTGGAACGCTCTGAAACTCGTAGCTAAAATTACTGAAATCTTAAAACTTCTATGATAACTCACGATGCTCTGGCAGTACCATCCAGCTAAGAATTATCTTACGTTCGCTTAAATAGAGTCGTGTTAAAATATGGCTACATTTGATCGTCATGCGAATATTTAATACTTAACAAGCATCAGATAATTGTGCTGAAAAAAACCATTATCTTGAATTTTTGAAAACTAATCATGTGTTGTGTTTTTGAGCTCTTCACTTCACATCATCAGTACAACTGGAAGAGAGTATAGTTATCTCGCAATACGTGAATTGTGCAAGTAATAATTTTGACTAAGATGAAGACAAGGCTGCTAAGGGAAAGGTAGTATTCTTTTTCATCTCCTTTATCTCCGTAGCAAAAAAAAAGTACGGGTCAAAATTAGCATCAGCTCGACCGAGTGACCGAATGGTCTACAAAATATTCATTTTTTGGCCGTGCAGGTTATTAGTATTAAGGGGTTTACAATGAGCTTATAATTTTGTATTTCATTGTTCGTATGCTGGATGAGGCAAGAGGAGGCAAGGAGGAGCTAAAGCTGACATAAAGCTGGCTTTGCCATCATGCATGAAGACAGATGGTGGCATAAGGATGCACTCAAATAACAAAGAGAGCAAAACAGACTGACTCATGCGCTACAGACAAAGAATTAGTATTAAGGGTGAAGACAAACGGTGACTATTAATAGAAAGTAAACTTAGAGACTCGGAAATGGTACAAAAAAGAGACAGTTTGATAACAGACAGTCGTTCAAAACAAAGAGGAATACAAAAGATGAAATCAAACTGCTAGATTAAATGAATCAGGATAATGATACAAAACAATATGGACAAAACTATGTCATAAAACAAAAGTTCACAGTGAGGATATAATCAGTAAGAGCAAAGACAGACAATAGGGGCGAAACAATGTGGAAAAACAAACAGGATCTACAAGACAGTCAATAAGAACTCAGACAGTAAAAATAAAAAATGTGTTGTACGAACGAAACCAGGCACAAGTGGCAAAAACAAAGACTGTGTAAGAACCATGGAATGAGCAAGGGCAGCGATGTATACTAAGCTCATAGAAAATAATGAAAGCAGTCTGTAACGTGAAAAACAGGTGGTGAGAACGAAGACTTAATACGAAGTTAATGATGCCCAAGACAGTTAATGAGTTCAGATACTGACAACTATGACGCATGCACATTATTATCACTAACACAAAGTAAAGCCACATGGAGGGAGAGCGAGAACAAAGACTAATAGTGAATGCAGAGAGAGGTAACAAGTTATTATATAATAAAAAAACAGACTGGTTGTAAATAGAAAAAGACAGAAATCTACAAGAAGTATGACATAGACAGGTAGTAAACAGACAGAAAGACAAAAACAGACGGAACACAGACAGGCAATTAGTAGAGACACAGAGAAAGACCAAAACAGAGAGCAAGGACAGAGACAGAGGGCACCAAAGCATGATAGTTGCGCAGGTGCCTACACTATTATTAGATGAGGCTGGCAGCCACGTGGAAGACGTACTTACGTACAGACGTGCCCTGAGGTGGGAGGGAAGGAAAGGAATGTATTGATATGGCTATAGGAGCCAGACGATGCATGAATAACGTGATTTCTTGTGGAAAGGTATACTGTAATTCGTCTTCTGTGTATATAGAATGAGATTTATAATTCCAATAATCAAGTCTATTGAGATGAAAACAACATTCTTAGGCTTAAAATGCACTCAATGCAATGCATTCCAAAAGTGGGATCAGAAACACGTTCTTGATTCACGGTGTTTATTATAAGCTGATGACGCATCGGATGAGGTGTAAGCATAAAATACATGTACTTCAGGTGTTAGCTGCTGCATCCGAACACTGCTGGTTGAGTGATTGTCCTCTGCAGCTGGGAGACTGCTGACTACTGACTACTAACTAGTGATTGCTGACATCTGACTATTGACTTCTGACTACTGACGACTGACTGCTGACTACTGACTACTAGGAGGCTGCTGACTATTGAATTCTGACTGCTGATTACTGAGAACTGACTGACGGCAAGCTCTGGAGTTGGGATTGGTCCCTGACAGGTGGTGCCCAGCTCAGCTCGGTCGCTGCTGGGTGGCCTGACTTCTCCTGACGTAGAAATGAGAGTATTTTTTCATTGCTTCGATCACCGTCCTCAACCAATTACTTATACGAGTAAAACGTATATATATATATATATATATATATATATATATATATATATATATATACAATAATACCCGTATATATATATATATATATAAACATATATGAAGATATATTGGTATATACAAATACGACTCCTTCAATTAGTTTTGTCAATTCTTATAAACCCTACTAAACTGCAGCTGCATAATTACTGTAATTCGTTAAGTATATCATGGGGTGTAGATGAGACGAGAGCCCTCTCTAACTATCCTACATTGTATAATTGGTTACTCTTCTGTTATTGGAAAGGAATGTCAGAGTGTAAACAAATTTAGGAACGGAAAACACTGCTCTCCGTATTGATGATTACATGACCTCATTTATTCGTTGTTGTTGTAAGAGACTGCGACAGCTGTGATGACGAGCAGGACAGCCAGGAAAATGGGGCTTTAAAAATGTTTCCAGGTGTGAGTAGCTCAATAGTACCTTGTGCTCAACCGTGTTACATCAGTGGTCATGATTTATGGGAAATTACTCATCCCTTGATAAAATGACATGATTTCTGGTAGAGAAGAGTAGGGGCTATAGAGTGATATTGGTGATATGAAATGCAAGCAATGTTTGTTGTTGGTGGTGATGATGGTTTTAGGTAATGATGTTAGAGATGGTGTTAGGTAATAGTGGTGAAGTTGGTGGCAGTTAATGGCGGTGGAGTTGTTGGAAGGTAGCCGTGGTGTTAGTGATGGTGGAGTTGGTGGTAGCGCTGGCAACAAAAGCTGTTTGCTCGGCCAAAAAGTTTCCATCCTGCGGTGAGCCCCCAGGCTCTTTCATTCATAGCCCTGTTGTATGTGTGTGTGTGTGTGTTTGTGTGTCTATGTGCTCGTGTACGTTGACTCACGGCAGACTGACCGCTATTTCTACAACACAACTCAATTGTAAAATCAACTATCTGGTCATTGGCCTTTTCTTCGATACTCCTTAATATTGATCTTGAAAAAGCATTATGATGCTCGCTTTCATTTTTTCATGTGTCGTAAAATTCATGAGTCATACAACATATGAGTCACAATATATGAATCATAATACACGAGTCATACAACTCATGAGCCATGCAATGTAAGAGTCATAAAAACATGTGTCATACAAAATACGCATTCCTTTAGAAATTAAAACTGAGGACTCAGACAATTGCAAGGCATGTTCGTGCACATTTTCAGTTGCAAATCTAAAATACCGAGAATTTGTGGCTAGAGTTGGAGTGTGTACGCAGGATGGCATACAAATAAACAAAACAACAAAAAATAGCTATTTTCGATATAGTATACAGTTCACGTATCACCATCGGTTTTTATTTTTCAATTCTTAACCCTAACATCTTGAGGCTAATGATGCAGTGTATTCATATTAGCGAACCTAAACTCACTTTATTACTCAACTGAGTATGATATCGAGAACACTTTAGTGATGCATACGAATAGTTGCACCTTTCCATGCCAAACTGTAAAGCAAGTATTGGGGCAGACGCTCACCAATTCAATTTCTCTCTGTGAGGACTTCATTTTAATGTGACTCTTGAGCTCTCCTCGGAGTGATAATGCACGTGTTTATTCACGCAATTGGAGTTCTATCCCTTGCGAATAAAATGTATGTTGTGTGTTTATACAGTTTCACTTTGTAGAAAAACATTCTTGAAATAGAATCTGAATTTAGTCCCGTGTTGCATTCAGCCATTTAACCACTCAGTTCATTAAAAACGTGTTCTTGGCTCTGCAAGTTTGATGACATCGTTCTCTATTTAATAGGGAATGATAAACAGAGTTTTGATTTCACGCGTTCGTACAAAGTGTTCCCGACACGTTAGTTACACTGTTTTTTTTTCAATTTCCAGCACAGAAAAGAGTTTATTGCTTTGACGGCACCTCGAGTAATTGAATGCTGGTAGTTAATTTTGAGCTAAACATAGTTGCCTGGGCACTCTACAGCTGTTGCTCTCCGTTCATTGTGTGGGTAATAAATAATAAATAATCTTTCAAAATTTATTGGAAGCATTATCTTGTGTATTACTAAATAGCAGTGAATCATTCGGGGAATTCAATAAAATCGAGAGAGCTAAAGTACTTTTAAGAGCAACAAATTTAAAACAAAGCGAATTGCCCCCTGATAGCCTCTGTAACTACAGACAGCGAGCTTGCAGTATACCATACGAATTATTAATTCTTCTATTTTTGGTGTTCGCTGGTGTACAATTGTAAAATACAAATAAAATCATAAAATGCGAAAAGTTTGTGTAAAAATAGAGTAATGGAGGTTAATATTTAGTTCTGCAACATTTGTTGTTGTATTTAGTTTGTAAGATAGGGAAATTTCCTTAACTTTTGCAAAATCATTTCCTCATGTCCAGAGATAAACGAAGTCATTGTACTATACATCAATGTCAGTCGTCGTTCATTTGACCGCATTTCTTGAAGCTGATGCTGGTGATGATCTGCGCTGTATATTCATCTTTGACATGCTCAATTTTTAATAAATTACTTACAGAAGTGGTTAACAAAATTTGTCTGTAATGTAAGAAAAGTGATAACCTGTGTCAATTCAACTGTGTAGATTTGTTCATGTGCGTGCATTATTAAAATAATTTAAATGGGGCAAACTACACTTTGTACACCACACACCTGTACGGCAAGTCATTGTAACGGTCTAAAATAATGGAGAAAATTATTTTTTTCTTGTTTGACGTGTCGTGAACGTTGTTGTACTAATCAACAGGAAGGGAATGAAACTTGTGTTCGTAAAATAATCTCACATCTGGAAGGACAATTAGTTGTGTGGTAAAAAGTAAAATATTTGTTGATCAGTACAATTTTTGTCCCTGGACGTTATGTCTATTTTGCCCGACCAGTTCCGTTTATTATTTATAGAGCACGATCACTGCTGCACAATCACTACCGCACAATCACTGCTGCACAATGACTGCTGCACAATCACTGTTGTAACATACTTAACTCGACCTACTGTACTCATACAAAGCAAAATACTACTTCAGTTAGTAACAGAATGCATTCATGTAAACAAATAGATCGCGAAAAAGCAATTATTCCATCTTTAACAAACAAATTGCCGCTTGGGAATGTAGACGTGTTGTTGATTATACAATATAGGATTTTCCCAATAATTCATTTTTCTATTTTTATACTCTCAATACCTAAGTATAAAAGACACACGTGCAGTATTTTACCGTGGGAGCTGGTAGCATTTGCCTGTTCTTTAATCAGACTCATGTACTGATCTGGCTACATTCTCGAGCACTTGCCTACGTTGAAGAATACCAATATATTTCTGCACCGGCATTTATTGAAGATGTACCGTCCTATGATTCAGATACCGGAGACATAGAACCAGCTATCTTTTTCAAGCTCCCAGGACTAGACTTTATTATCTTCTATGATTTTAATGAGACTGCATCAGAGCCGCGGAGCGCTAGTGGCATATTTAGACAGAAATTCGAAATTTCTTCTTGTACCTGTGATGGATATAGTGGAGTCCTGATATCTACTAGTTATGTTATTCTTACTTCAATGCTAAACTCGATTTTTTGTAACTAATAGACACGACTTAACATCTCCTTTTAATGTTAAGTCCATTCCTGCGTGCATGAAATTACAGAGCAATGACGGAAATATGTACGTACTTATAGCTGACAGCTACTACATCAATACATTAGAACTTTATTGGAGTTTACGACCTCCAAAAATTGATATTGGTAAACACCGAAGAAACTTCGTTTATCTCTGGATGTGAGGAGAGGATTTTGCAAAAGTTAAGGAAATTTCTCTATCTTACAAACTAAATACAACAACAAAGGTTACAAAACTAAATATTACCCTCTATTACTCTATTTTTACGTCACTTCTACCTCGTGTTTTGATTTTGCATAAAAATAATTTTTTTTTTTCAGAAAATCACTTTTGTTTTTATTTTTCGAGCTCACAAATAGCCTCACATTCTTATAAATGTATTGTAAAAACATTTTTAATTTCATTGATTGCAAATTCATAAGAATGTAATTTTAAATGCGGGCGAAAATATACTTTCCCTCGCACTGACGTTTATTTCAACATTGGCTTACCAATGCACCCAGCATGCCGTACATTCTTACGTATATCTTATACCCTTATTCCGTAAACATATCATCATTATTATTTACGGGAATGTTATACTCTGTAATGTACTAGAGTCTCAGGTGTTATTATACCCTTTAAATATTATTTTCATTATTCACAGTGTTATTTTGCCCTTTAAACATTATTTTTATTATTTACGGTGATTATTCTATTTATTTATTATGTAATGTTTATTTTTGTTGTCCTCAGTGATAAGAAAGCTCCTGTGGAATACGATTCAAAGGCCTATATAATACACATAACACATGCAGCCCTATGTAGGTAAGACATGTACAGTAGAGCTGTCTTAATTAGAGGCATATACAGTATAAGACAGACATAGCTCTGCAATGGATACACAACTGTCTTGTGAATTGCTTCAGTACCTCAGTCATACTAGTTATCTCTTACCATGATAGAGAACTATTATCACATTTCGTATGATTTGCTTTATTTTGCATGCTGCGGTGTGGTGTTCTTTGCTTTTAATCTACTGGAGCATAATCAGAGGTAAAAATGTTCTGTGCTTTGCTGCGTCATAATACTCAAAGTTACCATCAAAATAACTGAAGTTCAGTAGTCTACGTATGCTCGTAAA
Source organism: Trinorchestia longiramus (assembly GCA_006783055.1). Classification (NCBI taxonomy): domain Eukaryota; kingdom Metazoa; phylum Arthropoda; class Malacostraca; order Amphipoda; family Talitridae; genus Trinorchestia; species Trinorchestia longiramus. The sequence goes on from VCRD01000315.1 coordinate 253,741, forward strand.
CGGCGTTCTGACTTATCACTAACGTCACTACTTATTTACATATTATGGAGCAGGGATGACTGCTAGATTTGGTAACGTGGCGTTCAATAAATTGTCGTGCAAATCTCATGTAATAAAAGAGAATAAATCATGACCATTATTAAAAATGTTTAACTGCAAGTGATTTTTTCATCGGCGCTTATCTGTTGGCGTCCAACACGTTCTTACTTAATGCAGGAGTTACTGTGAATACAATAAATATTTATGCGTAATGTATTTTAAAATTTCTATGACTGTATTGAAATAGCCTCTCTAGGATGACCCGAATAAGATGTAAAGACACCTTAAGACCAATTGAAACAATCCTTAAGAGTTGAAATAATTATTGTAGAAACAATTACCATCAAGAGTTCATGAAAAAATTCTTGTTTATAATATCACCAATGATGATATTATTTACACGCGAAGAAAAGACACGGAGAAACAAGTCTGGTTTTATACTGAAGATCAGTTTTTCAATACAGGCGACAAGTCTGGCCGATACTGGTGGAGATGACTGGACGTCATGTCTGTGTGTGTGATCAAGAATTGACGTGAGAATGAAAAGATGCACGATGTTTTATTTGTATCATGATAATAACTTTCTACTCTGTTCTAGGTATTGGCCTCGTACTCTGATAAGATTCAAGAAGCAATGATAACATTACTATCCCTCAACGTCCCATACCCAGCGGATGTTTTTAATTACGACTAGACAGAATATGAAGGAACCTTCGAAGAAGTATTGATGCCAGTGAACATAAGTGTTAATGGACACCAGTATGCTGCCCCGGATAAATTAAAGCTATTGGGTATGTACCCTGTTAAGTTTGTAATAATGATGAAGATAAACATCTATTTGTTTAGCCCCTTCCCAAACCTTATTCCTTGACCACAGTGGTGTTGATGGAAACGATTACCACTCCTTCTAATCCGTTGCAAAACTTGTACTCTATTTGAGTGCTGTGTTTGCGTGCAGTAAGCTTCTTCGCGATGGAGGTCGAATTCTGTAATATGCAAATGAACACCGGGGGAGAGAGGCTGCTCCGCGTTCTGGCTGTGGCGGAAATGCACCTGTCTGAGAACTGTTCAAGAGACGACCAGTGTGATGTTGTGAAATCAAATATCGAATTCTGTAGATCATTCAAAAGAGACGCTTCTATTGCCTAAACTGTTTTATTCATAGTTTTGAATTCAAGATCGAACACCTCAATGCTAGTTCATAGTAAGCTATTTTGTTTACATTCACAGGCGTCTATTTATAGCTGAAGAGAAAGCAGCTGCCAAATGCGCGATGCTGACCTTGGACATGGAGCTCCCTCGTTCTCCAAGGGTTATGTTTTCTCGCTTGCAATTTATTGTTATGTTACCTTAGTAGTCTGAAAATTACAGAAAAATAATGAACCTAACTCATGAGATCAATAAAAATTTGCCTCTAGTTCTTTATGCTAGTTCTGAAAGACTATATGTATATAGACATCGGTTGCGTAGAAAAACTTCTTTGTAAAATTAAACAACAGAATTTCTCAGAGCGTTACGCTGTTAATGAAATAAAAGTTATTAATTCCACCACAAAAAATCCAACAATCGGTAACTTTCTTTCACCATACATTTACCTGAGGGTGATATTTGTTAAGCACTCTACGTATACAGCCTATTTGTCTGGTACACTGGCACTCAAAGTATATAACGGATTTATGTTGTTTGTACTTATTTCGTAACACAAATTCCTGTAATTGAACACTGCATACATACAATTTCGACGGTTAACAGGTTCAATAACAAACAAATATAGAGGCAGTGTTTTCGTCCCAACTTCCAAGAAGTTAGAAGTGCTTGAAATACAGAATATTTCACTTGTGGAATTTGCATTTGAATGCTCCAAGTTTAATCTTATTATAGCTCGGGAAAAATTGGAAACGAGAATGTAAGTAGGCTAGCAAAATACAATAAAAAATATGCGCACCGTGGCAACACGGCACTTGCATCTAGTCCGAGCTGGCAGTTGCTAAACTGAGCTTGCTATAGGTGGTGGTGAGTTGTGCTGGCTCTCGTATAAATCATTCGTGTTCCGATTGCTTGAATGTACGAGTTACGGTGTATATGATTCAGTGAATTTATTTACATTTACCAGTGTATGTAAGAGCATAGTCTAAGTGTAAGTAGTTTAGACTTGTGTAACTGATCTGTTGAACATGCAAGTGCGACGATGAGACTATTCTGCGTGCTCTGCGCTATCTTTGGTACCATAGATTAGGGTGATTTATTATTGGCACCTACACACAAAGTCCGTTAATGCCTCTTTTCATCGGTGAGTAATCTATTTCCTTTCATAGAATAGTGAGTTGGGTGCCATTAAATGTACTTTCCAGCCGTAACCCAAGGCATCTGGAGATCCGTCCGCTGAATTACTCAATTTAGCGACTGGAACACAAGCAAACTAACAAATTTTGTAGCTAAGATTTTTGAGGTGTCAAGAGTATTTGTTTCTTTATGATTGATTAAATACATCCGTATTAAGTGCTGCTATGCAGCGAGTTATTTATTTAAAGTGAAAGTTCAAACTTAGTTCAAAATATGAACTAGGTATCAGCGGCCGGTGTTTTATTATGATGATTATTCAATTTATTAGTGGTAGCTGCAGGAGAAATGATTGTTTACATCAGTGCTTTTCAAAGTGTGGGTGGCGACACACAGGTGGGTCGCGCGACCAATCAAAGGGGGTCGCGCAATGTAGGATCATACTTTTCATATTTAGGTAATAATGTTATTTCAGAATAAAATATATCATATTTTACAATGAATAATTCACAGAAGACCCGATTTCTTTATGAACGTTAAATTTTTCTGCTATACATATATATTTTATTAATTTTGCTAAAGTTAAAGGAGTCGTACAAAAATAAAATCTTTTAACACGTTGCCTCCGATTGCCTGATTGGTGTAAAACTTCACTTTGTACGCATAGTCACTAGAAGGATCTGAAAAAATTACAGAACCTAACTTAAGTGGTACACATACGTACCACTTCGGAGTCAACGTGTTAACACGTTGCCTCCGATTGCCTGGCCGGTGTAAATCTTCACTTTGTACATATTATTACTAGAAGGCACTGTAAAATTTACAGAACGTAACCTAAGTGGTCCACACGTACCACTTCGGAGTCAACGTGTTAAAGGGGGTCGCGGAGGATAAAAGTTTGAAGACCACTGGTGTACATGGTGGTTATCAATCCATTAGTGGTAACTACTGTAGAATTCTTGGTATTCATGATGGTTATTTGATCCATTAGTGGTAACTACAGCATAAATATTAGTACACATGGTGGTTATTTGATCCACTATTGCTAGAGCAAGTTAAAAATGTTTGTATACATTATTTTAGATTGGGAGGTGTAAAATTGGTTTCCTATCTCAATTCAGAGCTGTAAGCGGCAGCTAAATGTACAATTTCCAAAGTTTTAATTTTCTCATTGGGATCTAAGTAAGAAATATATGAACATATTTTGCATCTATTACGAGTCTTTAACTACAGGTTCTTTTCAAAATATTATTCACGTTTCTCTGCCTTGTAATAGTGATGTAATCACTACAATCAAACAGAACCAATATCTACTTCAATCAATAGCTAATTTATTAGTGCGTTTTAAGTTGGATCTAAATAATGCTTGTATTTTTTATCTCCATTGGTAGTCCTGAATTTTATCATGGATGCAAATAGGAAATTTAGCATCGATCGTCAGTTAGAAAAACGCTTTAAAATCCTCAGAGAAAACTACAGGTTTGTGTGTACGAATTAAAACGTGTTCGCCTCTTTCAATGAATTGAAAAATCCTCTTAAACGAATGACCTATCCGCTCAAAAAGATTTTTTTGCATCGGAGGTTTTGCAAGTGTCCTGCCGTGTTATTTTGATATTATATTTCTGGTGCTGTTGGTTGTACTCCATGACGACCGACTGGGTAGGTGCTGCATACACGTGTACCTTCTTCAATTCTTACAAGTTTCTTCATTTAGTCATTGCGGAGCTTACACAAAAAGGGCGATTGTTAGAATCGTGCTGCCCGTATTTCTTATGAACTTCATTCTAATGAACATAACTTCCTTTTTTCAAAGCGCTTTGATTGGAAAAAAAGGAAGTTATGTTACCGTACCCTGAACTAGCGTAGTTTAACTTAGCTGCGCTAGACGTCGACGCTGTTTAGTGCAACCATCAGCGCAGCTCTATAATAATATTAATATTACTAGTAGACCCACACGTGAAAATTCACGTTTTTTTACTGAATTTTTTCGTTCGATTTGTCGTTGGACGCGGGCTTTGCGAAGGAGTTTTCTCATTGAAGGGATATGCCTATGGTATCCACAATACAATGCTTACAATACATAACGAATTTTTTCCTATCTAAATCATTTAGAGCATGACAGAGAGACGAATTAACACATTCATTGCGGTTACCTAGCCGGTGCAAATCTTTACTTTGTACATACAGTCATTTGAAAGCTTTGAAAAAATTGCAGAACCTAACCTGAGTGACCCACCGATGGGTCATACCGCAATGAATGGGTTAATCAAGCAAGCAAACTGTATTATTATATAGTGGAATACCTAACTGGGGGGCAATAATTGAGGTCATGAGACGTTACAAGAGGTCAAAACCAGAGTTGTGGTGGGAAAAACATCAGTCTCTAGCTTAGTACAGGGTACGGCAACATAAGCTCCTTTTTTCCAAGCGCTTTGCTTTGAATAAAAGAAAGTTATGTTGCCGTACCTTGTACTAGAGTATAATTCAGACTCAGGTAGTGGCTCGAAAAATGCACGGGTTCTGAGGACTTCTAATGTTCACTGGGGGTTCGTGGGGAGATAAAGCTAGGAATTCTTGCAGGTTGTACCTTAACCCATTCGCTCCCGTGGGGTTAATATGTTCCAAACAAAACTTTAAAAATCATTCCCTTTAGTCCCATATTCTAAATGTTTCGCTCAAAATTACAGTAAAATTACACAGAGATTAGTAAAGATAAGTGATAATTTACGCAATATTTTAATCAGGATGAAAATGATTTGGTCGTTAAAGAGTTAAAACTGTCAATTTTGACGCTGTAATGACGGTCAGGCTTCTGTATTTCTGCCACCTCCATACAGCAAACAGTACATCATGATTCTGCCACCTAAATACAGCAAACATGATTCGATAGTTTCCAGTGACTGTGTTCTGCATTTCACTTGAATAGCACAGCAGATGCACGAGATGTGGCACTGCAGTGCAGCAGCACTCTAAGAGAGCATCTCAAGAATGATGATTTAAAGCAGAGCTCCTGCAACAACAATGTACTGTTTGGACATAAAAGCTCTTGCGTAATCACGAAGATTCTCGAGTATGTGGCCTGGAGTGCCGCTGTTCTACACGCAGGCGTTACTAGAATAACTGACTACAGAGCTCCTGGAAGAACAGTATCACATTTAGATATGAAGGAATCTGTCGTAATCATGAAGATCAGTAGGAATTTTTGACGAGTTCTGCACGCCCTATAATTTTATTATATGTAGTTAATTTGTGCAGCGCACGTGCGTCGCTGTGTAAACCAGAGACCGGTTACGTAGCGAGGAAGATGGATCCAAGACGAGTGTTGGTTTCTTCACGAATGTACTCGTGTTCCCTCTTAAATGTATGAGCATTCGGTAGCTTTAACATTACCATTCGCAAACCCAACACAAACTTTCTTCAAAACGCCTTCTTCTGTGGAGTTCGTGGTAATAGATGTCTATTTCTGTGCTGTTAGAGGACAGGCACATGTATGGTCGAGTGTTGAGGAATGGTGAGAAAAACTTTTGCGTTAATGGAAGCATAGAATTTGTGAAACAAAATGGTGGTGGACACCCTCCGTTACACTCACATCCAGTATCAACTCCAAGTAGGTAGGTAGGTGGATGTCGTTGCGTCGCTGGATTTTGTGTAGAAATTATTTATTGTAACGTAAAATTTTTCCAAGTACTAAGTCCTCCAGTGCTTCAGCATAGTTCATTACCTTGAATGTTCAGTACCGTACTCAAGTTATCTAATTTACTGACCACTATGGCACGGATCAAGGGAATCAAGAAAGCTCCCTCATAGCTAACAGTGGTAAAAGATCGAGTGAATAAAATTGCAGTACTAAATAATACGCCTGAAATAAGTGTTTAATAGTACAGACGGCTGTGCTTAAAAGTGTAAAATAAAGGATTCCTCACAATGCACTAGCTTTAATAACAATGCGTAAATTTAGTTCAACTTGTATGAGATAGTAAGTATATGTTAAAATTAGGCGATATTTATTATTGAAATGTGTTTATGTGATTAGAAACAACGCTTAAGTTTAATATGCTGTTGGCAGAGCGACGAAGTTACTACGTTTTGCTTATATCAGTTACGGTGCCTTCAGATTGAGAGGCATACGCACCTCAATCCCGGAATGACTTATTGGAGCACCGGACAGTCCTATTTGTGTTCACTATTTCCTTACCGTTGGGTTAACATGTCCCAAACAAACTTTTAAAATCATTCCGTTTAATCCCATATTCTAAATGTTTCGTTCAAATAATGGCAAACTTTCATAGAGATTAGTAAAGGTATGTGGCAATTTAAGCAATATTTTGATTAGTATGAAAATAATTTGGTGGTGGAAGCGTTAACGCTAAGAATTACGACACGATGAGTGGTGTCGCGGTGCACCATGTTACTCGGACAAGGACGATGGATGAGAAGTAGCGTGTGAGACGCAGCTCTGATTGGCTGACGCCAACAAACGTTTCCATTGAGGCCGCTGACGCAAGCAGGGAACTTCGCCCTCCCTTCTTCTCGGGCTTCTGAGAACTGCCTGCAGGTGTAGCAGTCGCATCATCCGCGCCTCGTATTCTCCTAACGCTTCACGTTATTGATTGAGTTTTGTACGTTCCAAGCTGTTTTTTTACTCCAAGAATTCATTGTATGAATTCTGAGAATTTTTCTTGAATTTAGGGAAGTGGTGTTCTTAATGCGAAGAGTTAACTTGAGAATTAAGTACAGGAACACTGTGCCTTGTAGAGCAACAAAGTGAATTGGAGCAACTGGAGGGTTATGTTTTGCGTACTGTCACTCACTCAAATATTGCTTGAATGAAAGAAACCTCTAAATTCAGCAGAACGGTGAAGCGCCTGATACAGTAATGAAACTTTAGTTCGTTACGGCGGCAAAAACATGACTCAACTGACAACAAAAATATTGAAGTATATCGTGTATCATGTGTTTTGGGATCTGGAGACGAAAACGAAACTGCTAAATGTTACTTTCTTATATATGATATTTTTTATTGTTTTCCGTTGATTGATTGCGATACTTGAGCTTGCCACGTAATTCTTACTGAATTTTACATTTTGGCTTTGTTTAGTAAGTTTTATTTATTAGGTAGGACTAGTACGTGTATAACCTGTGTAGGTTGCTGCCGTGTGACAGAGGCTGGGAATGCAAGTGTTACTGCCAGGAAGGTTTAGAGAAAAGGTTATAGAATTTCAGGAATCTGGAAGTAAATCAAGCTTTAACATTTTAATCTGCGTAACCGTGTGAAGTTCAAAGAGAAAAGCACTCAGGTTTTATTCCCTGGAAAAAGCGAGACTGTAATCTTTCTGCTGCCAGAATCGTTGATAATACATTGACAATATTACTAAGTTGTTCAGTAAAGATATACAGCGTAATTTTATTTTCCCGTAAGCACACACTCCTGACGGTACAGAAAATGTTCTGGTCAGGAAGTAAATTGTCGAGACTAGAAGCCTTTGCTGTTCAATTTTATTTGATGGTATTAACGTGCGTTTATTCTAGTGTTTTATGGTGCAGACATGGGGCAATTAGATGCACGGCTTAGGGGGAAGCATGACTCGATTTTTAGGACAGGTGGTAGGAAGCAACTGATGCCCTAGTTATAGATTATGATTTTCTGGTAGATGCTATGTTTTTAGCACATAACTTACGAGCGTGGGATTTACAACTGGTAGTTAATTTATCACTTTTAAATGATATAACTATTATAAATGATACACTGGTTATGCAAGATTTGTTGTCTGCCATCATGTTGGTGTTGCGGCCATCATGTTGGTGTTGCGGCCATCATGTTGGTGTTGCGGCTTTTTTTTCACCCTCTCAAGAGTAATTTCTTAACTGCACAAAATAACACGCAAATTATCCCCCGTATAATATGGGAGATTTGTTGTACGATGTGATTTTTTCCTCTCATGCTTGTTACCATCTTGTTGCGCCTGTTACCATCTTGTCGCGCCTGTTACCACGTTGTTTACCACGTTGTCGTGCCTGTTACCACGTTGTCGTGCCTGTTACCACGTTGTCGCG
>VCRD01000315.1:265385-286886 GCA_006783055.1 Trinorchestia longiramus
CTTCAGTTCAGCCGGGATGCTCCTTCAGTTCAGCTGGGATGCTCCTTCAGTTCAGTTGGGATGCTCCTTCAGTTCAGTTGGGATGCTCCTTCAGTTCAGCCGGGATGCTCCTCTTCTTCATTGGCGTCTAACAGTCTGTTGGCTCTGCATGGCTTTTTTTTTTGCTATCATTGAGTTATCATTCGATTGCATTGGTGGTCGTTAGTTTACCAGTGTAAGAAAATTAAATCGACCGACAAGAATGCATTCAAATCTAAATGCTGGTTCTGAGATTTGTGCACTCAAAGCGGGCTCAGTACTTCCTTTACCTAGTACGAGTTTACTCAGCCAACTCTATCAAAAATTACACAATGAGGTAAAGCAGGTTCAAAGTAACCCGTGATGTTTCTTGGCTTCAAACTACCTAAACTCAATTACAAAATTAATGACTGATGTGTCCCTTCTTAAATTAATAACCCTATTCTAGGGGGTGATTTGGTGGGGACTGACCTCCTTGTCTTGAAGTCGTGAAATTATGTTAATATTTTTTTCTGGCTTGCATTGTTTGTACCTGGGGACTTCGCTCCTCATTGGATGTGCTGAATGCAAGAGCTTCATGAAATCGAGGTGTGCTGACAGCGTCAGTGCATCTGCGGGAATAACGCTAGTCAGTAGTAAACTGTAACTGCTCACCTCAATACCAGCTACACTATGAAGGGTGGACAGCACTAGTGGACTACTTGCATTTTTTCCCGTGGTAAATATAATATATTTTCCACGGGAAAAATGCATGTAGTCCACTCCCGTGCTGTCGCTAACACAGCGCTGACAGAGGCGATTACGATCCAGTAGTTTACTATATGAAGGGTGGACAGCACTAGTGGACTACTTGCACTTTTTCCCGTGGGAAAAAATGCAAGTAGTCCACTAGTGCTGTCCACCCTTCACTTGTTGCAGGAGACTGATTTTCGGGGAGTTGTGTGTTTCTATAGGTCTTATTTCTGCTTTATTTGCCATTCTTTCCTGCCCTCTTTCCCTCTTTCCTTATCATGGCGCACGCCAGCGTCCCGTGTCGACATCCGGGACAAGTGTTAGCAGTGCTCTGTCTGTCTAGATTTTTTAGCTTTTCATCTTGCTGAGCAGTTCCTTGTTACTGTTAAAAAAGTCTTTGAGCGAACACTGAGTTAAACTTCTATATATTATACCAGTAATCATTTACTAAAATACTGTACACCTTCTCACCATTTGTGAAGTCGGGTCGAAAAAAACAGAAAAATTTGGATGGCAACTCGAAACATCTTATGAAATGTTTTCAAATTATGCCAAGAATATTGACTTCTGAGTTGAAATGTGTAAAATTGAATAGTAATGTGTTTACTTGTACGAGTATGTCGCATGCTTCTACTATAGAAACTTGGATCGCTTGATTTTGCAATTCCTGAGGTTTTGCCCAAAGTTAATGAAAAACTGGCTGGTCCGCTAGGTGATGCCGCCGTGTCGTTGCTTCGATAAAACTGCGACAGAGCCTGTTGTGGCTGGAGACAGAACTGCGCCGCGTGTTCACAATTCTTCGTTGAGGTAGGCCTTGGTGCCTGGCAGTCCTCTACCACATCCACCTTGTGCAACATCCATCTAAATCAAATTCACCATCTAAATTAAATTCACCGCCATCGAAAATCAAATTTACCTCTATCGAAATCAAATTTACCTCTATCGAAATCAAATTTGCCTCTATCGAAATTAAATTTGCCTCTATCGAAATTAAATTCACCTCTATCGAAATTAAATTCACCTCTATCGAAATTAAATTTGCCTCTATCGAAATTAAATTTGCCTCTATCGAAATCAAATTTGCCTCTATCGAAATCAAATTTGCCTCTATCGAAATCAAATTTGCCTCTATCGAAATCAAATTTGCCTCTATCGAAATCAAATTTGCCTCTATCGAAATCAAATTTGCCTCTATCGAAATCAAATTTGCCTCTATCGAAATCAAATTTGCCTCCATCTAAACCGTGTGTAGATATCCTAACCCCGAGAATGGCCGTCCAGGACTACCTGGCTGTTGCTGTGACTTCGTATGACTATTTTAAAGTGGAAATTCCTTAGTTGAAAATGTGCATGGGTTTTTTTAATTTATTCTGTTAATTATCATGGTCCTTTCATATGAATCGCAAAATATTTTTCTACATAATTTTTTTAAAAGCTTCAGGATTACTCAGTATGAACGTTTTCTTATATTTTGTGCTCAAATAAAATATCTGTGAAAGGGTGCGTCACGTCCATAGGATGTACATACAAGTTTCCCCAGCTATCGAGAGTTAATCTAAGGATGCTGGAAGTTTATCCCTCGAAGAGCTACGCTTACAGCTCAATTTCTCGTCAAGCCGTTCATACGGAGTTTCTTAACGTGGAGCTTGTAAAAACACTGTAGAAAAAAGGGAAACTTGCGCAGACTGCATGAAAGCCTTGCCTTGTTATTGCTGGGTACTGTTTTTACTCAAATGATAAGCCCCTTATTGTGAGTTTCAACAAATGGAGCGTCCGCTGCAGTTCGAAGCTTTGGAGGGTGAACGCTTGTGTCTTTGGGAAAGAATATGTTCAAGGGAGCATTCAATGGGTGAAGTGGAGCCTCGTAATTCCGGTTCCATGCATTGGCTTTGTGAGTGCATAACATGAATCGACGAACTGTCCTTGGAATTGAAAAACAAGATCATTCGCACGGCGAGTTTTGTGTTTTCGTATTCATATGAATTGAAAATGAGATGTTTTGTCGGGTCACTGTCGATCTGTGCATGCTGTAGAGCTTCTTTGATGTGTGCCTCTCACATCAGTGCGTACCTCTCATCTACGTATTCGTTTTTTTCTTATATATATATATATATATATATATATATATATATATATATATATATATAAATTGTATTCCCTCTGGTTGAAAAAAGTTGCTGTACAGTCAGGAAAACTTTTTGGCTTTATTGTTCCGGAAAATATTCGGAAACGATTTTTTCCTGTGTTTCCATTAATAATTATCGTTACATTCAAATGTAAAATCAATTATCTACTTTAATCTTTCATTTGAATAACAATTTTTGTGTGTATATGAAATATGTTTTCCAGGTATAATATTTGTTATAATGGGTAAAAATGTCGCAAAAATAGTAATTTTATAGTTGCCGAAGGCAGGCTAATGTCAAAAGGATATTACTAAATCCTTGGTAATTAACAAAATGCTCGTCTGGAGAACGTTGAATCGGTTCAGAGAGACCAGGCAAGTATAAAATAGGCTTGGATAAGGTAGTTCTCGATCTGTTGGAGTCTCAAAACCGGTCAAATCATCTGGTCCATATTGAGGAATACGCTTGCAACGATACATCACCAAAATTTGGAGTCATTAAAATTAAAACTCTGAAGGGAATAAAGGAATGAGCCAACATTCCTGCAAAGTGCAAAAGTGACGTTTGCTGGTCATTTTCTAAGCGTTTTCAGTCTGTTATTAACACAAATGGAGGGACTGTTAAATAAAAAAAATGTTGATAATTTCTGACGATTATATATTTACCAGGTCTGTCATAAAAAAACGCACTGAGGGCTGCAAGGAGACGTGTTATTGTCGTCCTGCACCATTACTTATTTAGTATTTTCATTAGCGTGTGTGACTTTTTTTTTGGAAATTACAATAGTGATCGATTCTACATCATTCACAATATCCTATGCTCAATTCGATGAGCTCATTGATTCTAATGCAAAGACGTTAGTAGGAGGTAGCTTCAATTTATCTTTGTAGTTATGTAGTGTTATTCTGACTCCAGTTCTTTTTAATTACCTGTGGGAGACAAAGACGCTCCAGCTCAAACAAAGCTTTGGCTTATTTAGGCCTGGAAAGCCCCCACGAGCTTGAGAAAAAAGAAACAAAAAGGCTTAAGAAAAGGAACAAGCTCATGGTGGAGGTGATCAAATCTATTGGTCGGTGTCTACGTAGCCGCGAGAGGAAGAGAGACCAAGAAACAGAGCATCTTTTTAACAAATAACTAGATCTCAAGAGCTGTGTAGCGCAACGCGGTGGGTTAGCCCCCGAACATTCAGTTCTGTTGTTCCACATGTTCTAGAGCAGTGTTACTGAAGTGGTGGTCCGCGGACCGGTGCTGGTCCGCAAACCATCAGATGACGGTATACGGCTACCGGTATTGTTTCTGGTATAAATTAATATTGCTAAGAAAATTACTGGTCCTAACATATAGGAAGAAATCATTACCGGTGAGCCACATCAGACACTCGTAGCTTAAGAAGCGTTGATCTGGAGCAGTGGTCTTCAAACTTTTATCCGCCGCGATCCCCTTCAAAAGATTTTATTTTTGTACCACCCCTTTAATTTCAGTAAAATAAATAATAAAGTATAAATATAGCAGAAAAATTTAATGTTCATAAAGAAATCGGGTCTACTGTTAATTATTCATCGTAAAAAATGATGTATTTTATCCTGAAATAACATTATTACGTAAATTAAAAAAGTAAGATCCTACATTTCGCGACCCCCTTCGAATGGTTGCGTGACCCACACTTTGAAGAGCACTGGTCTGGAGGACAGACTCTTGTAGATCAGCGTAGGACGCAAGAGCTTTGGCTTGCCGAAATTAACCTGTTCAGTACGAATGTACACTATAGTCTACATTGACTTCAAAACTATTTTTTGGGGGTATTAGCAGTTGCATTTTCACGATAAACCTTGATCAGTTGCACAGAAGTGGGTGTCTGTGTGTGCAGAACAACCTGTGTTTTACTGCACTTTTTCTATTATTTAGCCTTTTAATAGCTCATTCCTACCATAAATGTTATTATATTCTAGCACTTGATAATTCAGGATGAAAAGGTTATCTGTAAAATGTCAGTGTGTGTAGAGGTTTTTCGAATGCTGTCTACGGTACTCTATATATTCACTCTACATTGACTTCCAAGGATGTTATCAACATTCTTCACTTCTCATCCCTGGTGCTAGGAGATGTTATCAATGCACATACACCTCATACATACAACAGTGCAACTATCACATTCTTGGGGAAGGCTGGTGACGACATGCTGTAGGCTTCTTCTACTTTATGACGTGGAAATGCGACACCCGGTCGTCAAGTTACCAGCATTTTTATCATAATAATTACCGTGAAGTTGCGTCTTCGTTTAAACGTTTTGTCTTCGTTTAAACGTTTTCGGTGTAAATTCTCGGTGTTTTCTCGTTGTTCCTCACGCGACGCAGCAGCTGAATCAAGTTATTGACTTCAGTAACTAGAGTTTTTAGTTTTTATGTTCAGTTCACAAGGTGAGAGCATCAGGGGTGCGCTATAGGAGAATCGATTTCTGGAAGCCGGGAACGAAATCTATAAGCAAAAAACTTGACTAAACTGCTGTAAAAACTCGCAAAGTTTTTGATCGAGTTCCGAGGATAGCAGATTTGAGAAAACATTTCCTACAAGTGAGTGAAGTGTGTTGGTGTAAGTTTCAATCTTGCCTCTTTATCGCAGGGTTCTCTTAAAATTGTAGGAATTAAATTATAGATTAGGACTAGGTGTTGCAACCTACAAGAATTATACAGATTTAAAAATCTCTATTCAATTGTGCTCGAACAATATTATGAAAAATTAAGGTGGAATATTCTCTGTCTTATTCTTTATACTACTATAATATTAAGCTATGTCTGCTTGATGCTACGTGTTTTTCGAAGCTTAACACGTTTGTTGCGATGCGACCCACCGGTGGGTCACTTAGGTTAGGTTCTGTAATTTTTTCCAAGTCTTTTATTGATTATGTGTACAAAGTAAAGATTTGCACCGGCTAGGCAATCGCAACAAACGTGTTAAACACTTTGGCTGTGCTCATGTACTGATGTATTGGTGTGAGCTATGCGACATGGTGTGTGTGTATATATCGAATGCACGAGCAGATCTGTATACGTTGTATGGTGCAGAGGACCCAAGTGTGGATGGCAGACCTGTCTGGGCTGAGAGACTGGCACTTGTTATGGAAACTAGCGAATAAAAAATTAAAAGTGGAAACAGGTGGTCTGTATTTTTTCAACGGAGTTAGGGGCTAACGAAACATTCAAATATCCCACGCAGCTCGAGTAAAAACATGTCATAAGTCGTAGGTGTTGTAACTAGCTTCAATATTGTAATGGTCCTGTTTGGAAGTGGGGTAGTTAAGCGGAAACCTTGAGGCAATTTTTCTGACAAATATTGCCTTAGTTCCATATTTTTAAAGTTTTAAATGGAACCACGTCCATAGAGCATTTGACTCTCTATAATATACCCGTATTTAAGGCTTTTGTCTTCAAAATTTGCGAACACGTAGTTAATTTGTCCAGATTTAGTTATGCTACGAGTTACAAGAAATCTTATATAAATATTTAAATTAAAATGCTTGGAGTGCAAAATTATTTGTTTAGGTTCAAAACTCGGATATCTATTTTGGTACAGCTGCAATAAGTAAAGGTGCTAGTATTGACCCACAAGAAACAAATGTTTTTAATGCACTCAGGTGTCAAGAAGTGCTTTAGGCCCTGAAGAGTCCATGAATACGTAAAACAATCAGTAGATCATTAGTCCTGCTAGGCTGCTGACTTACTAAGATCTCTAATTTTTCCTCAAGTTCCTCATTTTTTCACGTCTGAATTAAAAGCACGAATACCTGCTCAATAGGGTAGAATTTTACTGGACAGGGCAAAAATTACTGGACGTTTATCACCTAAGCTTTAAACAGTCAACATGCAAAACTAACGAAAGAAATACCGTATTTGACGGCATATAAGACACAACGACGAAGACGGCATATAAGACGAACTACTGAGCGTAAGCTGGGTTAATGAGCGTCAGAGAAAAGATTAGCCTAGGTCTACGGGAGGTCTCAAACTTCACCTACGATGATAAGACGAAGCTCAATTTTTTGAGCCAAAATGCTGGAAAAAAGTGCGTCTCAGATGCCTTCAAATACGGCAGTCATGTTGATCACTGCGACCATTGAAGAGGACTTGCGCACGTGGAGCAGTGGCTGTTCGCTGCAACACGTTGCAGAGTTCACCTTCGTCAGTACCGTGTCGTTATCTTAAGTACAGTGACGCTAGGTCGAAACCTTCATGTTTCATGCGGCGGTATTAATGTACAATTTCAATATTTGTTGTTGAATTATTTTGTAATGTTAATCTTTTCAGTAAGTCTGGAATAAATTTATGTCGAACTTGGCTGTCGTTAGAAGCTCTAAATCTAGCGTAAGTTGAAATTAATTGGTGCAATTCTTATTCAGTGTTGCAATATTTGTTAAGTCTCTCCACAGCCTAATTCTGAAGAAAAGCTGAGCTGCTCGGGGAGGTTGGTTTGTCCCTCCCTATCTTGTCCACCGGATACTGGTTGAAACTCACAGAAGTAGCGGATTCTTCATACCCTTATCTCTGACGTAAATGGTTCAGCTGAGTTAAGCTTTGAAACAGCGAGCTGTATGAGATATTCTTCACAGTGAACCATAGGTTTATTAGGGTGTGCTAATAACATTTCCTTACGTAGATCAACGAAACTTCTTGTGTTTGTAAAAGGACTGCAGTACTTATTTTCAAACTCTTCTGAAATTTTACGTATCGTGACTTTTCGAATTTCTATGTTAGTTATTTAGTGTTCATCAATATCTTACGTATGAATCGCCTGGGCTGTGCTGCAACTCTCCACAGTTACCCACTGCAGCGTTGAGTGGCAGCTGCTGGCATAGGAGTCTACTGCAAGTTTGTCTTTCAGTTTGTTTGGCCTTTTTCTTAATTTTCCTATTGATTTACCTATAAGGGTGACCGATGCATCGTTACCGCAGCCTCCTGCTCATTGGTTTCTCAACCTTACCCTCTTCATTCGTGGGGTCGTGTTGAGTGCTAGGGGAGCTTTTATATGAGACATAACTGTCATATTTGGTCTTTCTGAAGGGTAGTCTGGCTCTCCAACAACTGCTTTATTGTTGCAGAAGTTTTGGTTTAAGTTTTCTATTTTTGCTTCTCCTTGACTCGAATTTTGAAGTAATACTGGCTTCGTAATCGCAAAATAGTTCGTATTGCAACTTGGTCCGTCAATTGAACGAAAAAAGTTGTATGAAGTTCATGGATCTAAAATATTTTGTACATGTAAGTATCGTTTTTAAAAAATTCTATTTCCATAAATATGGTATTGTATCAAAAAATACATAATTTTGGGCAGAAAACGTATCACATTCAACATTTATGAATACTAACTGGTTTGAGGAGAAAGTTTTCCAAGATGGAACATGTCCGAAAACCTGTTTTTTCTCACAAGCATTGAGCATATCTTTACCGTACGAGCGCAGCGAAATTTTGCAATGCTCTACAGCAGTGCTCTTCAAAGTGTGGGTCGCGCGACCATTCAAAGGGGGTTGCGAAATGTAGGATCATACTTTTCTAATTTATATAATAATGTTATTTTAGTATAAAATATATCACTTTTTACGATAAATAATCAACCGTAGACCCGATTTCTTTAAAACGTTAAATTTTTCTGCTACATTTGTATTTTATTCTTCATTTCGCTAAAGTTAAAGGGGTCGTACAAAAATAAAATGTTTTAAAGGGTGTCGCGGTGGATAAAAGTTTGAAGACCACTGGTGTACAGTCAAGTGTATAGTGCATTGTATTCTAGGCTGCCGAGGATGTGCTGCTCGACCTACAGCTTCCGCCACGCGCTGGGGTCAGACACTAATGTGATTGACTTCTGCTGGACACCTTACTACAGGGTGTCTCAAAAAAAATGTACTCACCCTTTAACCGTTGCTAACATGCTGTCTTCTTTGTGTTGCAGGTGTGAGGTTCGAACCTTTGCGAACATGATTAAATGTGATTAAAGAATCATGTTCGCAAAGGTTCGAACCTCACACCTGCAACACAAAGAAGACAGCATGTTAGCAACGGTTAAAGGGTGAGTACATTTTTTTGAGACACCCTGTATTTACTCTTGGTTCCTAGTTCTCCTTATTTGTGGTACTAATTTTTTTTGTGCTTATACTGGTACTCTATATACGTCACCTGAACTGATATTTAGGGAAAAGGTAAACCAAAAGCCTTGTGGTGCAACTTATGACACGGATGAATTTTCACTCACCAGGTCACAAGAAATCATGCTCTAATTTACATGTTAAATTCTTTTTGTCTTCAGATTTACCTGGTAAGATTATCATAGTTAATTATTGAAATTTGTGGTAAACCAATAACTGGCGGAAAATTGGTGTTATAGTGTAAAAATGTATCACATATGAAGAGTATTGTTAAGTATTTCTTAACTTATTCGGACAGAAAAAGATGCTTGATTTACAGGTCATTACAACTGGAGAGGAAAAAATTCTCACTTGCACAAATTCGATTAATTTTTTATTGACCTAATTTTTCCTCGAAGATAGAATTGAAACACAACCTCACGCTGTTTATTGGCTGATCACACTGCCGGTAACGTCTAAACAAACCGAACCGTAACATCTTCTGAGAGTTCTATAAGTGTTGAGTGCAGTGTTGGGTTGGTAAACATTTTGCAGTTTGTTTTTTCCTACTTATTTAGAGCACAACATCAGTGTCTTCTTGGTTGTTAATGAGTTGAGTATGCAAGTGTTAGCATGACGTACAGCACACGAAGCCCATGAAAGACTTGAGGCTTGCGCCCAAGTGATAATTTACGACAATTATTTTGTTACCTACTTGCTTATTCAAATCCCTAGTGGAGTAGTGATTCTATGGCCGTCGTGATGTACATATATTGAAGTGATTAGGTTCCGGCTCGGAAACTGGAATGACGACTCACAGACCTACTGTGGCTTAGGTTCATCTTTTGTTGGTCCGGTTGCTAGTCTTATTATTGACACCCTCAGTATTGGGGGTATCTGTTTTGTGTTCCTAGTTATCTACTAGAGAATCAGCTGTTCGTCACTCCACTAACATGCTAATTTTCATTACTGACATTTCCATTCGTGATGAAATTTCATATATTATTGATATTAATTATATAAATGCTGACTTAAAAACCTGTCTTTAATTTCGTTGCAGGTTTCCCCACTCCTGCTCAAGTGATGGAAATCAACTCTATAAATTCTACCGTAGTCAAAAAAGGTAAGCACTTTATATATTTGTATGTGAACACTTGGACTCGCTTCAGACTCACGCACTCAAACTTGGAGTCTCGGTTGTCACGGAAGAATTCGGCGTTTTTGTGATGTTGTGTGCGATTGTGAAGAAAAAATCTAAGCATGTGAAGGAAAATCTGGGCAGTATAATATCCACATTAGACATTGCAGTAGCTTGAGAGAGAATAGAACTCTTCTAAGTTTTCCTCATCAGAATTCAATAGCTATATGCAAGTGCTCTCATCTAGAGTTTACGACCATGTACTTAAAATCAGGTGTTCTAAAATCACTTCAGTAGCGTGTTCATTTTATGGAGGTCACAAGTGTGTCAGATTGTAGTATATTCATCCAATTTTATCATCGAATTTTTGTACGATAAATTTTCTAAACTAGACGTAAATTTTGCTATTCTCATTGTCTAGGCGATAACTCGGTCATAGTCTATTGAGGCAAATGTAGAGGTAGTAAAAAAATTACAATGTGGTAGTAATTTAACTTTTGAGGAAAATAGAATACGAAAAGAATCCTTTTAAAGTAACTTCGACTGAATGTACTTTCCATTTAGTGTCTGTTAAATGACTAAAATCGTACTGATGTTTAAATTTGAAATTGAATTCTGCACTCAATTTTATAAATGACATTAATTGATCACAGTTTTGCCCTCTTGTATAGTGGAACGTCGCTCAGTAATTGCGAACATGTCGCCTTTATTTTGGACTTAATGCTTTACTTGTATTTTTTTTATACGACGCATTGATTGTCTATTTCATTTGGTACCACGCATCACTTTTGTTGTCTGTATTTCATTTGGTACCACGCATCACTTTTGTTGTCTGTATTTCATTTGGTACCACGCATCACTTTTGTTGTCTGTATTTCATTTGGTACCACGCATCACTTTTGTTGTCTGTATTTCATTTGGTACCACGCATCACTTTTGTTGTCTGTATTTCATTTGGTAACACGCATTATTTTTATTGTCGCAATTACTTTTTTTATTACGCATTACTTTTATTGTCGCAATTACTTTTTTTTTACTACGCATTACTTCTGTTGTCACTGTTCATATTTGATGCCCACTTCGTTTTTTGGTCCACTGATGAATTATGAAGTTACTCTTCACTCCTGGTATCAAAGATCATATCATGGGTCATATGGAAGCATCATGGGTCTGGAAGCATCATGGGTCATATGGAAGCATCATGGGTCATATTGGAAGTTACTCCTCACTTCTTGCATCATGAATCATTTTGGAAGTTGGAAGTTACTCTTCACTTCTGGTATCATAGGTCATATTGGAAGTTACTCTTCCCTTCTTGTATCATAGATCATATTGGAAGTTACTCTTCCCTTCTGGTATCATAGATCGTATTGGAAGTTACTCTTCACTTCTGGTATCATATATCATATTGGAAGTTACTCTTCACTTCTGGTATCATAGATCATATTGGAAGTTACTCTTCCCTTCTGGTATCATAGATCATATTGGAAGTTACTCTTCACTTCTGGTATCATAGATCATATTGGAAGTTACTCTTCCCTTCTGGTATCATAGATCATATTGGAAGTTACTCTTCCCTTCTGGTATCATAGATCATATTGGAAGTTACTCTTCCCTTCTGGTATCATAGATCATATTGGAAGTTACTCTTCACTTCTGGTATCATAGATCATATTGGAAGTTACTCTTCCCTTCTAGTATCATAGATCATATTGGAAGTTACTCTTCACTTCTGGTATTATTATCATATTGGAAGCTACCCTTCTTTTCTGGTATCATGGATCATCTTGGAAGTCATTCTTCACTTCTGGTATTATAATCATATTGGAAGCTACCCTTCTTTTCTGGTATCATGGATCATCTTGGAAGTCATTCTTCACTTCTGGTGTCACTTCTGACATAGAACAGTCATTTTGGAGGTGTCCACGTTTCTAGGTGTCCACGTCGCGGCACGCACACACGTCACCTCCGCGACGTCATCATGTTAACGTGCCTTGTACGTCCAGACATTCCTATTCAATCCTCCATTACACTACTCTCTTATTCTACTCAACTCTAGTACGTTGTGAAGCACAAAAAACGAATTTGAATCCAATATTCCGTATAACTCGTCGAGCGATTATTTCCTGTGAGAAAAGGTTGTATATTTTTTTCAGTATTGTTCTGGTCAGGCAATGGTTTACTTATGGTTTGTTCTCTCAGTTGTTATTTCATTTCATGATCAGTTATTTCAGTGTACACACTCGTATGCTAATAGTCACTTGTTTTCAATATAAAAGTTCTCGCCAGGTTTTTGCCCATGCATCTTGCTCATCAAGCAATCCTAGTTACAACATTCATTGGATGGTCAAATGCTGACACAGTTAAGACTAATACATATTTATTAGGCCTAATCAGAATTCAACCATTATTTGTTCGAGTGAGCTGATGTGCTGCATTAATACTCTCAAATAGAACAAATTCCATTGAGAGTCATGGTGCTATGTATGCATGACTCTGTGCAACATCACTGGTTTTCATTTGAATTACTGCGTAGCGCCCACCTGAAGCTACCCTTACAATAGCACCCCTGTTTATGTATACAACACTGCCTTTACAGGGTGAGTTTAATTTATGCGCTGAGGGCTGTTGCGTTAGATTAGTCTCGTTAGCTGACTACACTTTTGTGGGTTTTATTATGGTGCTTAGCATGATGCATTATGAGTTAGAATTGTTTATAGATTGAACAGATTTGAGTGATTTTGCTGGCACTCTACTCGTCTTCAAGCCCACACTGTGCGGTATTGAGAAGTTTTACTCGTGTGTCCATGTTTCGTCTCGTGTTGCACTCGTGCTGAAGTAATGTACTGAGTAGACGAGTTTAAGTACAGGTGCGGTTACTAGTGCTGCTGTGTTCAATTATTAGGAGTGGTCGAGAGCTAAAAAGGGCATCAGTGGCTCTTGAGTGCCACTATCAGTCGAGTAAAGTCTGAGCACAGAATAGCTAACTGTTCGTTATACAAGAACTTGTGGTCCGATTAAGTGGAGAGTTAACGCTACGACAAGGAAGGAGTGCATTGCACTAGAATAGAAATACCTCGCTATCATTCTCTGATATTAGAGTTTTACTGCCTAGATAACGAACGCGCTGCATTTGTTGTTTTTCCTTACCCTAAATACTCGTTATTTATTAACAATGGACGAATCATTCATTCTATTCTTGGTTGAGACTGCAAAATCGTTTGATGTGGACCTTTAATAAGAGTTTTGTGTACAAACCTGTACTGCTGTAATGAGAGGCTCCCTTACAGCACAGCTGTGCTATTCAGGGCTGTTTTGTACTGAGCAGTGTCAGGAATATTTTTCCTTATGTATGAGGTATGTCCGGATGTTAAATATAAGATAACAACAAAATTTTGGTGTCTTCCGCATGTCGAGTACGAGCTAACGTAGAGATGTGAAAAACAGAACCAAAGTAAAAGGGAATGTTTTTAGTAGCATACGTTTCTGAATGCAAAGGCTTCGTTTATTAAAAATGTTACCTCTTACGTTCGTTCTTTTTACCTAAAGTGGAAGAATTCTAAGAAATTTATCAGTTAAAGTATGTTCTACAGATAGTGTTAACCCTTTCGATCCGGCGTTTGCTCTCTATTGAGACATATATGTCCCAACAGGATCGAAAGGGTTCAAACAATAATTCATAAAAATATGCAATAGCTATATTTTAATAAAATAAGTGACAATGACACGTCATAAATTAAACATTCGTGTTTATTACTTCATGTTCAAAATGCCCTCCAAGCTGACTCCTGCACAGCTATGCTCTTTTCTTGGTGTGGCTTGTCATCGTCCTGACATCCTCCTCCCTCTTGTTGATTGCCAAGTCCTCCAACATCCGTTTCAACTCTGGCAGAGCGCTTGGTTGACACTGATCTATGTGTGCCATAGCCTGAACCCAGAAAGAGAAACCAAGGGTCAAGTCTGGTGAGTGTGGGAGCTAATGGTTGGTGATCCATCCGATGTGGCATCAATCCTTCATCAAACTTGGATTTCAGGAACTGAAGAAACGGAGCTGTAACACGGCAGCTTGCACCGTCCTACTAAAACTAGTACTGACGTCTGATGGCCACATCCTTAAGTGCATACCAAACTACATTCTTCAGGACTTTCTTTGGGTGGACATCAGAGTTGATGGATCATTCTAATCAAACCACAGGGAGGATCCTCTCATTCACAATCTCCATCTAAGGCACAACATTTTCTCCATTAGCCTTCTTGCACTTGATTGAAGTATGGTGATTTGTTGCAGTCCAGTGCCTGTTGATTTGTTTGTTTGGTGACTGGTGCAAAACAAATCGTTTTTTACATGACCTGATTTCACGCTGGAATCAGTCCTCCTCGAGACTGAGGTAAAAATGCTGGTTGCCAGCGTGTATTCCTTGGTTGTTGGGCTGAAACTTTGCACCAGTTGTCTTCTAGGCCTTTCACTTGAGATATTTTCTCAAAATTAGCCAGATAATTCCACCCCTTAAACCCATGTTTGCATATGCCTAATGTAGGATTTTGTTTAAAAAAATTCTTCAGTGTGTCTAGGATCTAAAATGCTACAAACTTCTTGCCAGTTGGGACCTGAGGTTCAACTGTAGCTGTTTGGTTAAATCTCTTCACAATTCTATTAAATGTCATAATATTTGGCACACGACGTGCATGATTGAGGAAGAATTCAATTCTGAATACTCTGGACTTGCACGAATGTGAAGATGAGGAACGATGATAGTTGCTCAGTGAACAGAAGAATTTTGTTTAAAATGACTGGGGCTGCGCATATGAGCCATTTTTGAGGATGTCGCTTTCGAGATGAAATAGTGTGGGTGAAAAATCATTCCACTTGGTAAAATCGTCCTACGTCTGGTAGTCTAGATACACTTGTTTCATTAATATATATACCGGTTAAATATTTTGTCATCATGAATTATTGTTTTAATGTCACTATCTGTAGATCACACTGCAGCACCAAAACTAGAATTTTAGTGTTGTAATTTCCACGAGTTTGGAAGGCTTGAATAATGTGGAATTTTTTCAAACACGTTTTTATTCATGAAGGCTTAGCTGCGTTGTTTCTATTTTATTTGATGCATACTCGCAAAAGACGAAAACTCTGATTTCAACATAGGAGCAATATGTTGTGCAGGTTATTGACTATTATTAGAATAGATCTATAAGGTGTCACTGGACAGGTGTACTCTAAATTGATGTGCGGGGCTCCTTATTTTTTACTTTTTATCTCTGGATTTGAATTTTTAGGGTGAAAATCTGGAGCGAACAAAGATAATTTGATGAATGGGAATGTTTATCTTATAAAATTATATTTAAGTTGTGGGACACTTGTGCCGAATGTGTGCGTGTGTGTCAGATGTCAACCTGCTCATAATTCCTGAAGAATTATTATTATTCATGTCATTGCTGTTACTGCCAAGAATGATTTAGTAACTAGCTGACCTGAATCACATATGAAGTTAGTGTAACGTGCGGTCATCGCTCACCATGTCCTCACTACGGCACCGTGGCGCTTCTTGTGATGTTCAGGTCCAGGGGGTGCTGGACTGAGTACAGTTCCACTCGGCCGCAATATGTTGTTTCTGCAAATTAGTATGTACATCTCCGTGATAAATGAATTTATCTGGCGTCCTGGATATTTTCGTGTGCAATTTACGAAATCCGTGCCGTTGAGGTTTGGGGTTGTTGTTGTTGAGTTGGTGTTGAGGAAATATGAATGCTTGAAATAGACCCGAGATGCGCCTGAAATGAGCCTGCCTCGTCCTCATCACTGACTGCAACTTGCGTGGCTGTTGCGTTCAGGAATGATTCGTAAGCTGCAGCCAGAAAGCAGGGCACAAAAACCAGGGCCCTAACTGATGGCGACGTGTTCTGCAGAGCTACGGGCTACTGTACCAGTTGTGGGCTTGGAGGTTTGGGCTGCAGCCACCCCACAGACCTATCACTGACTCCACTCTTACTTGTGTGTGTCAATTATGGAGTGGAATGCTCAAGAATTTCAAGACCCTGAACACAAATATTCAATAACCTGTGCTAATGAACAATGTCATTATGTTGAATGTGACATTGAACAAAATGTGTCGTGGTGCTAAATGTTCCTTGGTGGTGTTGAATGTGTCATGGTGCTAAATAGGCAATTACTCTCAATTCTCAGGGCATATACCCCTCCATATATTTGGGGTAAATAAGTCGGTATGCTGAATATGCATATGCACCGCCTGCGGAGGGAACAGTGTGAAGGTATTGCAGCCATCACACGGAACCTGACAACACTGGTTTGAGGTTTCTGAATGCTTTGCAAGACCTTAACCTGGTCACTGGGTTCCCTCGAGTTCAGGAACCTCAACATTAACACGTTTGTTGCGATGCGACCCACCGGTGGGTCACTTAGGTTAGGTTCTGCAATTTTTTCAGATCCTTCTAGTGACTATGCGTACAAAGTGAAGTTTTACACCAATCAGGCAATCGCAACAAACGTGTTAACTTGCCTAACTGGGACATTCCGTCACGTATTGAATGCTGTTGATGAACTGGTGGTTATACTGTAATTGCAGAAAATCTTCGGTGCCTATTGTGTGCACGTAGGATTGCGAGCCTGTGGAGTTTGTGTAATTATTCCAGTGTGAAGTCAGTGTACCTCTTTGTGTATTGTGAGAGCAATGGAAATGTATTACATGGCTAGTCATACGTAACGTGTGTTGTTACCTTCATGGTCCCGTTTTCTACTTGTTACCTCGCCATCCTCCCCACCAGACTGTGGTACTCCCAAATTAAGAGGCCTTTTGGTGCGAGTTAACGTTTGTTGCGATTGCCTGATTAGTGTAAAACTTCACTTTGTACGCATAGTCACTAGAAGGATCTGAAAAAATTACAGAATCTAACCTAAGTGACCCACCGGTGGGTCGCATCGCAACAAACGTGTTAATCCTATTCTTATGTAGCAGTACTCCAGCTCCCAGGAAGACGCAGCTAGTGAAGCAAAATAGAAAGCATTAGAAAATTCAAAGGCAGCAGACTCACAAAAATTGCACTACAATTATGACATTCGTCTCCAATGAGCACGCATCCACCAGTCAACACGCATCCACCAGTCAACATGCATTCATCCGTGAGCACGCATTCACAAGTGAACACGCATCCACCCGTGAGTACGCATCCACCAGTCAACACGCATCCACCAGTCAACACGCATCCACCAGTCAACACGCATCCACCCGTGAACACGCATTTACCAGTCAACACGCATCCACCAGTCAACACGCATTCACCCGTGAGCACGCATTCACCCGTGAGCACGCATTCACCAGTCAACACGCATCCACCAGTCTACACGCATCTACCAGTCTACACGCATCCACCAGTCTACACGCATCCACCAGTCTACACGCATTCACCAGTCTACACGCATCTACCAGCCTACACGCATCTACCAGTCTACACGCATTCACCAGTCTACAGGCATTCACCAGTCTACACGCATTCACCCGTCAGCACGCATCCACCAGTAGACAACACACGCGTCAGCAACACCAATACTGTTGCTCTGGCCTCCGTTTCACGGCTTGTGGGCGTACAGAGGTTGTCGTTCATTGTACTGCACATGGCCGTTAAACTCTCGGCTTTATTCTTAGATGTGCGCATCGATAACTAATTCCAGTAGGTTCATTGTAAGAAAAAGTTCGTATAGAGTGTAACTTTTTCACTGTATATTATCAAGTATATCATGCGCGAACATCTTTTTCATTGTACGCAAGACAAGTATGTCATGCGCGAACGTCTTTTTAATTGTACGCAAGACAAGTATGTCATGCGCGAACGTCTTTTTAATTGTACGCAAGACAAGTATGTCATGCGCGAACGTCTTTTCATTGTACGCAAGACAAGTATGTCATGTGCTAACATCTTTTTTCATTGTTCACAAGTCAAGTATGTCATGCGCGAACGTTATCTAACATGCATTGTCATGCGAGTTGTGCCGGATGTAAGCATTTATTATCATATCTGTTCGATAAGCTACTGGCATCTTCAGTTAGTGCTGTATGTTTAGCATAATATGTCATACGTGGAATGCTGCAAAACTAGAGAGATTTTCTTGGAAAGTGTCCTACTGATAAGAGTGTGGGGCGCGTTGTGTCGAAAGTGCACTGAATTGCAAGAAAATTTAGGCGCGTTCTCAGAAGCATGCTGTGTAATGCTTGGAGCGCGTGGTGTAATGCTGGTAAAGTGCCTTGTAATGCTTGGAGCGCGTGGTATAATGCTGGTAAAGTGCCTTGTAATGCTTGGAGCGCGTGGTGTAATGCTGGTAAAGTGCCTTGTAATGCTTGGAGCGCGTGGTGTAATGCTGGTAAAGTGATGTGTAATGCTGGAAATGTGCCGTGTAATGCTGGTAGCGCGTGGTGTAATGCTGGTTGCTGGTAAAGTGTTGTGTAGTGCTGGGAAAGTGATGTGTAATGCTGTGAGTGCGCGGGTGTATTATAAAAAGAAAGTGCAGTATAAATACTGGGAAAAATTTAATTTTAAATGAAATGCTCAACACCCCAAAAGATACGATCCTTGTTAAAGAAAAGTCACAGTGAAGGAAGATACCACACTGCGGAAGTTACTATAACAGAAATGAAGTACGCTGAAGAAAGGGACGTACTTTTGTCCTGTCAAAGAGTACTAAATGAATTGTTATTTAGCCAAATTGTTCTGTTGAAGCGTACTACGTTCAGAAAAAGAGACATCACACTACAGATTCTGTTGTGAATGCGTACATAGTTGGGCGTGTTCAGCGGCAAGCTGCTGCTGCTGCTGTGTCGTGTCAGCGCTGGGTCGCGTCGCTATCCCCGGCAGTATGCTAGTGCCAACTGCTCTACATGTGCTCACCAGGAAAATGTGTTGACGTGGTGTTGAGCCATCTCTCTGGAACGTAGCGTCGTGAAATCTACACACCATCTTATTTCAACCCTGAATTTCTTGAAAATTCAGAATTTTTTATAAAATATAGTTAATCATTGGAAATAATTCGACCTCAAACTTAGAAGGGGCTAGTTTAATATCTGGTGCAGAAATTTGTACTGAAGATGCCAAGACCTGTTAATAATTACATAAATATTCTCATTCTGTTGAAGAAACTAACGTGCAGTTTGTGGTGGTAAAATTGTAAATTAACGCTGCCAATTGTTAACGCTAAGCGTCAGCAGAGGAGTCTTGCTCTAGGGACGGCGTGTGCTGTGGTGACGATATGAATTCGACGACAGAATTCATCGTAATATCAAGACTTTTTTAATGTTCGTGTTGATACACTTGAATGTGAAGGCTGCTCTTAAGTATTCGCTATTGCGTACAACGCGTGTATTCTATACTGCAGCCACAGACCATTGACGGCCTTGTGCAGCTGTGAATATTGTTGCAGCTGTCACTTCAACGGGTGACAGTTGCAGCTGTTACTTCAACTGGTGACAGTTGTTTGTTTCACTAGATTGAAGGAGCTTTGAATATTACTGAATTTTTTACGTGTAGCTAAAAAGTGTAATGTACTGGGACCAACAAAACCTGATACTTTAAAAAACAAGCATTTTTAAACGAACTTTTCTTTGAAAGCTATAATTTATGATGATTTATGTACGCAATTATTTTGAAAATAAACATATTAAAAACAAAAAGATATTGAATTTCTTTACAGTAAATTCAAACGCTTTTCGAGTTTATAGTTATTTGTTTCCATTTATAGTTGCTTGATTGTTACTGTAGCCGTGGGTCTTATCGTTGAGTATGATAGCTTTTGTACTGCAATTTCTTTCCTTCGTAGTTGTAATTGAATACATCGTAGGTAAAAATTATTTTGAGGCTAATTTCAACGTGATTTTGGGAGGAAATGCTCTTCCGAATATTTTTTTGAAATAACTATTCATCAGACGACACTTGAGAGATCTATAGGTAGCGACAAGTTTTTCGTACACCCACCAATGTATAATACTTTATTTTGTAGAATTTAATGCCTGTGTGGTTCCTAACTACTCACATATTATTAAGTACGTGTGAACGAATTTAAAACTCGTTTTTCAGAACGACAGATTTAATTCAAGAAATTGAACGAAAACATTCAAAAAAATGAATTGACAAAAATAATATCACAGTTATAAAACGGGAACATACTAAAAATACAACTAATTAATAACATGATTAATCATCTTGATAAGTTCCATCAAACAACTTATATACTTTTCAATCTAATTTGAACATGTTCGTGCTGGAATATTACTCCATTCTTCAGTGTCCCGACGTTGTGTTCGAACTGTCAATTCTTGCCTTAGGTTTTCAAGTGGATTCAAGTCAGGACTCATCGATGGCTATGACAACACAGCAATTTTATTTTTCTGGAACCATGCAGTCACAGATTTATGTTGTGTGTATGTTTGGGGGTTATTGCCTTGCTGGAATTTAAACCACCGGCATAGCTTTAAATCTAGCACTGATAGGGTTTCCATCTATGACAGCTTGCAATTCCTCAGAATTGTCCTGTGAAGCGTCATTTTCTTGGTTCGTCCTTTAGACTGAAGTCATCCTTTTTGAAGCCTGTAAACCATCTTTTACAGGTGTTTTCATTCACCACATCATTTTCATAACTGTCTTCGAGAGATCATGCTGCTGAAATTGCTGTATTGCCCTTCTGAAATTCATACAGTAAAATATGACTAATGTGTTTTTTACGTGGAGTGTACATTTAGGTCAACAATAGTGTTGTATTATGATAATTTTTAATAAAATCTGAAGTAAAAAGTATAATTTTAATCATTTAGATGGCTACCAAGGACAGTAGTCTAGTAAACAGTAGTCCTTGACCGTAGTCCTTGATGGTTACGCATGTGTTTTTTATAAATAAAATTAAGGTTATGATGCCCTGAAATTATAACTCCACGAACGGATAAAACTTTCATTACAACTTGATAGGTCTGGAAACAGGCAGTTACAATGAATATGGTTATTTTTTAGTAGAGCATTAGTGCAGTAAATTGCACTCCCTTAAAACAGGAGTGTTCTGCTCATCACGTCTAGACCACAGTGACACTGTGTGGCCATTTAGACCACAGTGACACTGTGTGGCCGTTTAGACCACAGTGACACTGTGTGGCCGTCTAGACCACAGTGACACTGTGTGGCCATTTAGACCACAGTGACACTGTGTGGCCGTCTAGACCACAGTGACACTGTGTGGCCGTTTAGACCACAGTGACACTGTGTGGCCGTTTAGACCACAGTGACACTGTGTGGCCGTCTAGACCACGGTGACACTGTGTGGCCGTCTAGACCACGGTGACACTGTGTGGCCGTCTAGACCACGGTGACACTGTGTGGCC
>VCRD01000315.1:295549-350709 GCA_006783055.1 Trinorchestia longiramus
CTGGGCGCTCAGTTGACCTGTATCCGGGCGCTCAGTTGACCTGCATCCGGGTCCTCAGTTGACCTGTATCCGGGCGCTCAGTAGACTTGTATCCGGGCAGGCGAATGTGTAACAGATGCGTGCCTACCTTATCTGTGTGGACTTCAATTGTTTCGAGATAACAAATCCATTGTGGAACTCCTTCCGCAAAACATCCTTCTATCTTTATCTTGTTTTATTTTGCTCCCAAAGCCTGATGTTTATCGGTCACGCAATGTATACTTGCTTACGAAGTACGAATATTTAGGTTTTGCTGAAAGCATTTTTCTCGTATTGTGATGTACCAATCCGTTGCTTTGTATATTGAAGCGATTGCTCAGTAATTTAGTGGCTGATTTTAACTGTCTAGGCAAGTTTGCTTCGAGTACAAGTTCATCTCTCTTCTTCAGGATAGCCGTGGTTGTTAGGTGGATATTCAATGGTATAGTCAAGTACGCCTGTGTTTGTTGTCTAAAGTCCAGTTTTGACTCTAAACTCGGTGTCTGCTGTAACTGAGCCCTGCAGAAGATGCGTTGTCCTCTAGCCATCTGGCGTACCTAGGAGCGGCCCACCTAGGGGCATCTGACGTATCTAGCTAGGAGCAGCTGGCATACCTACGGGTGGCGTACCTAGGGGCGTCTAGCGTATCCAGTGGTATCTAGTGTCACATTTAGAGTCCCAGCCAGAGAAGGTGAACGCCAGTCTGCGTCCACGTCAGCGCGCCTGGGTACTGGCGCGCCTTTGAGCTGAACTTGTGCACCACACAGCCGGCATCATGTTACTGGTATCTGCCGTATTTTTAATTTTAATTTAGTATTTGCTGAGTTGTTTATGTTCCTCCACTGTTTCCCATGTGAAGTGGCTAGGCTTATCAGGCCGACCTTCCTTCATGATTGTATTCGCTGTTTTTCTAGAATTAGTCGATATTAGAGTGTTAGCCGTACATTCGCTGTCGTAGACGAAACATCGTTGCAGCTGCGGCAGTTGAAAATAGCAAGAACACACTGCCGTATGACCTCACACTCCCGTTTCACTTTCTCACACTCCCATATCACTTTCTCACACTCCCGTATCATCTTCTCACACTCCCGTATCACCTTCTCACACTCCCTTATCACCTCATACTCTTATATCACCTTCTTAAACTCCCATATCACCTTCTCACACTCCCGTATCACCTTCTCACACTCCCTTATCACCTCATACTCTTATATCACCTTCTTAATCTTCCATATCCCCTTCTCACACTCGCATATCACCTTCTCACACTCCCGTATCACCTCACACTCCCGTATCACCTCACACTCCCGTATCATCTTCTCACACTCCCGTATCATCTTCTCACACTCCCGTATCATCTTCTCACACTCCCGGATCACCTTCTCACACTCTTGTATCACTTTTTCACACTCCTGTATCACTTTTTCACACTCCCGTATCACTTTTTCACACTCCCGTATCACTTTTTCACACTCCCGTATCACTTTTTCACACTCCCGGATCACCTTCTCACACTCTTATATCACCTTCTTACACTCGTATATCACTTTCTTACTCTTATATCACCTTCTCACTCTTATATCACCTTCTTACTCTTATATTACCTTCTCACACCTCCACACTAAATGCTCAACTTCTCACTTTACTCCCAACACGTTTGCATTATTTTTTCAAACTTGCACTTGAGTCTCATCCTCGGGCATTTGAACAACACCTTCACACACCTCCACTTTAGGTGGTGTGGTGAAGGGGACTTGTCTTTCAGTAAACTTTTGGACACTCCCGTAACACGCCAGCTAAAATGGTGATATATAACATCAATAAGGTTGTACATCTACCAGCAGCGTATGTTGCAAGAGGTAGTAACTGCAAATGTAGTTGTCTATTTAGGAGGACATCACTTTTTCTTTTTTTGTCTATCCTCCTCTTGGGGAGGTTGGTATGCCCCGTAAACGATCTCTCGCGCTAGACTAAAGTCGTTAAAATTGACCTACTTCATTGCAGAACTTGTTTAGAATGAGGCAAAAGAAACGAGCCGTTTGGTCCATTCTTGGGTGGACACCCAAGTCCCATGCCGTACTAACATTCAAGACGCTGATTCTTCCATTTCACTTATACGCACATTCAACTTGAGCTCCTTATTTCGCTTCATATTACAAATTCCTTTGTTCGCCTTCTGCATCATGCATATCATGGACTGTTATTCACTGAGCTGTTCGCCGACTAATTCCCACGTTTAATCAAAGCATGCTCTTTAATTCATAATCCTCTGTGTGCTCTCTGTTCTTAGCAGTTGTCTCTCTTTTTCATTGTGGACTCCTAGCTGCAGTTTCGTCACCCAACTCGCCTGCCGTACCCCGTTAGTGCTCGCTATGGAATTCATCGATCCGCACCGTCGCCCTTGAACGTTTTCTGCTGTAAATCTGCCGAGCCTTCGTTCTTGCAGCTTTGCTGTTGCGGCGCTAGTACTGCTGTTGCCATTGTAGCTGTAAGTGTTTTGGTTCCTCACAAGTCTTAGTCAGTCATGAATATGCTGAAAAGAACCCATTCCAACATGATCAGATAGAAGCGGTTGCACGGGTGCGTCGTAGTCATGTCTCCATGCCGCCAAGTTCTTAACTGTGTGCAAAATTGGTTCACGTCTGTTTCTCATGTTGAGGTAACGTTTACTTACTAGATTTCTATTTCTGTACAAAAAACGGACGGTAGTTGGTCGTCGAAAGTACTTATTTGGCTATGCAATATATCGAGGTAGATCTTTTGAGGTGCGCCAGTTGTTGCTATGGAAGCAGTAACGTGAGTGACTTAGTTTATAAATAACCGAAAACAGAACATCGTGCTACTGTTATTCAAATACTTTTGAAACTTTAATAAACTGTAAGCAATATTCATACATATACTCGTATATATATACTGCACGGGTATATGGAATGAGGTGAAACAATGGTTCATATAATTGGCAAGCTGTGCAGTTTCTTACCCAAATTCTTGAGATACAAGTTATCGGCGGCGTTACTCTTGTTGGTGCTGCTATTGTTTGAGAAGGTTGTTGTACCAGTAGTCGTGTTCCATGCACTCAATTATACCAAGTCTACTGTCATTTATCGCCCTACTTGTGTTTCAGCCACTTAAGATAATTTTTGTTGTGTTGATTTTGATGCTGTCATTACAACCAACTCTTCCTTAGACGCCAGTTACCCTGTAGGAAGGGAGATGAGAGAAAATATTGTCCTTTAACGTATTGCAAGGACTCCAAATTAACGTCTCTCTATGGGACTAGGCATTCTTATGAGATAGTCGTAGCATCACTGCTTGAATCAGTCTGCTGTGGATTTTAGTTGAAGTCGTTGGTAGGCGTATTATTTCATTTCCCTTTTCTTTATGAAATCCAAAGTTTTAGCGAACATATTATCCAATATTATCCGACCATAGGAATTCTGTTATTCTTCTCATCTTCGTTTGAGGTTATTTTTATCTTCCCATGTTTACTTTGGAGCAGAAATGTCATGGTCCCTCAGTGGGATAAAATTAACAACGATAACGTAATTTGACGTAAGTTCAAAGTAAACATGCCTAATGATATATGTTTTGATAGCTGTATCTTTTCGTTTTTCTTGAAGTTCTAGAGTAAAATAGCGTCACTATTTAAATGTAATTTATGCGTAACTAGTTTCTATCAAACAAAGGTTCAAAGTGTCGGTCATAGCCTAGAATCTACGCGACCGTCAGTGCTCTTATGAGCAATGTCGACACTAGTGACTTGTGTTGCTTTAAAACGAACTGTTTCTGCTACCATAATTAAACGGCTTTCATACAAGCAGAATCACTCAATAATATTATTTGATTCATGCTTATTTGTCTGGAAAAATAAGTAGACGACATCGCGAGTATACTAGATTCAAAATATGTTCACACACGAAACCAGTGTTCTCTATATCAGTATCTTATTAAAGTTAACGTACAGACGCTTTAGCACGATACTAAAAGGCTATTGAGATGAAAAAGGCTGGACGATCTTTTATACTTTTGAAAATTTTCCAATGCTCTCATTTTATTTTGTTTGTTCAAATTGAGGGGATTTTTATTTGGAATAAATATTTGCTTAGTGCCAGAAAATTTACTTCTGCAGAGTAAAAGCTTTCTCATGACTCGACATTTTTACTTAAATTCTCACCTGCCAGGGAAACATTTCTAAGAACAATTCATAACATTCACTGATACTAGAGTGCGCTTGCTCAAAAAATGATGAGTTACCTGATAAAATGCCGTGAACAATTTCGATAACCCAATTACTATTAATATTCTCACCAGAGTGTACGATTGGTTCTGCCAGCTACAAAACATGTGCTCAGTAGTTTCTCAAGGATGTAACCAGCAAGAGAAATTGTTCTTTACCAGAAATTCCCCTCGAAGAGATGCGCTGGTTCTTCGAATTGTTTCTAGGAACACGAGAGAGGTCGCGCTTGCCTTGTTTACTTTGTTGTATCATGCGTCTTTTATTTACACGTTCCCGTCAGGACAGTGACTCAACGCCGATATCCTCGCCGCAGTTTCTCCTCGTCTTCCGTTATCTTTTTATTGTAATTGTGGTCATGAAGGGCCCTCTGATTTTCTTCCGGGTCGATATTGTCAGGTTTTGTATTCCAGGAGGCGAGCTTTGGCTGTGACTCACCTCTTCCTTTTTCTCCTCGTGTTGAAGTCTGTAGCGGTTAGTGGCGCTTTTGCAAAGTGTAGTTGGTGAGTCACAGTTTTGTTGAAGAATTTGTCTGACGGAGAGGTACTTCGAAGAAAATATCCTCAAACGTGTCTGGCAGCTGTTCTGAGCTAAATTGAACTTATGAACGCTTGGAGTAGTATGTTAAGTGTCTGTCCTCGTCGGTACATCTTAAAACTTGGTGTCCATAAAAATTATCCCTGTCCACTGACGGTAGTCTCATCAAAGCTGCTACTGGAGAGTGGGGTGCAGCTTCATGGTTAGGAAATATTATTTTCTCTTCTTTCTGAGTAACAAACAGGGCAGACTAATCTTGCAATTGGGTTCCCACCTAGACAAGGTTGCAGAGACTATCTATTTTATTCATTGGTGTATTATCTTTATTATTTTCATTATTATTTGGGAAACGTATTAAAGCTATTTAAATAAAAATTTTTAGTTTGTTACTATCCAGTCGACTATCCTGCCTGTTGTAAGATTGTTTGTTGTATAAGGTGTGTATTGAATTTACTATTAAACTAACTTAATTCATTCCATTTCTTTTTTCTCTTGCTTGTTTGCACCATTTTCTAGTAGTCGAGACCCTTTTTTGACCTATAATTACCACCTAAAATAGACCAAAAATTTCGTTATTGTTAACCATTGTTCTGCTGCTTTTTTTATCGTCCATACTATACCTACCTTCATTTTCCATGGTCAATGGAAACTCTAACTTGGAATGAAAACATGTTTAGCTTCGATTGATTTAGGGATCACATTAAATCATTTGGCCTATTCAAGTCAAATAATTGCCAGTTGGCTTTTACTACCAGAGCTCAGCGCCATAATTCACGCGAGTCAATGGAAAACTTATCAAGTGTAAATGCAGGTGCTTTCAGTCATGCTCTCTATGGCTCTATTGAGCAAGGAAAATTGATGCCAACATTGTATCATCGTGGTGTGAACGTCAGCGTTGTATGTGTCCGCTTTAGAGTTATTCAATGCCTCTGTTGACTGTAAAATGTCATGAATTCGAGGTAACAAGTTGTGTGAGTTTCATTCAATAAATGGCTTCTAAATTTCTACCAACGCTGTGCTGAGGAACTAGTGTTAGAACCACTGAAATTGTTCAGCTGTACTTCGTGCACCACACTGCGATTTGTTTTTTAAGCGTTGTATTTTGTAATTTTGCATATTATTAAAATCCTAAATTTACTAAGGCACTGTAAGTTTTATGTACATTGAGCGTAGCTTTTATTAACTACCGATCACGGTAATTCATTGTCGAGGGCAGTACTTGATTGCCACACCAAACAATAGAGAACTTGCCTATCTGTGCTTGGCATCCGTTGATGACGCTGCCTGTGTTGCGGTTATGCAGTTCATCGCTTCGGGGGAAATATGATACCTAAGAAAAATCCAATCTGCTCAGTAACTAAGGAGTCCTTGAAAACGGTCAAAATTTCCGCCTGCGTATTGAGGAAAACTAATATTTATCCCTACTCAAAATAATAGTAAAACTGATAAAGTATCTTCCTCGATCAGCCGTGTAATAAAGTTTGTTTGTGCACATAATTAAGTGTTCTCTTGTAGGGCAAAAATATCTTACTGCTGGGGGTGTTGGTGGTGGTGGTGCGACAGGGAGTTGGCCGGACTTACGCCCTTTAACCTTTGTGTTGCTCATTGACCTGCGGTCTTGTGAGCTGCGTGTATTTCATTACTGGAACCATAACGCTGCTGGAGTATTGCATGGTGCTCGTGTCAGCCTTGTGTTCCGTACCATCTTATCGCCTACCCAACACTGGTGCTTGAGCTGCTCGTGTATTATTGTACAGTAGTCAGTATGTCTGCATGAATAATAGCTCTAAAACACTGGCATTTTATTGGGATGGAGAATGTAAAACTTCAACCGAAGACATCAAAACCGAGCTGTAAATATTTCACTACAATATTCCTAAAGGCGTCGAAACTTGAAAGGTATTTCAGGATATTTAAAAAGTACTGTACAATTAAAGTTAAACAGTGGACTATGTGCTCTATAACTTTGATTTTGTATGAAACTTCTTTCCTAAATTCAAGAAGGGATTATTTACGAGTCAGATTATTTACTTTCAAGCAGATGTTGCATCTGGTCCGCTGAAGGTTGTCGTTGCTTAGTGTTCAAATCATTTTTGTTCGAATTGACGGCATGACTACATTGAGTTTGTGATCTCATTGTGGTTAAAGTAGAGGCTTTTTATTATACAATTGAAGCATACTCCTTATATCTCATACAACCTTAAACAATCTACAACTCCTCCTTTTTACTCGCCATACCACAATGAATGAACAATAAAAGTCAGTGGAAAGCCCGTTTTCAGCTGAGCGGCAGTTAGCCCCTACACAACTCGCTTGTCAGAAGCTTGGACGTGATGTCGTCGAGAGCATGGAAGCGACACACGTTCTTTGATTGTAGCGACTAATGTGTGGCTGTAACTGCTGTGAAAGGAACGCGAACTGCTGCTATAATTACTGTAGCACAGAAAGAGCCGCTTCAGAGAGTAGTCAATACAGAACTGAAGAAGATAAATGGGCGTCATATTGAGGCGAAGGCGGTATCGTAATTATACAGAATTATGTGCCTGTGCAATTGAAGTACTCGTGTGTTCTATTGAAGTACTATTACTGACTCGTGTAAAAAAGTGAGGTATAACAAAATTTGTCGTTTCTTGAGTTCCTGATTATTTCAACGTGAATGAAGCGTCCATTTTCAGATAAATTTTACCACAAATTCTGGAGGAACGTGCCTTTTTTTGCGTCATAATATTGATTGCTCCTGCACCTGCGTCCCTTCTGACAATCTGAATGCACGACACCGGAGGCAGCATCTTGCAAGCAGTTAATGTGAAGCAATCCAGGTAGCTGGAGCATTATTTTAGGAGTTCAGCAGTTTGTTAAGTTAGCGTGGCATGGAAGTTTTTACGGAAACTTCGTGGTATCACTTGGTAAAAATCCATCCTCTAGCAAAGCAATAATTTGAAAATCTTTAGTGATTGTCATAGTAACAAAGAATTTCATTATCAATCGTGTTAAATTTATTGTTAGGAGGAGCTCGTGTTCAGTGTCATCGCACAAAAAAGACTTTTATGATTATAGTTCATGTGTAATGGGTGGCAATTGTTACCAAGAGTTTGTTTAGAAAATAAATAATTACAACTGTATTGCTGTCTTATTCACAATAGGAAAATGATGTACGTGTGCAGTACTAAGAGCAGCAGGTTGCCTGGATGAGGGTGGAGTGCTCTGGCAGATGATTACCGTACTAACATTATTAATGTCATAGTAATGTGATGGTGACGTGATAGTGGTACCTGGTGTGTGTGTGTGCAGTATCTGGAGCAGCAGGTTGCCTGAATGAGGGTGGAGTGCTCTGGCAGATAATTACCGTACTAACATTATTAATGTCATAGTAATGTGATGGTGACGTGACAGTGGTACCTGGTGTGTGTGTGCGCTGTATCTGGAGCAGCAGGTTGCTTGGATGAGGGTGGAGTGCTCTGACAGATAATTACCGTACTAACATTATTAATGTCATAGTAATGTGATGGTGACGTGACAGTGGTACCTGGTGTGTGTGTGTGTGCTGTATCTAGAGCAGCAGGTTGCCTGGATGAGGGTGGAGTGCTCTGACAGATAATTACAGCACTTAATAGTAATGTGGTGGTGACGTGACAGTGGTACCTGGTGTGTGTGTGCAGTATCTGGAGCAGCAGACGGCGCGGGCTGAGGAGGAGAGGCAGGAGAAGCACCGCCAGCAGGAGCAGGACAGGCTGCAGGCCATCAAGAAGAAGAGCAAGGAGGAAGAGTCCGCCGTCGCCAGCTCGGAGGTCAAGCAGCTACTCCAGGTCAGCTCTCACTAACTGCTACATTTCTTTCCTGCTTAGTCTTGTGAACTGATCCCTTACATTGTTACCTTCTTATCTCATCTGATTATAAATTGGCTTTCACTTTGTTGATCTTCGTTATTTGTTACATTGTTAACCGTGAAATGCAAGAATAACCCATTTTGGTGTTACGATAAAGAATACACTGAAGAGTATTGGTCTTCCTCTTGTTCTTTGCATTTTAGCTTAACAGGTATAAGCGTTTCTGGACTTCTCTCTTGAAAGCGGCGTACAAGTAAGTGTTGTTGGGATGGCGACTTTCATTGAAGGTTTTCTGGGTTAAGTTAGTTGTTTGAATATGTTAAGTTACTTCTTAAGTTCAGTGGACCTTGTTTTTATATTCCTTTCCATTTCGTGGAGGCAGCGAACATCTCATTCTGTTGACCTGCTCAAGGTCAGTAGCTTACGTTTATATCTTTTTTATGTTTTGTACGAAATTATTTGTGATGGTGAGAGCGCCTTTTTGCGATCAGACATATCCCTGTCTCAATGGAGAATGATCACAATTTTTATCGCTTTTTGAATGAATAATGAATACATTTATGGATGAGTTCACTTCAAAGTATGAGACGCTGAGTATCAGAATATCATATTGGATCATCCAGGCACCGAAGGTTGATTCATAATGATGCATGTTTGACATTCAAGAAGCTAGTGAGTTGCAAGCGTCAGGAGAAATACGTGTGGCTGGAGTGGGTGTAGCGGGGCTGTACGGTCAATGCCAAGGCCGCCATTACCGCATCGATGCACCAACGATCGCTGCACGAGCGCCTCAATGCACCGCCTGTGCTGTCCTCACGCACCCCTGCTGGTGCGTTTGCTGGTGCGTTTGCTGGTGCTTCTGCTGGTGCGTTTGCTGGTGCGTTTGCTGGTGCGTCTGCTGGTGCATCTGGTGGTGCGTCTGCTGGTGCGTCTGCTGGTGCGTCTGGTGGTGCGTCTGCTGGTGCATCTGGTGGTGCGTTTGCTGGCACGTCTGTTTGGTGCGTCTGCTTGGTGCATCTGGTGATCCGTTTGCTGGTCCGCCTGTTTGATGCATCTGGTGGTGCGTCTGTTTGGTGTATTTGGGATTTATTTATCTTTTAGTATTTTTGTTATTTTGGACAACTTTTATATCTATTCAATGTATGTTGTAAAGAAGTGGCACTTCTAGGGAAAAAATGCAAATTGATGACCAAAATGTTGCATTTGAGAAAAAAATGGCGTTAATGCTACGTGAGGAGACCCAAGCGTAGTTGTACCTTAACTACGCAATGAACGCAATGTTGTCTCACCCACCTGACTGATGCTCTCCAGTTCTGCTGTGTGTACACGGGGGGAGGTGGTGTGGACCCTCACGACCGCAGGCTTCCCTCCCCCCCCCTATGATAGGTCATAAAACTAAAGGCCAGAACGTGAAGCTATTTGCCACGTAGTTTAGTTTTTAGCTCGTGTGAGGCTAGGCTGCCTCTTGAATCTCCAATGATCCTTGTAGCAAATATAGGGAGTGAATTCCTGTCGTATTATTTAGTACTGTAGCAATAAATCCCGATTATTTCAATTCCTAGAGGTGCGTTATTCCGTGCCGCTGCTTCCGGGTGTAAATAATTTATAATTGTTTGTAATCGTTGAAGTTTTACGTAAGGACGCGAACACGTGATGCTGCAAGTGTAGTGCATTATGACAGTGTCAATACCACTCGGTTACCGCTTCTTTTTAGTTTCTAATACAATAAAATACCACCTAGTATTCTCAGATTTGCTGCCTGTTTCTTACGACATCTTACTGGTATTGACCAGACGTTTGGATGACGTCTATGGTCAGTTTTGCGATTATAAATAGCATAATATTATACATAATATACTTATAGCATATACAGTACCTCAGCTTGAGAAGGGAAATTAGTATAAGAGCTTACTATTAAAAATGCTACCTCATAAAATTTACGGGAAGTGTTAGTTCCCTCGCTACCAGGCAATTTCAGGTTTTTTTTTTGCAACAAGGAATTCGATTTGCTGGTCTGTTGCAGGTAAGAGTAATATATGCAACGCTCAGTAATTATCGACGTGCCTTTGCTCACCAGTAGGGATATGCGATTGCGAGCCCACATGCATGTTCTCTCTCATTATTTTTTGGGGGGCGCAGTGAGTAATCGCTTGCATAAGTACCACGCAACAAAAGATGGTGCACTGTGCACTCTACAGCTGCATGCAATCCACAACCTTGCCTTGTTGCCATGCAGCGTGACTGGCCGCTAGCGCTTCTTAATTCCTAGGTACTTACGACCTGAGTTATGACTTGCAACCTGAAGTTAATTACGATGTACTTCCAACTTTAGTTATGACTCGCGACCTGAAGTTAATTACGATGTACTTCCAACCTTAGTTATGACTTGCTACCTGAAGATAATTACTAGGTATTTAGGATCTTTGTTATGAATCACGACATGACGTTAATTACGATGTACGTACGACCTTAGTGATGACTTACGACCTGAAGTTCGTTTACTTCGTCCCTGCATTTAATTGTCATGCATCATCTAGTACGATTTTGCAGTACAAAGACTTATCGCACCTGTTGATCTTTGTTTCTATGCTAATCCATGGTAAACATGTAATGGATTACGATCATACTACGGTAAATTTCAATTCAATATGTGTAGAAATGTTTCGATATCAAATGCGAAATAATAGATATTAGACACAAAGCGGGTGGTTA
This sequence comes from Trinorchestia longiramus, assembly GCA_006783055.1. Classification (NCBI taxonomy): domain Eukaryota; kingdom Metazoa; phylum Arthropoda; class Malacostraca; order Amphipoda; family Talitridae; genus Trinorchestia; species Trinorchestia longiramus. The sequence goes on from VCRD01000315.1 coordinate 306,878, forward strand.
ATGCACTTTCCTGGATTCAAAACCTGAGATGCAGTAGTGGAGCTGTACTGTGCCTGAGATACTGCTGTCATCCAATGAAGTTTCATATTTACAACTCAATGAATTTGCATGTGGTGAAATAGAGGAGCTACTAACTCTCATTGTAATGAATAGTTGAATAAATAATGGTCATACGATGCCGTATTGACAAGCTGATGGTATGGTATCACTAGTAAACAATATTACTCTAATTAAAGGTGTAGTAGTGTCGTTATTAAGTGGTGTGACAATGAACTGATAGCAGACACTACCACATTCCATGCTTCAGTCCACGGAGTGTTGTGCTACTTGCTTACACTGGCATGGCGCAAGTAGTTGATACTTCACTATTTTTTCATACTTCATTGTGTCTTCAGTGCAGCGAACATACTTGTTCTTGCAAGTAGCAGATGGCTCCTCACTCACTGAAGTGAAGTACACACTTGCCTGCGCGCTCGAGTTCAGTGATCCATGAGTGCATTATCATGGTGACCTCGTGACTGCTTCAGTTGTTACGACGATTGTGCTATCTTATGAAGGCACTGTAGCGTGCCTCTGAGGCCTGCAAAATTTCCGTGACTGTTCACTTTTTGTGGCAATTTTCCAGACTTCTTGTTTGTAGACGGAAATGCTTTCTTTTCTTCGGATTATATCACGTATACTGTTTCCAAGTACATTTAGTACCTGAATACGTCCTTTTATGTATGAGTTGACGTTTTGTTGATTTTGAATGATTCATTTTGTTGTTTATTCCAACTTGAAGGGGTTCACTTTTTGTTTGACTGAAAGCTAGGGCTTCACAGTTTTGTTTGAGGGCAAACTACGGCTTCATCTCCTTATTTTGATCATTTCATTTCTTCATGTTAGGAACCCTCTAATGGAGATGTGCTGAAGGGAATTTTCCTTCAGCGTGTATTGAATACATGGCATTCTTTGGCAGATATAAGCTTTCTGAGCTCCTTTTGTAGAGCTATGCTTTTAGTGTCTGTCCTCGTCAGTACATTTTGAGACATACATTGGTGTTCCTCACTAAGATGTTTGGCTACCCAAAGCGGAATGAGTAACACTAGTTACAGAAGTCTGCAGTTGATTTAGTTGTTGGTCATCTTTATCTTTGCTTCTTTCCTTTCCTTTGCTTCTACTATAGCCGAGGGCTTAAGCGACATGCGCTTGTGCTGTGAAGTCCCTGGTTCCAATCCTCACGCTGCCGTCGAATTTTCTTTGCTTGCTAGACAGGGACCAGGAGAGACGGGACCTGTTACACGTGTTGCACGTGTACCACGTCACGAGAAGGACGGGAACAGTCGCTGGAAGCATGATCACTAATCTTAAGATGTTAGCATTAACAGTTGAAACATTGATGTACATTTAATGTATGCCTCAATGGAATGAAATTTCTTTCTCTTATTCGGAGAAGGCTGACGAATTGTGTCTACTGCCTACTGTGCAAGCGTCTTCACGATGTATCTTTCTTTTACTGTTGCTGTAGCGGGCAGTGTTGAACAAGACACCATAACTTGGTACCCGTGTGATGCAACTTGGACTGAATCTTTGCTGAGTTTCATTGAAATAATCGCCTTAATGGAGCGGAAAAAAACGCTAACCGTTGTAATAATAGAAATTATGGTTTGAATGAGCATTAAACATTCACTGTTTCGGTTGTGTCAATATGAAGGCTTCATATCTTGCTTGACTTCATCAACGTGAACCGCTCACTTCTGTGTCTGTCGTAAGATTTAGGCTTACCTCCTCTTATACAAACATGTTTATTTTTCATTTGTGTTGTTGTATTGAATACTGTATCATGTCTGGGCCCACTTCCCAGTCACTGAGCCGATTACGGAAATATGCTCATTGAGAACAGTTGTGCATGCGACCGCGCCATTTGACCTTCACTGCAAATCGATTGTTCGCTTAGGCTGAAGAGGGCGGGCAGCAGTAGCTGAATTGCAGCGAAATTTCTCAAGAGCGACGCCTTAACACGTTTCTTGCGATTGCATAGCCGGTGCAAATCTTTACTTTGTACACATAGTCCCTAGAAAGCTTTGAAAAAATTACAGAACCTAACCTGAGTGACCCACCGGTGGGTCACTTCGCAGGAAATGTGTTAAGAATGTGTGTTTCTATGATTTCACGATATTCTGAAAATTTTGCCGCGGGCTTCTCGTGTTTTGGCTCGTTTTACCGTTCAATGAAGAACTACTTCGAAGTACCGATTATTAAAAGAAGATTTTTGTTTTTTTTAAGTTTACGATTCGGGCTGCGTTTCGCAGGATTACGTGAACTTGTTTAATCGTACAGAATTGAAGCAAAGACCTTATATTGGACCGGTTGTAGCTGTACACATGACAGCCTTTACCTTCCGTGGGCGTAGCGTTATATAAAACCTCCAGGGTTCGTTTGAAGACATATTCAGTGCCTCCTGGGAAGTAACACTCCTTAGAGGTGTAAGTAGAATTCCTTAGAGGTGTAAGTAGAATTCCTTAGAGGTGTAAGTAGAATAGCCTCATTCTATTCTAATTCCTGAGCTCCTCGCGGAAGGGTATACAGACAATGTTTGTTCTCTATGCAGCCTTTTTCGAATATTAACGTTCTCTAAATATAATATTGTATCACAGCTGAATATTGTGTCTCAGGCATCTGTTGTGTGCAGATGTTATTCCTTTGCTTCCGTTTCTCTTTCCCTTATTGGTGGGAGCAGCCAGGGCTCTTTACGCTCCATCGATGCTAAGTCAGTCTTCTCCATTCCGTTTTGCTGATTTTCTTCGAGATGGATTCCATCCTAATGCTAAATCAGCCTTCATCCTGCTGATTCTTTTTAAAGTGAATTGTGCCCAACTGTTGAATACCTTGCGCGACGAGTATAATGAGAGGAATCAAATATGTTCCTGAGTTTTAAAAGTGGTGCAGAAACACTGCAGTTTATACGAGTACGCTGGTGTGAAACCTAAGTTTATTTTTGGTTTTTGACAGAACTTTCATTGCGGCGAGTGGCTTGTGTTTACTCAAGCGTTTTTCTGGAAGTCGTCTCCGCCAACTGATGCGTTCAAACTGGGCTAAGTTCATTATTAGATGCCGCCTATATCTAGTAATCATATCGCAGTGCTTGAGCTCATATCACTAAACTTTCGTTGATTAACGTGAGCAACACGGCTTGTTATTTATTTTTCGTAGATGTGTATTAATAGCCTTGCTAACGATTGTTGTTTGTGAATAGCCTCCCTAACCATTGTTGTTTGCTAAGCTTGTCAAGATACTTCAGCTCCCAAAAGTACATCTGCCCAAAATAATTGATACACAACAATGGAAGAACAATATGACCTTTGGAACTGCTGAAGAACGTATGGGGTTTAGCTTATATCGTCTTATTGACTCGAGCTCGCTTTGTTGCTCCTTTTTTCTAGCACTCTCGTCGTGTACTGTTGAAAATTGGGATAATTTACTCTAATCAAGGAACAACGTACACTTCTTTGATTTTTGTTGTGCAACCTCCTTTCTACAAAAACAGAGCTTCGTAGCGTATTCTCCCGCACAGATATTATCGGTTGAAATGCATTTCATATTTATTGCGGCGCCTAAATATAATATAGTGTGAGAAGAGTCCTGTCACACACTCATTCAATTTTGTGTTCTTGATTGTACTAAGGCGTGAGGATGAGCAAGCTCGTGCTTGTTGGTGCTGATGTGATCAGGATCCCTAGTAAAATCTGTGACGTGCACCACAAATGGCGTTATGACGAGTCTTGCGCTCCTCGAGAGTATCTACCATGTCGATGTAACTACCTTACACATCGCTTAGTCTGAGTTTCTCGGTGTTCTAGGTTCAAAATGAGCTTTGTGAGGAGAAAACCTTAATTATCCTTCCTTTTATTTGTATTACGGGGGAATGGGAAAACTTATTCTGGCAACCCAGACCAAAAATTTCAGTTCTATGCTGGCCTTTTCCTTTACTTCTCTTAGTGTGAGATCTTCGTTGTATTTTTGTATCTTCAACTGGCTGGATTTTTTTATAATAAAATCATCTTCATTGTTGTGGATTATATATTCCGGCTACATTTTAACTCAATGAATTAGATTTCATCGTTTGTAGGTTGCTGTCACAAATTTAGGCTGTTTTTCACGAGCAAAATGAGAGTCTTGGCCAGAGTCAACGTTAGTTTTGTTCTAAAACCGGATTGAGTCGAAGGGGCCGCCATGGGTGTCGTAGCGGCATCGATCGCAGCCATACCGGAAGAGATTCTGAACTTGTGTTGTAATGAAGTGGCTCTGACTGCTTGTTGCACTTCCGCTGTTGGGTTGCACGCGATGTTCCACTGCCATGCACTTTGTTACATACATACATGCATTGCAGTTATCTTTGTGTTGCACGCATTGCACACATCATGTTTCGGTGCTCCGCCTGCTGCTTTACATTTTCACTGTATTGCACGCTCTGCAATACTAATTCAGTTTGTATTACAAGCATTGCAATACATTGCTTTTGTGTAGCGCGCATTTGAACATTTTTTGTGTGTTGTACGCTGCTTCGTTTTTTCAATTTAGGTTGCAGGCACTGCAATACATTCATTAGTTTGTGGTACACTCACTTCCACAATACTCCTTGTGTGGTATACGTACCTTCACACATCCACTGTGGTCGTCACACTCGCTAGGTCGTCCAAAGATTTGTGCCTTCTATTACAGTCGCTAGGTCCTCGTTACTGGGACTCTTTTACTAAAATTAATTGTATTTTTTATCGCGATAAAGCCAAAGATTCAGCGTCCGTGATAAATACAAATACGTAGTCACTTAATATATTCTGTTCTTTTAAGGGTTGTGTTATTTAAATATTATGATGCATCAGATATTTCTGCTGTGTAAATTATAGTTGCTTTCTTTAGATACTGCCGTACACAAGTTCTGTTGTGTTTGAATTACTGATGTGCGATGGCTGCTCGCGCTTGTGATATGAGAACTAAAAGGCCATTCCTAGTCTGCAGAAGATGACATTCTCAACTATGCAGCTGGCTCATATTTTTTTCTGATAGTGTGCGTTTGGGTATTTATTTTGCTCTTACCAGTGTTAAATGTTTTATTTGTTCGAGTTATTTAACCTGCATATTCAACACTACTGGTGTGATTATCTGCACTACTTCAAAACATTCAAGTTTTCTGTGTATTTGAATTTTATTGAGTGATTCTGCCATGCTCATCATTGCTTAAATGAATGTCAAAAAGACCTCACTAGAGAGCCAGTGACTGACGTGACATCGGTGGTCACGTATGCAGGACTATGTATTCCACTGGAGACAAGTGGCACTTGGGCTGTACATGAGTACTCGGGCTCTACTCGTGTCAAGTGAACATGATTGTTTAATTATTCCATTTACGGGTATTTGAAAAGCATTCGACCATCTGGATGCTTTACTTACAGCGTCAATTTTAATGTTTGTATACGAAAATACTGATTTATTGGCTGAGAATGTCAGTGTATGTATGTGTTCAAGAAAGTTGCTATATGTACTTGTACGAGCATGTTTGTATATTTATAAGAACATTTGTGTGCATGAAAAGATTTGTAAAATTACTGTAAAACCATGGACAAAACACGCTACTGTTAATGGAACCGTGTAGTGATGAATTATGCATAACTGACGGCGTTAACTTTTGAATCGTTCTGAAATTTATGATTCATTTCCACATGATTACACTTGGGTTCAAGTGAATAAGAAATTTGACTCTAAATTCGTTTATCTTGACCTTTCCCTCCGGTTTTACGCTACAATTTTTCTTGACTGTGGTATGTCTTTTTTATCTGAGATCTGTTTCATTAAACTGTCATTCACTGACCTGAGAATTCAACACTCGATGTTCAAGTGTCTCCTAATCTTTTGAAGGTTTTTAATATTTGATTTAGTAATTTCTGTTTTCTTACGTTTCTGCTGCAACTGGCTGAGAGATCGGGTACCCGGAAGTGATTAGTTTTCCTTAATTCACTGACCTTTTCTTAAGACACATTGTATGGACCTGCTGGCTCCATAACTTGGATCCCAGTGGGTTTTGTTTGCTTGCGTGGGTAGCGTTCTGCGGAGCTGGGCGTTGTCTTGTCTTAGCAGAGATTTTCTTAAACTTCCATGTACAATGTTTCTAGAATTTGTTTGTATCTACGCTTATTACTTCTGCTGTTTTGTATAGTTTTAAAACGACTCAGATTCATTATTGTATGTTTTAATTGCTGCTAGTTGTATAGAATAGAATAAGGCAGTAGAAACAAGCTGTTTGGTCCATTATGTAGCTATTCGTATATATAGTCAATACTGTGTAAACGTGTAGAAGAAAATTCTGAAAACAAAAATCTTACAGCTAAGGGGCTTATTTATTTACAAGATTTACTTAGACATAAACCCGAAATAATCACCAATTTTCATGGTTTATTGTTCTGTGCTGTCTCTCCAGGCGGTATCTGGCAGTATGAGCACAGCTTAGTGATAATGGTGCTTACTACAATTATTAACAAAAGGTGAAATTGGGTAACTCCTTCTAATCCATCAGGTTTTCCTTTTCATTCAACATGGATATCATAACAATATTATTGAGGTAAATCATTTCAACACCAGGTAAAGTTTACGTTCACTGTCGTGTGTGGACAGGCAAACCACTTCAGGACTCGTGGCATCGAGTCAATGCAAGTCCGTCCTGAGTTGTCGTAAGTGCAGGCCTGGAATGTTGGTTGGTCGCTGGAACTGATGTGGTTGTTTCCTCCGCTCAACTTGTGCTGCAACGTTCGCTCAAAATATCATCGCAGTGACGCGCGAGATGACGAGCGCGTGCCAAGGACACGTTGTTGCATCGCGTAACTGTTATTATTATTTTTCCCTGCAAAAATTTTCTTTGTAGATACCTTGAAAGACAGCCAGGAATGAAATTTTCTGTTTCAAAACAGCGATAATTTATGATTATTTTCAAGTTCTAACGCGTGGTTTGAAGCTTCAGTTACACTGCCAGTTCTGCAGTTACGTTTAATTTGGGGTTTATTCTGTAATCCTGGTCCCGTTGAAACCGGCCGGTGTTTTTGCTGTCCTGAGTGTTTTATTTCATGTTGTTTCCACAAAGACAAATGCCAATTACTAGCTTTGCTTTCCTGATTCATGTAGGTTAAGGATAAGTTTAGTAAGAAGAGGAGAATTTTGTTTTGTTTCTCATATACTCCATATAATGTCTTTTCTTTGATGTTTTTTTATTCTTGAGTTTTCATGATTTATATTTTGTAACAATTTTCTGTCTATTCGAGATGGTTTTTTAGCTCGATTTGTTGGGTGTAGCGGGCTGTGCCTGCTCCGATAATGCAGTTTCAGAGCCACGTCTCCATGTGGCGTGTTGTAGAACTTCTGAACCTGTTAACGGTCATCGCTCACTCAGCAATAATGATACTATTGTCATATTACAATTATAATATGACAATAATAACAGCGCTAATTGAACTAATAAACATTATAACATCATATGATGTTAACGCCGCTGTGGTACCGTCGTGCATCTACGTCATATGGTGTAAGGTGCCGTTAGAATGCAACTCGTACAAACATATGATGTAAATGACGCTTAACGGGTTAAATAAGAACGTATCTCAGTTTCATCATAAATAGTTCATGTGAGACGAAACGGTTAAATTTTGAGACTAAAATTATTATAGGTAAGCGAGTGTACCTAAAATTTTGCTTACATCTTGGCGGTATCGCGTGTGCTTCTATATTTTAGCTGCTGAGGCAGTTAATTGGCGCTGGTGTGGCTCTTCATGAGTCGGTTTACCGAATTCTCCCTAATCTAAACCTTGCAAGCAACACGGCGAGATTAGAACCAAGATAGCGTCTGTATTCATGAACTCTAATGTAGGCATTAGGTAACGTGAGAAGAATCGAACGCAGGTTTCAATTAAAATTTTTTGTAACTGACAGGTTTATTTCGTAGGTTGGTACTCTTTTCTGCTATATTACGTTGGTTTAAGCGCTCTAGCACGCTTGGATTTCTAAAATAAAACCAGAGGACGGTAGTTACAGATTTTTTTCACTGCATGCTTAGCCCCAAACGCCAGTGAAAAAAAATGCAGTGAAAAAAATCTGTAACTACCGTCCTCTGGTTTTATTTTAGGAATCCAAGCGTGCTAGAGCGCTTAAACCAACGTAATATAGCAGAAAAGAGTACCAACTTACGAAATAAAGCTGTCAGTATAAAGGCTCCTACAAATAGAAGTTTGTACGTTCACTTACATTCAAATGAATTGTGAAAAATTCATTTGAATGTAAGTGAACGTACAAACTTCTATTTGTAGGAGCCTTTATATCGCGGGGGAATTTCTATTTACACGAGGTCAAACTCAAGATCCGTAATACATATTACGGGACTGGAGCCATTTGGAGGTACAGTGGTGCTTTTTTCCAACTAAATCAATGACTACGGTTGTTCATGTGTGTTACCAGTTGAGTGTTTGTGGTAAAGTAATCACCATCTTTCTCTATTTGCCAGTCTAATTCTCTTTCGAGAAGTGATCATCATATCGTGCAACTTACCTCACGGGGGTTCGGGCCATTTTCCTTTTATTATTTCTGCATGCATCGTGTGTACTTGCTTGTGTCAACTGATAAATCAGTTTTGGTATCTGATATCCGCTCAGCGAAATTTCTTAAAATTTGAGTGCCATATAGCGTTAGATTGTAGAAGTCAGCCTTCTTTCTTACGTGGTAAATTAATAATTTTGGGAGGTTAATTTATTACTTACTGAGCAGCGGGTGATTCAAACGGTAAACTTTTCGTATCAATTAATTTCTACTAATCTTTATTTCATATGTGTTCACACTACTTACTTAACTATCTATGTACCGGATTAATTAAATTCATCTTGTACTTAGTGATTGAAATCAACACGGGACAAATATCAATCTAATATCGAACGAGACTAATAAAATGGACGTTTTCTCTGCTCAGGACCTGATCAGAAAGAAGCAACGGGATGCAGCTGCGGCAGCTGCCCAAGGCCCCAGCGGCAACGGCTCCAGCTTGTCCACCTACCCTCGCAACTGGTGAGGCTATCCTATCTTCATATCTTTTGCATCTTAAACGTGCCATGTATAGTAGTAATATTTGTCTTCGCATGGGCTAAGTTAAATTATTATTGTAAATTATTCATTGCAAATACTCCACTTATTTATAGTCTTTGAGAAGATTTGCTCAAGGAAAGCCTTAATGTTGTGCTCTCCATGTACCTGGTTCTCAACATGTGCACTGTTCATTTTTTTAAACGTGAGTCTCATGTTCATCTGACGCGGAGTGAACTAACATTTTTTTGCTTGATTGCTTGTAGTAGTTGAGTGTTCATGGATCGTTAACTTAAGGGTGTACAGTTAATTTAGTTGTGAAAGTTGGTAGGTTCTCACTTGTGGGAGCATGAACTGATAACTGCATAAGCAAGTTAACTCATATTAGTTGTGGTATGTTGTAAATATAAATTTGTTATTCGTATCAATTTTTTCTTATTCCAACTAATCTGTAGTTGCAAATTGAGAAACGTTTGTCATTCATCCATGTCACTTATTCTAATTCATTGTCTTCGAGGTATTATTATTGTGCTTTCTCATCGCTGGGCATTAAATTTGATGTTATAGGCATCTCCATCAACGAGCTTTCGATTAGGAGCGCCTGAATGTACTTATAAACGCTACCGTACTCAAGATCTTTGTATCAATGCATTTAAATTTAATTTGAATTATCTTGAGAGTGTTCTGTTCACGCACACATTCAAAAGTTGTTGATCACAGTATTTGGGCTGAGACCAAATATAAAAAATTGACGGTGTTCAGGATTGCTTTACGCACTACGATAAAATAGGAAAAAATATGGGCAATATTTTAATTTACTTTTCATATATTTGTGAATTATCATTTCTAGCTGGTGTCTCAGCTACGGAGAGAAGAACAAGCAACACATGATTGGGAGTCCTCTGTCAGCTCCGAGTTCACCGTTTGATTCTATTTTCAAATGAGCTAATATTCATAACGGAATTTTGTACTGTTTTCGTATATCATTTTTGTTTACTGTTTGTGTTTTTATTTGCAGTCACCCCTACAGACCGTCACCCGGACCCCATCATGACGACTTCCCTCTCCGGAAAACAGGTGAAGTTTTAGGTGTGCTTGTGCCTCGCTCTCACATGAGTGTAGAGTACAAAGCTCGTGCTCTGTAATTCTAAATGACGTAGAAAGGGATAGTTCTAAATTGTAATGTCAGGATATTAACTCGCAGTTAACTGCTTTGATATTAACTGCTTTGATGATATTGACGTGACTTCATAGATGTACCGAGTACGGCAGCATGACTTAATTTTTTCAGAGCTTTTTGACCGACAAAAAATGAAGTTATGTTGCCGCGCCCTGTATATTTGAACTTGATATCTTCATAAAAGTTAAAAGAAACAAACGGTGATTTTTGCATGTTTGTTCGTACCCGTAGACGAGTTTTATGTATCAGCTGTTAAAACAGTCAGCATTTTTAGATGAATAGGTTCTAGCTAGCATGGGAATATAGCGCAAGTTTACCACTTCCCAACCTATAAAGGGGTGTCCATGCCCCTTCGTAGAAGCAAGTGCACCGAGACGTGTCATCGGTAATGACATTAAATTAAAATATCAGCAAAATATCTCCACTTAGCAGTTTTCTGACTCAGAAGATGCCCGATGGCACTTAAGAACACCAAAAAGAGCATCCTCTTGGTATTAATGTAAGTTTTTTCTAATCAAATGTTACCCTCTTTTGATTACCAAGTGTCTGAAAATCCGATTATTCACTTCTGACATGTCTCGGAAAGTTTTGCTTCTGCGGCAATGAAAAAAGTGCCGTGCGCGTGCAGTATCTCGTTCATCTTCAAGGTTTGTAAATAGTTGCTCGAAGTTCCATGTGTAACATGTCCCGGAAACATGATCATTCCCTAATTGTTTGTCATATTTCATGTTGTGTTTGATTGTTACCGCGTTTCATCCTGTTTACTACTATAGTTTCGTCTTGGAATCTTGCTTCACTGAATAATATATCCCCTTTATCCAAGTTCTGATATGCGTTCCCGTGATTACATTTCAACTTCGACGTCATATGCGTTGCACCCCGACTACTCAACCGTATCTTGTCTACGGCATGACCCCACGAAGAAACCTAGCGTGCGTCGCTATTTTAAATTTTCCCAGCTTTAGAGCGGTGGGCTGGTTGTCTCATGCGACGGTCTTGAAATAAACCGAGTCACTCTCCCTATGCCATTGCGCTATAAAGGTCAATGTTGTGTAGTGGTGGCGTCCTGAAATAGCTTTGTCCACCCCCTACAGCACGGCTATTTATACGCTATTGGGCACTGCTCGCGCACAACCGCGCGCCCCGTACGTTTGGAGCCAGTGCGCGATGCTGCTATTTCTGGGGAGCTCAATCGGCTGCTGCTGCTGCTGCTCTTACTGCAGCTTTACTCGACCGATGTTGACGTTTTACTCTGCGTCTGCTGCTGCTTTCTCACCTCTGCAGAAAACACGGCGCGATTTTTGTACCTGCTCCTGTATGTATTTTATGCTTTCAGAGAGCGTAATGATTCAAAAATTTGTGTTTGGAATATATGAGGTTGACAACAATGGTCGTCACGTTTAGGATTGGATGTTTTTTTTTAATAAAATGTTTCAAAAATTCTATTTTGAACGTTTTCAGACCAAAAGCCGTCTTATACTTGGATTGATAGTGTCGCTCTGGATTGGTTAAAGATTGATTTGATGTTCATTTGAACTATATTCCCGAAGTGATTTACTGCATGATCCCACAATTGTGTTCTGAGGAGTGTGAAAATTCTGGTAATGAGTATAGGGTTAAAATATGTGAATTAAATGGCTTTGTAGGGAAGCTGAATTGTATAAAAACTGCCGGAATTATAATGCGGTATACTCCAAATGCATGCTTATTGGAATAGAGGATGCATGAAAGTTTCAAACGGATGTTAAACATAGTGAAATATGAAGTTGCTTTGATCAAGGCTTGAACGAGTGGGAGTTTTCTTGGGATAATTTACTTCAGAGGGGGAGGGGGAGGGAGGGGTTACTTTAGGTATTTTATGCACCTGTCAAATTGTGCGTGATTTACAAAATTCAATGATAATTTACAGCATGACGTGAGCAATTGCTCCTGCTGTTTTAGGTGTATGTAGGAGTTAATGGATTTATTTGAAAGGGGCTGGCTCTGAGAGCGAAGAGTAGGCGACCAAAGAGGAACTACTCGATATTCCGTGTGTTAATAAAGGGAGGTGGGAGCATAATGGATGAGATGTAATTGATTCTCGTTTAATGAAGGATTTACTAGAACAATTAGGGCAGGAAATATAAGGTAGTGAATTAGCAAAGAACTTGGGTTACTTTTTTCAACTTCAAAAGAGCATCAAGTCAGAAATGTGTTAAATATGAACGCGTGTGCAGAATGAGCTAGATGGGATTGTGAAAAATCATTTACTGAACTTGAATATTAAAACTTGATTTGGACCTAAGAGGGCTGTATGTGTGAAGTTGGGAGTGGGTATAAGGAGTATTACTAAAACGATATAGTTGGTGGGGAAAAGATATATCGATCGCTTGTGGTGGAAGAACTTTGCCCTCAAATATGATGGATGAACTTTGCCATGAACTTTGTTATAGCCTGGCCGTCACTCATTTTTGTTTATTTTAACAAGGAAATCTGATGATCGTAGCAAAGCAATGAAAGGGAAGATGATTAATCAATGTTAACAGAGAAGGTACATGTGACCTAACACCTTTTTACCAATTATGCACGCGGGAAAGTGGTTGAGTTTGTTCAGTAATTAATAAAATCGAGTCACTAGTGGCACTATTAAGAGGAATGAAATGTTGGTAGTTTTTTTATTTAAGTTTGTGATGAGGAATGAAATTCCCAGCTCCTTGTCGTATGTGTTTCGTCCAGTCACTTTACCTCAGTGATTGCAGTTGACTGTACCCCAACAAGCTCAGCTTAAAGGCTCGTGCTCAGTGTCCCCGGTACTTCACCTGTCGTAAATGTTGTATGTGACGGTCGCACAGCCGTCCGCTTAACGTCCTCAAAACGCTCTTAATTTCGTGCTTGATCGAATGCTTCATCTTTTTCGTCTTCAAGATCTTCATTGCATGCTCTTCACGTCTTATCCAAGCATGCCTTCACGCACGTCTTATAGGACATCGTAACTGAGCAGCGCTGCGTTTGTTACGGATTTATCACAATGCAAGGCACGCGTAATGCAGGTCGCAGGTCATCATTTTTCAGTTTTTCTTTTTTCATCCTGTCCTTAATCTTGCGCACCCTTCCACGCTGTCAATACGCTGGTCTAACATGAGCTAAATTTTCTTCTCCTGCGGCGATGTAAGCTATAATTTAAAGATAATCGTCCAGAATTCTAAAGCATACTTCAGGTAATGCGATCAAATTAGTATACATAGTTTAATGTTTTTCCCAGTTAAAAGAACAAGTTATTTTTATACGAGTATCTCTCGTAAGACGTTTTGGAAAATTTTAAGCTCGCGATCCTGTTACTTTTTTATCATGAATAAAAAATTTCTCAGCAATTAGGAGCGCTAATCTCTAATTAGCTCCTCATGTACTTCTTACTTCAAGCCATGAAGAAATTGAATTTTTTTAAGAATTCGATTCGTCAAAGATGGCGAATATGATGTGAAATTTTTAACACTGTGTTGTTGGAAAATCATACGAGAACCTTACAATAATTTTATTCACATGCACCACTGTGGGTAGAAGTAAAACTGAGGGAAGGTTAGGGAAGCGTGTTTGGCCAACACGGGGAGAATAGGTGAGGGATGAGGAGAAGGGCGAGGCATTCCGGGTGTGAAGTTTATTTTTAGCCTCATGCTGACAAGTGGGAGGTGGGATAGCAGAGCTTACTTAGAGCCCACCGTTTTCTGGTGCGCTATGTAGACTGGATACCATGGTGTAGACTGTAGCCGTATTTTTTAGTGCGTGGTGTATGTAGATTGGATACCTTGGCGTAGATTGTAGCCAAATCTTTATGGCGCGCTTGTCGATAAAGTGCTATACCTTTATGGTGCGCTTGTGTAAACAGGATTTCATTGGCATGGTACAGTAGAATTCCTTTAAACCGGCACTCGCTGGCCAAGCTTCATACATTTATTAATTTTTTTGTTCTTCGTTAACTCCTTTAAGCAATTGATATTGTTTTCTTTTTATGTCTAGCCTGTCTATGAATTGTTTGTGGTTACTTGGGTGATATTAACCGGCAACTGCAAAGTCCCATGGGTGCCGTTTAAAAATACTTTTATTGTATATATCTTTAGTAGACTGCGTACTATTGGTTGCTTCGAGCCATGACGGGCTTGTGTTGACTAGATGCAATTTGTTCAGAAGAACTTCGTCTTTATGGCATGGCACGCTTTCGTAATCTAGAAACCATTCATTTAGACTTGTTTCCTCTTTTTAGCGAGCGCTTGTGCAGGCAGAATACTATATTTGTTTGGATTGTTTTGACGCTTGCTTACGTGGATTATGAGACAGGAAACCGAGCCATGGCGTTGCATGAGTATGCCACTGAGATCTACTAGGCTCTGCAACGAAACGTTGAAACGATCTCTAATCTCTAATGATGCAAAAGTGAAGGTGCTTGCCAGAGGGCGAGTTCTTAAGTGGTTGCGTGTATTCTCTGACTCATCTTCTGCCACTCCCTTCCCGATTTGAAGGATAGACTTTAGTGGCAAGATGCGAGTACATATCGTTGTAGTTGTCCCATTTTTGAGATGGTCTTCTGTTTGCTGTAAATTATTAGGGAAGATTGAAACCAAACTCATTCGAAACATTTATAGGGGCCACATGTGATAGCATTATTCGTTAATCTTACGCAGACCGTGGATGCCACTGCCTTAGATAGCGTTCATAATTGTTAACTCGTATTGTATCTTGGATACAGCATTTAGTGGCTCAACTGGAAGTGATGTACTACTTTGAAATATAACGTGCATGTAAGGTTAGTATGATAACTCTCGTCACCAATATTGTCGGGTAAACGCCATTATCTAATCTAAATCTCTTTGTATTGTGTTTTGCTGTGCGTTCTTCAATTAAGGCAGAATGATTCCAACAACTTTATAAAGTGAAGACTATCGAGCGTAGTAGAGAAATGCTATCGCTAGCTGTAATTATCTCTCCAATCCATGTACCTCAATTGTGTTTGAAAGTTCTGTTCTAAAGATAAAATTAATGTCGTGTATTGTACGTGACCACATAACACTCGTGTACAATGGCTGTTGAAACGATTGTACTCGCGTGTTTGCTCGGTAATACGAGTGCTTGCAGACAAACACTAAATGTTCCTTGCGTGCCCAGAAAGCTACTGCACTTCAGTACCTCAGGTCACAAATGCCCCACGGGTTGAGAGTCCGTAAGATAACGCGCCTTATCAAATCTCACTATTTTTGTTCCTTGCCGAGAAGCAGGTGCTGCTCAAGCATTCTGTCCTGGCTATTTTGATAACTTTGGAGCGTGGTCAATGAATTATTAGGGAGAATTTCCCATTTTCAAAAATTCAATAAGTGAGAAGTATTCTTAGAGTTTGTTTCACTGTAAGTTAATATTTAAAGACTTCTTGTAACTTGATGAAACTTCTCAAATTTTGCGAAAAGTTTATTCCTACAGATACAACATTACACTAAATGACATGTTACTCACACTCCTCACAGTTTGTTATTGTTGTGTGGTCGTGAACGTCTTGTAATGGGCAGCATGGTTTTTCCTTAATCTTCATTTATACTAACTATCGCTGCCGATACTTCTGACTGAAGTGTATTGCGTACACGTTTGAAGCATTCATTTCGTAGAATAATGGCTGCTTTTCTTGTACGGTGAAAGCTCTTAATTGAAGTGTTCAGTTTACCTTAATTTGTCGGTGTTCACTACCGTTGATGTCAGTGAGAGCACCACTAACTGGTTTACTCTGGGGTGTGGTATGTGGTCCTGTAGCTGCTTGTATGTAGACTCTAGATCATCATTATTATTATCCTCTGGAATGCGTCGCGTGACTTAAGACGATGAATGTTATCTCGTATTCAGGATGCTTTCTTCTTTAGTGATCTATTTATAGTTTTATCAGTTGCCTTAGGTCTAATATGCTGTTAATGCGCCTTTTGCTAGCATATGTTGCTAAATTTTTCATTTAAGCGGTAGTCTTTTGTGGCATATAGAGATCGTGAGGTAACCTTCGAGTGGCCTGATGCTTTATGTGACAGAGTTTGTCTTTATCAACGTTTACCTAATCCATATTGTAGACCGGGTTCCTCGAACGGAATAACTCATTTCAAATATTTTCATTTTTTAATGCCTCCGCAATTTAGATAAATTTTTACTGCGGTGAGATACTATGGCAGTTAAAAAAATAGACAATTTTTTTGGTTGCTTGAATCAACAGTTACGCACGAGTATTCTTGATGAGTTCAACTACACACCCGTTACTTGCTAATGTTCCCTTCTTAGTGTAGTTATTTTTCTCCGTAATCTCATTGGTACTAACAAACTTGCTTAAATTCGTTATGTCTAAACTAGAATTTGTGTAACTAATTACGTAGTTTGTGACCTGTGTTGGTCACTAATAGCGTGTGTCACTAATGTTTGCGTAACTAACGCTGCGTGCAGCCTCAGAACCGAACATCTGCCTCAAGGTGCGCCTCAAACAGCGGGTCTTTGAGAGGCGCTCCTCACCACTCACGAGGCGCAAGGACAAACCAGGTGCCATCAAAAGGCGCTTGCCACATTCAGGTGAGGTGCTTGTTACACTCAGGTGGGGCGCTTGCCAGACTCAGGAGAGGTGCTTGTCACACTCAGGTGGGGTGCTTACCACATTCAAGTAAGACGCTTATCACATTCAAGTAAGGCGCTTATCACATTCAGGTAAGGCGCTTGTAGTTCAAAGTAAGGCACTTGTCGCACAAAGTAAGGCGCTTATAGCACTCAGGTGAGGCGCTTGTAGTACAAAGTAAGGCGCTTGTAGTACAAAGTAAGGCGCTTGTCACACAAAGTAAGGCGCTTATAGCACTCAGGTGAGGCGCTCACACGCCTGATGTTACTGTGAGCTGTTGAGGCAGTCGCTTCAATGACATTCAGGTCAGAGTCTCCTATCAAGTGCTCGGCAGTTCCCGCTAATGTTGGGTACAGTGTCGTTCTTGTATAAGACTCTTTAATGGTAATCTTAAACCCAATACCACTTATTTGGGGCTCTGTGCCACACGTATTAGACACAATACTGCTTAAGTAGGGCACTCTGTCTCTCGTGTTCGACGCAATACCACTTAAGTAGACTACTCCGTCACTTTGCACTGCCACTCGTATTAGACTGTGCTAGTCATGCAGGGTGCATTGCCACTCGTATTAAGCATAGTACCACGATACTTGGTTGTTGGGCACGATGCCACTCATGGAAGGTACTCTGAGATGAAAAATATTCCGTTTGGCGTTGTGATTTGTTTTGACGCAGGGATCTTGGCCAGCAATGTAGAGAAGCACAAGTGTAAACCACGTCGGGAATGGAAGGGTTTTCATTTGGCGCTGTTTGCTCCAGATGTGAAAATCATAATAAACACGTTTCCTGCGATTGCCTAGCCGGTGCAAATCTTTACTTTGTAGGAATGGTCCCTAGAAAGCTTTGACAAAATTACAGAACCTAACCTGAGTGACCCACCGGTGGGTCACTTCGCAGGAAATGTGTTAAAAAGCTGCTGTCTTGCTGCCTCGACATCCGATTATCCGTCATGCGCTTCCCAATTGTCTGACTCTGAATGGAGTTCAAGACACTTGAACGTTGTGTGGCGTGCCATTGAACTGATGTCGAGAGTGTTGTTTTGAAAGAATTCATGTCTGTCAATTTCAAGTATCGCTCTTTAACGACCTTTTCATTGCAGGTCTGGACAGCTGCTCGACACCAGACAGCGGACAGAGCTCCCCCCCTAACGGCATCCCCACGTCCCGGTCCTCCTCAGGCTCAACCCCAATTAACGAAGAAGGAAGCGGGGCTCCTGGCAGCGTCCCGTACAACACCCTAGATGGGGGGTCTACGGCTCCCCAGGGGTCCTGTTCAGATCTCACGCTGTATTCCTCACCTTCACTTCCTAATATTTCCCTGGGCAGACCTCCGCACACATCCCAGCAGGCAAGCCAAATAGATGCCTTTTTTGAACAAAAGGATACATGTATAGTGGTCCGCTTTTATTTAGTTTGTGCTTGCATATTGTTCACTCTTGTAGTACTGATAAATATAAGTTTCAGAAGTTAACCTGAAATTGTTATTTTGAAATAAATCGCTCAATTTTCTTCTACCTCTTTATCCATCGTATTTTGAAACGTTTAATACTCTTCGAAAAGGGTCAGATATTGTTATCAGTAAATATCAGTTGTTCAGTTTGCTTGGTGCTGGTTGTGCCCAATATTGGCTAGTGTTTAATGATTTGGGCAGTATCGCACAAGGCTTAAGATTTTTTTAGATAATGACTCGTGAATCGTATAAATGCTGTATTACAATTAATAACATCAATATCATAAGCGTTCATAATAGCATTCTTGGTGTTTTGTGGCTGCTATTACTAAGCCTTTTAATAGATGGATGTTAATTTAAAATCCTTAAGTATACGGAGTCCGACAAGAAAATGTATACACACTTAAGGAAAATCACATGTTCGTCATAGAAGTCTACCTCACAATGTTCACATGAAACAAGAGTGACCAGTTCAAGTGTACTGCGCATTCTGAGTGGAAATCTTACACCATGCATTATTTAGTGCAATTAATGACAACAATCAGAATCGAAGAATCCAGTTTTGTGAATTGTTACAACACATAATAGAATAGGATTAAGACATCTTCAGATTTTAAATAAGGAGAACCTTAAGAAATGTCTTAAATCGCAGAAAGCTGACTACATTCCAGGCCTTTACACAAGAAATTGAGAACGCAACTGCTGCAATTTTACTCAACAGTTTGGTCAACATTACCCAAGAAGTATGTAGTCCACTGGGCACGTCAATGTCTGGAAGCAAATGTCCAACACTCTGAACATGTCATAATTGTATAGGCCAAGGAAGACTTTTAATATTGTAACGACTGAATAAATTTCGTATTCAAATACGTATACATGCAGAGACTTCCCTAAAGTGTGTATATTTTTTTTAACGGACCCTGTATTTGTATATGACCCTAAAAACAGACATGATTGAAAAAAAATTATCTCAATACATCGATTGATGAAATCGTTTTTTTTTTTACTCATTTTCGAATCTTCCTCTTGCCTATTGTTAGTTTTAGTCTCATTTTACAACAATGTCCTAACTCTAACTAAATACTGTTGCATTTTCAGGAGGGTATGAAGCTGTCTATGGTATCAGAAGCTGATGGAAGAGGAGAAGAGGAAGAAGGAGCTACTGCCCCCCTCTGCAGGGAGCTCTCTATGACAGGCCACGTGTTGCCCTCCACCCTGCCGTATTATCCATCCTTGCCTGGTGAGTGTCTGTCTCAAACGTGCCTCGTGTTTGCTCAAGAGAAAAGCGTCATTGCACTCATGAGTTCGCGTCGAATGTGCCCCAGCAGGTGTTTCTCTTTTCTTGTTGCTTTTCCACTCTGCCCCACTGCTTCTCTTTTCTTGTTGCTTTTCCACTCTGCCCCACTGCTTCTCTTTTCTTGTTGCTTTTCCACTCTGCCCCACTGTTTCTCTTTTCTTGTTGCTTTTCCACTCTGCCCCACTGTTTCTCTTTTCTTGTTGCTTTTCCACTCTGCCCCACTGCTTCTGATCATTTGAAGTACTGTAATGATACCCTGTTCTGTTGCCCGTTTGTCGTCATCTTTACTCACCACTCATTGTGGGTATGTCGAGTAGATTTCTAGCCTAGTTATCAAACCAGGTGGTTCACAAGCTACGGGAACTTTTTGTATTATTCAAATAGCTATTTTATTTCCGACAGTGCTGCTTGAAAAAAGTGACTACTTCAATTTTTACTGAATTTCTTAGGCAACTGTTAAATTGCATCCTAATATGTCAGTGTTTTAATACCATACCTGAAATAAACTACATACAACGAAACTTAATTATGTGTTTGGATTTTTGTGACCCAACCCGCTAAAGCGCTGTTCCGATCAGAGTGAGATGTAAACTTTAGTAGAATTTTTTTTTAATAATTTATCGAAAAAAAGCCGGTGGCTTTTCCGCTCATCTCGCTACCAACTTCCTTGAAACATGTTTTCCCGTTGATGTCTCTGACAGATAATATATGCTGTATAATTTTGCAGTTTCTATTCTGGACGAGACGTGCTATCCTTCCTCCGCACGGTTGGCGATGGTGATGGCCGGCATGGACCCTGGAGCAGCGCACCTGCTGCAGGGCCCTCCTCACGCCCCCTACCCTCCACCCTCGGCCGTGTCCATGGCAGAAGTCCAGGTAAGTGGGGCACTTGTGCCACCTGCCTATCGTTTTGATGAACGTGAGCTTCACCAACATGAATGTCGTGATTTTGTGCCGTGATTCATTTACATTTTTCTTGTACGTAGATCAACGTGTCTTGGACTATTATTTTTCCACTTCCGTCTGTCTTCTTTACCCATTTAATTTTATAGTCTCTTCGACTAGCTTACATTGTGTTCAGCAGCGTTTTCTGGTACTACAGCTATAACATGTATTACTCTTGTTACTTGACACTTAATTGTTCGGCTTTTTTATTTTTTGTTTTTTACGTTCATTCCTTTCCTTTGTCTTTCAGTATTGTTTTTTTTCTACTCTGTGCGTTACCATTATATATATTATATGTATATTATATATTATATATATATATTATTTTGTATTTTTTCGAGTTTTATTCATTTATTGCCTCTAATTCTGCTGCATTGACTTTATTGTTGCCAGAGTATCAAGACTATATACTCATCCTAAACCATTGCTCAAAATACATAGCTTATCTCAAGACTTTAGTTACTTATTACTTATTACTTGTGCTTGACATGTCTCCTTCTCTAACATCATGTCGATCAGTCGTGGTACAGTCGTACGAGAATAGTCAAAATTTTTACACTGCTGTTCTCCCTTCTTGTTGTTGTACATGAAGGCTTACCAAATTTTCATAGTTTTGATTGGATTCAGACTTTTCTCTTACATAGGTTCCGTCATCAGACAATTTCTGCAACGACCTAAATTTATTCTTTTATTTTGCGATTTTCGTAGGAAGTTTTGATTCAACTTTATGGGCGTTAACTAAATTTTCAGGGCTTTACGTGACCTGTGCGGATTTTGTTCGACAACTTTTACTTCTGTAGTCTTGTTGAAAATTGTAAGTTCATTTTCCTAAAAAAATTGTTAGTTCATTTTCCTAAAAAAATTGTTTATGAGCATTCCTATTTTTTCTCTGCCCTCGGGTAGATATGGTGTACCCGCTACTTTTTTGCTGGTGTGATTCGAGCATGCAGCTGGGAATTCGCATCCAACTTTGCGCTTTGAAATACTGTTTGGTCATTGGTTTCAATATTTTCTTCAGAGAAGGTATAATCTGAGGTTGGACGGACATGCAGATGTTTACGCAAAATTTTATTTGTTATCACTATAATTAAGCTTGACTGATATTTGGTGCTTGAAGTATTCTA
The DNA here is from genome assembly GCA_006783055.1 of Trinorchestia longiramus. Lineage (NCBI taxonomy): Eukaryota > Metazoa > Arthropoda > Malacostraca > Amphipoda > Talitridae > Trinorchestia > Trinorchestia longiramus. Next base: position 328,564 of record VCRD01000315.1, read on the forward strand.
TATTTTTAGCTGATTTTTTACTTTTCTCTTAGTGAGTTTCTGTTATGACCTGAAATTTGAATCGTACTGTTTCTTTTGCTATTGGGGATTAATTTTTCGTTTTTAACTGATTAATGTCATGTGCTTCCTGCTAAATTTTTCTAAACTTATATCAAAACTGATTTCTGATAATTTTACCATGGAAGGGTTGTGTTAGTTGGTATCTGTGTGGTGTATTTACTATGAGATGGTACTAATGTTATGATCATGGTGTTGGCTGTGTGAACTGGTATTGTTGCTCTTAATTAATATCGGTCTCGTTCATTATCTTTGCAAATTGGTAGCATTATAAAGCGGTTTAATAATTGCCATCGGTATTGTAAATTGGTGCTGTGAACTGGTCTCACAAACTGGTAGGGCCGGTTGAATCGCAGCATCCAAAGGCCGCTTGGTCGCACTCAGTCTGCGCCTTTGCCACTGGGCCATCCGATGCTTCAGGGAGGCAATCCCCCCTCCTTCCTGCCCCCCAACCTCCAGTTTGACCCCAACGTGCCCCTGGAACACAATCTCGTCAAGCAGGTGAGTCCTAAGGTCGTTCCGCCACGGCAATTGTCTTTCATTTTGAAACAATGCAGCCAAGAAGTGCTTCTCTCAAAAGTTTTGCTTCAAAAACGTAGTGGGGGTGTCAATCCGTCTTACCAATTCGGTAATCGAACTACCGTATTTTCTGTACTATAAGTCGCACCTCTTTCTGTAGGTGCGCTTGTCTTGTCTAACTGCAGAGGAGTATAGTAGAGAAGATAAAAATGATTGTATGAAGTATGGAAGGTATTTGCTATTCTTTCACTTGTAGAGTATATCTCCTTCCTATATTCCATTGATACAGAAAAAATCAGATCTTCCTTCAAAGATAATTTAAGTTTTCGTGGATCAAATTTTCAAGATATTTTTGGAATTTTTAACCGCTATCTGCATTGCGGCTGCAGGGACGCGTTTATAAGATAGTACTAGTGAGCTTCCATTGTTAGATCCCTAGCTCTAGCTGAAGTATTTACGTTTCCGAGTTGGTTATGCGCCTCTGTGTATTGCCAACAAGACCAGCAAAACAAGAGAACCAAATTCACTGTTTCTCTTCGTAGTGTATCTTCGATTAAAACTACTTTCCTATACAGGGTGTCCCACAAAAAAGAGGCCCGAAATTTCAATTTGTATAACTTTAAATCTATTGCATGTAATTCGGTTTTGTAAAAATATTTTTTTTAGTACAGCTTTTGTCTATCAATGTTAGAAATTTCATTTAATTATCTCTCATGGTATTCGTACAGTAGCAATTTCACACTGCCTACCGAAAAGCCTTTTTGCGCAAGGGTAAAAGAGCTTAAAATTAAATTTCAGATAACATTTATTTTATTATAACAAATAATATTTAATCCTTTTAATTCATTTATAGTAAAATGATTCGATGATAAAAAGTAAATATTTGGAATTATTTCTCTAAGGCCCATTTCCTTCCACGTGTCTTCCATTCTTATCAAAGCATAATTGAGCTCACGATCTCATTGCTTTCTTGATCATTTCTGGGTTATTTTTGACCAAATTTACTTTATGCGTTATTTTTTCACGCAAATTGTTTATGTTTTCTGGACCAATTGCGTTATGTTTTCATTTAATCCTGAAACACCGGAAAATAACCCATCGGAATGGAACTTTGAAAAAAGTATTTGTCAGGATAAACTAAGTCTTTGGATTGGCTTATGCGGAAATGGCTCTCTCGTTGGCCCATTGTTTTATGATAATAACCTCACTGGTGTTGCTTATCTGAATTTGATCAACGAACCAATAGTCCCTGAACTCCGCTACATTTACGCAAATCAATTTAACAGGCTCTGGTGGTTTCAGGACGGTGCTCCTGCACATCGTTTACGCATAGTCAAAGAACGGTTAAGAGAGCTTTTTGGCACCCGCATTGTAGCATTGAGTCATGATATTGAGTGGCCACCCAGGTCCCCGGATTTAACTCCTTACGACTATTTTCTATGGGGATATTTGAAGAATAAAGTCTACTGCAGGCCTCCGGAAAACATAAACCAGTTGCGTGAAAAAATAAAGCATGAAGTAAGTTTGCTCAAAAATAATCCAGAAATGATCAAGAAAGCAATGAGATCGAGAGCTCAATTATGCTTTGATAAGAATGGAAGACACGTGGAAGGAAATAGGCCTTAGAGAAATAATTTCAAATATTTATTTTTTATCATCGAATCATTTTACTATAAATGAATAAAAAGGATTAAATATTATTAGTTATAATAAAATAAATGTTATATGAAATCTAATTTTAAGCTCTTTTACCCTTGCGCAAAAAGGCTTTTCGGAAGGCAGTGTGAAATTGCTACTGTACGAATACCACGAGAGATAATTAAATAAAATTTCTAACATTGATAGACAAAAGCTGTACTCAAAAAAATATTTTTACAGAACTGAATTACATGCAATAGATTTCAAGTTATACAAATTGAAATTTCGGGCCTCTTTTTTGTGGGACACCCTGTATAGGAGCAGAAGTATCTTGGTATGTTGTCCTTAATATTGTGTGTCTAAAATAATCAATCTTGATACTCTGATACTGCGGGGTGTAGCACGTGCGCAAGACGGTGCTGACGCGGTCGAGCAGCAAGTCGCACGTGGAGAACGTGGAGGAGGAGACGGAGGCTGCGGTGGCTCAGGCCATCGGTCCTGATGCGCGTTCGCATCTGCCCTCCCAGGTACTGTGAGGCGGCGCAGCGGCGTGCTAGAAAAGAGGTAGAAAATGTGTGCCGTTTCGAAGTACGGCCGTCTGTTCGATTTTTGTTTGATTATGAATTTTAATTTTTGATGGTGAACGACTCATCTTTGTTTTAAGATAAATATATATACATATATATGTATGTTGATATACGTATGTTGTAAATATACATATATATCAATATATATGCATGTATGTAACCTATGAGTGTTCGTGTTCATATAGTGAATAAGTTCTAATTATTTTGTTTTGGATATTCTCATGAACTAGTAATAAAAGCTCAAATCGTGCAACATGTGCAACAGTGAACATTTCAGAATAATCTAAGAGTATTTCGATCGTCGGTGCTAAAAAACAAGAGAAATAAAACAGTTGTTGAGGGACTCAAGGTCTCTTTTTAAATTTGTGCTTGTGCTGACACTCCTATAAGAAATGAAACTTTATGGTTGGATCTCTATTGAGATATAATAATATGATACTAATTGGTCGCTCACATTTCTTGTACGAGTTTCTTGCATATCAACGTATACGTAGTTATGTGTCCAACTCAGGCCAAAGCAATAATAAACTCACAAAACAGGATTGACGTATCCTCACTTGTTCGAGTTACAACTTTCTGATTTTTTTTACCTGGAGGATTTTGTAGAATTATGTATTTGACAGTAAGGAAACGCATGTTGAAAATGACCCTAGGTAGCTTTGAAATCACTTGATACGAAAATATGTTTATGAAAAAGCCCTACTCGTAGTCAGTCATTCATTCTTAATTGAAGTCAATCGTTACCTTGACGTCAATCTGCTTCCTCTCTTAGAAAAGTGCCGCTTTTACTGTATTGTTTGGGTGAGAAGTACGATTTCTCAAATACGTATAGTGTAATTTGTTTCTAACTCTGTTTGCGATAAATGTGTTTTATATGGTTTGCATATTTTTGTTAATAAGGATTCTTTACCTTACTGAAGTTTTTAACGATTAATTTAGGATTTCTATATCGGTATGGAAATGAGGTGAAACATATTTGAGGTGTTGCGTGCAACAAGAGCGAAGATGCTGAGAACAAGTTTTGAGAAAGTGTAATTAAAAGTTGGCGAGAAAGTCCCATTACATAATTAGGTACATACTAATTTGTTGTAAGTCTCATTTTGTAGGTTAACTAGTGAATCAAGCTCGGCTGTAAGATTTCGGTACCATGGAAATGGATTCTTTAGCTGGCTTCGTCTTCGCCCTTGTGGCACGGAGCGCCTTGTTTATGGTGCCGAGTTCATGGAAAAGTTTACTATCGAAGGAAAACTTTTGCGAAGGAAGCAATTGCTTCATTTTTCAAATTTCGAGTGTAGATGCTTGATGATATTGTGATCTACTTTTCATGATATTTTATTACGTTAAGTTAATACTGAAACAATCTTATGCAGGGCGTGGCAGCTGAGCATTTAGTTACTCCAGCTGAGGTGAGGATCTTCAGCGTTGCTTAAACTTGCGATCCTTATAATGACTAGCGTAAGCGGCTGCTAGTATTTTTTTACAACTAGTTGTGCTTGGCACCAGAACTAGTGTAGCCTGATACGAATATTACTAGAACTAGTTTTAATTGGCACTAGTACTAGCATAGCCTTGTGAGAGCACTACTATAACTAGTCTTGCTTGGCACTAGTACTAGCATAGCCTTGTGAGAGCACTACTATAACTAGTCTTGCATGGCATTAGTAATCACGTACCCTACACGAGGATTATTAGTTTAGCTTGGTGTTAGTGCGCACCGCACGCAATGAGCTTGCTTGTGTGTAATTGACCATCAATCCAAAGTTGAGATAATTTTTCATTCCATGAATGCTTGACGTAACCTCAGTCAAAAAATTACGATATAAGAAAGGAAATTAATGGACTAAAATTGGGTAGAAACTTATTTCAGTTGCTATGGTAAGGTGCAATTCAACTGATGTTAAACATCAATTTTAATATACTATGATATACAATACCTGTATTCTTTATTTTAAAGGATCTTTCAGTTTGATTCCAATTCTGAATTGGAAGTTAGGGTTCTGTTTTCGCTTTGAGGTTCAGTACTCACCTCTCCTTGTTGACGGCATGGAAAACATGGCATTTACATCCACTCACGCTGTGCTTGTGCTCATGCTCACACCTTGTTCAACCAAAACGAGCTCACTTGTTATTCCTGCGGCAAGTTTAACTCCAGTGTTCAGGGTAGCTTCATTAAGCTTCGAGTCTATGGTACTCAATTGGTGAAGTGCAGTCGAAATCCTGACCGCTGAGTGCCATTGTTTGGACCCCAGTACTTGTGATTTAAAATGAATTGTGTGCTCATAAAGATTCATGTGTCCATATATTAAGCAATCGTTATCGTTCTGACTTTCGACTCGTAGGAAATTGTGTTGCTGAATCTTTTCAAGCAATAACTGAGTACCCCTGCTTTGAGTTATTGCGTTGCAACTGCCGCATTGGCTTGCTAGTGCCTAGCAACAAGAAGTGATTATATTGTAGAATAGAGTTTGATTAAGTGTAGAACAGATCTTTTTTGGAATATCAGTTCATCTACTGCTTTCTAGCTACGAACTTATGCCGATGTGTCAGTTTTGCCTTCACATTTACGAGACAACGTGATAGAGTAGTGTGGATATTACATAGTTCTTTGGTTTATTGAAAAATTGTCACGTGCAAGTATTTATCATGTCGAATTGAATTGTTACATTTTGTCTTTTATGTGATTTTTGTTTACATTATTCAACGAGTTTTTCGTTAATTATGTTCTTATTTTTTAGTGTTAGTCCTTACGAATGTCATAAAATTGTGTACTTGCTCGCTACTGAAAAATTTTTCGATTTCATTTTGAGCTGTATCCATATTTTTATAGTATCTGGTTAACTTGTACATCGATTAATGATTCTAATATTTTTCTAGTTAGAAATTACTGAATATTTATTTTGTAGCTTTTGATGTCCATTTTTCATTGTTTGTCTTGTACCCATAACGAACATTCACTTGTATATACCGTATATACGTCAACTTATGGGAAAAAGTCTGTGTGCAAGAGGGGAACCCTCATTCAATATTAATCTTTTCTGTTGGCACTCAGAAACGTGCTTACATAATACGAAGTTTACATGGTGTGTATGACTCCATGCAGTATGGAAATGTTGCGAACTACTGTAGTTGGCGGCCTATGAATGAATTTTCGTTTGCGTCAGGTGGATTAGTCTCCATATTTTTGCGCTGTTTGTCCGCATGCAAATTAGTTTTGATTTTACGCTCTGTTCGACTCTTAACAATAGCCTTTTTTATAATTTCAGCTTATATACTTGTTTTTCTTAAAGAGAGTAACAGTATGGTATTTATCTGGTGAAACTAGTACTATTTTTTGTTTTATTTATGTAATAATTTGTTCCTCATATTTTATTGTACAAGGTGCATTTACTAATGGTGTAAGAATTCTAATTTCTTGTTTACTTTTGTTATATGAGCTTGAACAAGGGAACTATTAACGACAACAATAATGGTAGTAACAGTGTTAAAATGAATACTAATGAGTTTTTATTGAGCTTTTATTCCGTTTGAACATTATAACCTGTTATTCCTTTCCAGTATTCCTTCATTACACTGGGTCTTCTGTCACTGTTTTTTTAGTTTTCTGGTAATTCTTTTTCGTGTTTCATTTATGATGATTAGGTATTTTATAAAGTATTACCTTTTCGTTTTAATCAGGCTTTCACTCACGAGGACTCTGGTTTCACTTCTTGCTTCATTTCGTGTCCGTACACCAGAAGAATATGGGAATATGTCTTCATGTCTGTGGCGTGTTTTTTTTCTTGTGTCGTGGCTCGCGATTTTTGTTTCAACTTGAGGGAATCTGATTACTATCAAAACGTGTACCTGATTTTAACGCAATTTTGCTATTTGAACTTCTATTCATTTTTTTAATTTTGCTTTGGGAAACTTATTTTTCTGCCTATTTGAACACTTTGATCGTAAAAAAATTGTCTTTTTGTCCGGTCACAGTATTTTACTCTAAATGCCTCATATTCTTGAGATCATAGATTTGAGATTTTTGGTAGTTTTTGCACATGAACTGTCGCGTTATGTAGAATCAATCTGCAGTTTCAATACGTTAACTGCGACGTAACCCACTGGTGGTCAACGAGAGCACGTAAATGTTTGAAGCTCCGCAGTTAACTCATCAATTAGTAGTTAATGATCAAGGTCGTGGAAGAGTAATCTTTTAGTGCACTGTTTTGCGTAAGCTGAATAGTGGTACCCAGTGAAAATGACTCCTCTTTCTAACGTTATGTATATACTGCGTCCTCAGATATTTCATTAAACTATGTATCATGTTATACTTTAATGAGGTGATACAAAAGTGCCTTATTGTTAAAAATGTGTTATGGGCAGGTATTCTTAGATTGTACACCCAGTTTATTTACGCGTTTAATCATAACTTTACTGTTTATGATAAGATTTTTATTCAGTAATCGCGAGACCTTGTGCTAGCTTTCAGACCTTTTAGTGTTTCTAATAGCTTGCGCAAGCATCCCATTCAAGTTACTACGTTCGCAGAAGCATAACCTACGAACATTTTGTCCCTCAGCATGTGATGGACCTGACCGGAGGAGGCGTGAGGCCACAAGTCTCTCCTGACAGCCGCTACACTCGAGCCCCCTTGTCTCACAGGGAGATCATCGCTGCCCGTCTCACTGGCACAGGTAAACTGGCGTGAGAGGAACTTCAGCATTGCAAGAATTGAAGTACTGGAGTGCAAATGTCTTTGACGGACGAGGGGTAGCTTTGTTTGTGAACTTCTATAGCGTTGTTTCTATGTATAGTTTAGAATGAGAAAACAAGAAGACAAATTCATTGAAAGCTTGAACCTCTCAAGCCGGGTCTGTTAAATTACAAGATCGAAATTCCTGTGTACGAGCCGTTGTAGCTGTGAATGGTTTTGATCAGTCTTGGCTTGTATTTTTTTTTAGCAGGAAAGTGCCCTGCTATATATTGTGTAGTAGTGATGCTCATCACAGCCACTACCAGCAATTAAAAAGACAAAGAAAGTTACAGTAGTGATTACGTACAAACGAAAACAATCGCCTTTAGTAGTTATTGAAACTCAATAACTACTTCAAATCATGACAGTGAGATAGTAGAATTGAATAGCTAATGTGATATTTAAGTGATAATTGGTTATAAATTAATCAGTACTGCTTGAACCAGGATCTAGTTCGAACATCCCGCGTTCGGGTACACACATCGCGCGGCCGCTGTCCAGGGCCCAGAGTTCCCCCCTTGTCACCCTCAATGCCGTCGCTGTGCAGGAGCCCCAACTGCTCTCCAACAAAAAGGTGGGAGCAGCTCCTTGTTGAACTTTTGTTCAGTTTCCCGCCATTAACAAGATGGGAACAATTCCCTGCTGAAGTTTTGCATTCCCATCAAGAAAACGAAGGATGCCTTCAATTCTAAGTGTATGATTTTGGAGAAGATATGGAGGCACAGCGTAATTCCTTTGTTGCGTGTGTAGTTCTACTTCGTTTGTGCATGTGGTTATCACTGAATAGTGAACCATGTGATGTGAGGTCTTATTGTTATATATGTCTTTTCCGGTAAATTAAATATTTTAGCTTTGTGTACTTTTACAAAATTATTAAATTACGAGAATATCGTCCTGTCATATTCCTTCTACCATTTGGAAGACATTATTTCTTACCTAATTTGTGGCAGCTTGGCGAAAAAAAATAAGCAGCATGTATCCGCCAAGCGATTTGTATTGGGAGAATAATCCTGTAGGGTTATTATTGACAATAGCCTCTGATTTTATTCACAGTTTGACATAACTTCCATGTCGTACTCTGTTCCAGGTGCTTTACCATATTGTAATGTACAGTCTCTCAAAGTCTCAACAGCATCTCTTTCACAAACAGAATCCCTGAAACATACAAATGCAACATGTGATTAGAAACTCTAATAAATACTGAATACAATAGAACAAATCTGAAAAAATATCTTATCAATTGCATTTGTAATGAATTATTAAAATGATAAAGAGACTTTATGGACATCCTATACTAATGGTAGTGTTGATGTGCAGGGGGCGACGACAGGCTTCGCGTATGATAGCCTTATGCAGAAGCACCAGTGCATCTGCGGGGACAATTCTCAGCACCCGGAGCACGGTGGTCGGTTACAGGCCGTGTACGAGCGCCTGCAGGATACAGGGCTCTCCCACGCCTGTCACAGGCTGCATGCCAGGAAAGCCACGCTCGAAGAGATCAGGTCTTGCCACAGCGAGGCACACACTTTACTTTTTGGTGAGCTGTTGTCCATGTTCTCATAGCAGTGTAGCTTTAGTAATGACTTCGTCGTAGTGTCATCCATCGTACTATTGATCGTGTCATTTCATTTATACTGTCCCTTATTCTTTAGAAATGCTACTTAATATATTCTCTTGAATTTTCAATAGTTATGCTAACCTAATAGTGTCTGGTATTATGCGATCTTCAGATCTTCCAGTAAATAATCACACTTCAACAAATGAAATAAGTCGTAAAATCTTCAAGGACTTTTTAAAAAGTGGGGGCATATGCCATTTTGTCTTTATCTTTTGCATGCCTTACTCACTAATGATGCATTGTCGGGTAATTGCTTATTCATTACTTGACTCTGTATTGAACGAAAATTATAACTATTGGAGCCTCGCTCGTTAGGTACGAATCCATTGAACCGGCCATCATTGGACATCAGCAAGCTGGCGGAGCTGCCGTTCAAAAGCTTCGTAAGACTGCAGTGCGGGGGGATTGGTGTGGATTCCGACACCACCTGGAATGAGCTACATACCGCCTCTGCTGCCAAGATGGCCGCCGGATGTGTTATTGAACTCGCTTTTAAGGGTCAGTGATAGGCTAAGAAAATTTGTAGCCTTGTGTTTGCAGCAATATTGTCCTAATAAAATATTTCTAACATGCACTAATGTTTTCAATCGTAAGGGTAAATTATGTTAACATTCAATTTATTGATTAGCCTTCAAGTTTTGTGCTTTGCTTTTTTCTCTGAGATTGTGCGAGAACTTGAAACTAATTCTACATTCTCAATTAGTCGTGCTTTTACGATGTCGTAACCGCTTATGTTTTATGTGATTTGTACGTAGAGAGATAGTTTTGTTAGTAAAATAAATCATTAATTCGTCTACTAGCGCAAGCAATTTTTGGTTGTCCTACGAAGCATTCATTCTAGGTAATAAAATACTATTATGAAGTTATAATTAATTCCTAAAATAAACTGTTAGTATAATGAAAATTTTAAAATCTTGACTAGTCTAGCTAAATCTATTTCACGAACATTTCAATATGAGTAATGTTACTAACGGATTCTTGTATTTGCCGTGAGGGTCAACGGGTTACTCGACCGTATCGTAGCTTCGACCTTTGTCTTATGAAAGCTCAAATTAAGTTCTCAGTATTTTTTATGCATCACTTCGTAAATTGATTAAGCATTTCACAAAGTTCAGTCAAAATCTTATTACGATTATAGCCGCGCAATCAAGTTAATCACAGTATATTATCGATTCTCTGTGTAATAAAAAAAATTGGTAGCTTATCTTTTTATTGCTTGCTGATATGTAGCGTACGTGTAGAACTTTTCGGTTTAGATTTCTATGTTCATTATTTGGAAGCCTGCTTGATATGTGCATTGTTTGTTGGCACAGTTGCTACTGGGGAGTTGCGGAATGGTTTTGCCCTGGTACGACCGCCCGGCCACCACGCTGAGCAACAGACCGCCATGGGCTTCTGCTTCTTCAATTCTATTGCCATTGCTGCTCGCCAGCTACAGCTCAAACTTAATCTCGACAAAATACTCATACTTGACTGGGTGAGATCCCTCATCTTTTGTCGATGTCATTCATTTATTACTTATTTATTTTGAGTAGTTTTCGTATTTAAAGGATTCGTATAAACTATTTTGATAACAAAGTAGTTTCGACTCGCTAGGCCAATATTAGTATAATTCTCTGAAGTAGTATACGCTGATAATTTTTTTTATACAATAAGAGAGTAAGAGGTGCATTATCTTTCATCTAATATTTTATAATGAGGATAGCTTACTAGTTTTGTGCATGTAAAATCTTCTGACTAGGTCAGATTTCAGTTAATCCTTTTCATTATTAGGTGAGGTAGGGAATTTGTATGCAATAATTCTGTTTGTGCAATGTAAATGAAAGTAGTCTAGGTTTGTGTATATGTATTTTTGTTTGAATGGTTCTTGACGCTTATGGTTGATTAAGTTGTAGTGAGACTCTCACATACGTTTTTGGGACGAGGAACTAAGATTTTTAAAAATACACTCAGTGTTATTTATGAGCGCCTTTACTATTAATTACGAATAAATAGAATTTAAAAGATTCCTTACGAGGAGGTCGAATTACGAGCTGTTGGTTACTAATCACATGAACGTGCACTCATATTGAGTCACAGACATGACTTTCACAAATGTTGAACTGTAATTTAAATTTGTTACACCTCTCATGTATAAAGATTAATGTATTTTTGAAGGCATTTGATTATTTTTGATTTTAATTTTAGTTATATTTTCCCTTTAAAGAAGGCAGAAGAAGTTGGTAGAGAGTAACGTCCAATTTTCTCGAATAAAGTTTTAGAACTCATTTGTTAAAGTAGTACTACGTGTTATCGTTCAGTAATACTTAAATTAGCAATTATGCCCTTTCATTTCAGATCATAAAAATTTGTTTCCTAATCGTTAGTTGAATCCATCCTAATGTTTGTCCCATATAAAGATTACAGTAGACACGTGTCAAGTTAATAATCGCGTCAATGAAAGTACAGTAGCAAAATGCATTTAATGCTTTTTAAGGATGATGCAATTAATATAAGAAAGCTCTAAAGGTGGTTTCCCCGTTCATGAGGTAGAGATTTTAGACTAAAAGTCGAGCCAGCAGAAAAGTGTCCCTAAAATTCTGACTAATTTTAAAGTTATTTCTAATCTCCAATACTTCTAAAGAAAAACAAAGTCATTGCTTACACGACTACTTGAGACCTTATTTATGAGTAGGCTTCTTCATCGTGATAGAGGATCCTTTACCGTAACGTTTATCGAGATATTTTGATGGTCAGTCGAGAAACAAACACTCAGGAATAGAGAGGAGGATATCAGCTTAAGATTATGTTGAGTACATAGTGGAATGTTAAGGAATTGTTCATTCCAAACTATTTAACAAGAGTTGATTAATTATTTCTGATTTCTACCGCAGGATTTTTCATCTCTGATATAGAGCCTAAGATTGGATTGGACATTACTTTCATTACCACAACATACAAAATTAACGTAAGATAACACAATTCTCAAATCCTATCTGTTCGACAACTAATGTATTTGCTAATTTGAGTTCTACATTTGTGATGCAGGATGTCCACCACGGTAATGGCACTCAATCCATGTTTTACGACGACCCCCACGTCTTATATATGTCCCTTCATCGTTATGACGAGGGATCTTTTTTCCCCGGCACCGGTGCTCCTCAAGAGGTAAGAAAGCTTCATTATTTTTGTTGATGGTAGGTGTTAGATGAATCTCTCGTTTCAATAATACAAAGTTCTTGTCATTTACAGTGTGTAAATAACACGTCCCAGAGAAAATAAGCTTAACATTCCACGTAGAAATGTACTTTAGTTCAGTCATTCATTCACCATTGATACCGAAGCAACATCTGCCAACGATCTTTTTCGTTGCCTGCCCTTAGTTTCCTGACGTTCAGCTCCAAGAACTTCTTGCATGAAATTTTGCCTAATATATATGGTATGATTGTTCATAACGCGACCTGTCACGAATTATTGCTGTGACGATACAAGTGTTTCTTCTCAGTTGCAACAAATTAATACCATCTAATGTCGATGAACTAAAATGCACCTTGAATTTAGGTTCCTTCTGTTCTATGAAATGGCTATCTCGAACTACGATTGACGGTATATTGGCAGTATGGTTCGTTAATCACATAAACGAGAGCTAATTTTATTACGAAAAATTTGCATGAGTCACAAACAATCTGTATCTGTAAATGTAAGAATCGGAAAAGAAGAAACCATTGTCCAGTTGTTTCTGTTTTATACATAGTGGGATGTCTTCAGAAATTTTTCAAAGCACAAATTTTTTGGTATTGTAAAAATTAATTTTAGGGAAAGTTGAAGCTTTTAGATGGCCAGTAAAATTAAAATAGTTCTAAAGAAATAGTTTATGCATGGGAGAGGTGTAAGTTTGTACAGGAACTGAGAAAAACACTATCTGCTCAGTGTAATCGCCAAATACACAATTCAAGAGTCACTAGGGACAATGCGGAGTTTTAAAAACGATTTACGATTTGAAAATTCTGTAAAATTAGAATGTTTCGCAAAGTAGAAACATCGCGTTTACTTGATTTAGCTGGGACCTGTGACGATTATTATAATCGTCTATCACTTTCAAGAATCATTCATTTCATTTTAGATCAATATTGGAAACTTGTGTAATTTGTTTGATTATTTACTGAGCTGTGGTTTAAGGTAACTCAGAAATTTATGCAGAATCCGTTGTAGGCAGGAATGAAAAAATTACTGTGTCCATTATTTGATGTTCCTGTAATTTTGTCTCTTCTACTTTTGCTGTTTTACAACTTTCTTTCGTAACTTTTATAGGATGATAGTTTCTAATACGTAATTTTCGTTTGGTTTTGATTTCACTTTCCTTCGTTATCATTTACATAATTCCTGTTAGAAATGCCTGAAATTAATACTTGCATTACATTGTATAACACGTCTAGATATTATTTCAAATAATTCGGAATTCATGTTTTCGTGATGCAGTTTCGAGGGTTTTTTTCACATGGGTATTGGAATTGTGTGTATGTTTACATCATTATGCTTTCATAAGATTTTCCTCATTACTACATCAACTTTTTATTCGACTTTATGATGATCTCGCTTGTAATTGCTCTTATTTCTTGTGTTAATAATTTCTAGTATATCACATTTATCGTACAATCACGCTTGCTTTTTCCATTTCGCCAGGTTGGGGAAAACGATGGTTACGGATTTAATGTGAACATAGCGTGGTCGGGCAGCCTAAATCCTCCTCTGGGTGACGCAGAGTACATGGCAGCCTTCCGAACCATCGTCATGCCGATAGCTAAGGTACGCATTCTAGAGTAGAATAAGGCAATAAGAACGAGCCGTTTGGCCCATTCTTGGGTCGATACCCGTCCCATGCTTCTCTGACAGCCCAAAAGCTAGTGGCCGTTATACTACAAAACTCACGATTTCAAGTTTATGTGCGTAGGTTATTTGTATTATGTACTTTTTCGAATATATTGCTCGTTTAGTAAGGAGGTGTGCTGATAGTCTATTACCTAATTAGATGACCCAATCTTTTGCAAGGCTGTGTTGAATTATAATATCCCTAAAACATTTGCTCATGCCTTGTGGTCTGCCAGAGTTATCTAGGCTACAAAATGTCACGATAAAAATTTCTACTATAATTTTTTCAAGCACAATAATCAAGAAGATGAACCTTTTAATAGCAAGTTTATGTTTGCTCGCAAAATTTTCTTTTCAGGATACAATTTTAGCAGAATTTTTTAACAACGGACACAAATTCAATTTTAAGATATCCCAGTGATGGTGCTTCGGATTTCAAATAGGAAATTCAGGGGCAACTCGACTTATGTGTGTCCCTACTGGTGAGTGGTGTGAGCTGCAAGCCGTTTCTCAGTCTATTTTTTCCTTGACGTTGCGAACCAAAATCCAAGTTACGACCGAGCATTAGACCAGTTATATAACCAAATTTCTGTGTTTTTCCGTGTGTCCTAAGGAAGGGAGTACGGATAGTGCAGAGAATAATAAGAAGCTGATCATTTCTAATCAATTTAAGCATGAAATTATATAAAATATAAGCGAGACTAGCGCGCTATTAAACGAGGTAGTACAATCGTAGTGATGGATTTGCACGATGTGTACCTTAACTCAAGTAGAAAGAGTCGATAAAGGCTACAATTCCAGCCAAGGCCGTTAGAATAATTTCCAGGCTGAGGATCTCCGTCCATGAAGAAATGTAGAAGCTGTTGCTAAAGAAGTTCACGGAGAACCAGCTCACTGGAGATACCATGACGGAGAGGATCATCTACAAGGAGACACCGATCGTTTTCGTTGATTTGATTCAGTAGACCACGTAACTTTAACGGACGAGCAACGAAAGTGTCACCGAAAGCCAGTGGAGGCTTATACGATAAGTTAAGAGGACTGGCATTGATTCCGTCGTCTCATGGTGAGACATCTCGGGTCTGAAGGGAGCTGAAGATTCCATAATTTTTTTCTGTAATGATAGCTGCTGAAGAATATATTGTGGTGAGAGCAGGATCACATCACACGTACAGCACTCCATTAGACACCAGAGGGAAAACGTGAGGGCGATCCAAGAACAGCTAGCGACGAACGGTCGAGGCAAAACTGAAGACTCCAACATACGTGGGGAAGCATTCAGAAGCTGGGCCAGGATACTGGAGTGGATAACCTTTGTTGCTGCCCTACATACGGGGCCGGAATAAGGCCACGAGTTGGTGTCAATGGGGAAAAATGATTTGATATGCAAGCAAATTGAGTTACGAGCCCGGTCACAATTAATTGAAGTCGAGGTCACTGTATATGTTGACAAGAATTTTATTCCGCTTTCATGATATCAATACCTACCACAGATATAGTTTCTCGTTAGAAATATTAATTAAACATTCACTTCTTGCCTTCGAGCAGTGATGATCTATTTCAATCTGGGCAGGACTTCAATCCCGACATAGTGCTCGTGAGTGCCGGATTTGACGCGGCGGCGGGACACCCAGGGCCTCTCGGAGGCTACAAGCTCTCGCCTTCTTGTTTCGCCTACATGACCTCACAACTCATGACCCTAGCGAGAGGGAAGGTCAGTGGAGCTATAGGTTGGTAGTTCAATGAGTGCAATAACCAGTACAAGGTATTGCTGTATAATTGTAAAAGCTACTGCTATTACGGTAATACAATACTAGTAAAGTACATCTGTGTTGCTGTTACTGTCTTACTTGCATTTCGACGTCAGAAGACGCAATGCTGATTTCCTACCACGGCATCTCTCATTTGGTGTCGATCAGAATGTGTGAAGAACATCTATTAAAATTCCTAGTAGAAAACTTTTTCTGAGAAAAACTCTGCTCCATCTTTTTTTCTGTGATTAAACAGAGATAAGTCACAAGCAATAACGTCGGTTACCGGGTTAGACCTAACGTCTATCAAAATTTGTAACGTGCTAAGAATAAGATAATTGAGGCGAATGACTTTCTTGATGCAACGTAAATTTCGATGAAAGCTATGTCATGTAATTGAACTTCACGTTATGAAATTAGTGATTAATTTTGTTCAACGATACCTGCATTGATGAAAAGTGTGAAAATTTTCTAAGGTAACTGAAAAATATTTACTCATAACTATTTGAGGCCATACTGC
This sequence comes from Trinorchestia longiramus, assembly GCA_006783055.1. Taxonomy (NCBI): domain Eukaryota; kingdom Metazoa; phylum Arthropoda; class Malacostraca; order Amphipoda; family Talitridae; genus Trinorchestia; species Trinorchestia longiramus. The sequence goes on from VCRD01000315.1 coordinate 344,831, forward strand.
AGTTATGATGTGGTTAACAGTCTAGTTTATTCTTATATTGGTCATAGACCAAATAACAAAAGGCTTTCTTGAAATCCTTTTGCTTCTCATTGACGTGTATGTTGGAATTTATTACACACATTAGGTGGTACTAGTTGTTTCTAATCTTTATTATTCAGGCTGTACTAAAGTTTAAGGCTGAGTTCTTTCTCATGATACGTTTACTTATCTGCCTTAAATGTGTCCCAATATAGACGATGTCTTAGTGTCTAAATTGGTGTTTGCTGCCTATGATTGTTATCATAGGCTACTGTAGATAGTGTCTATCGGCAATGCATTTTATTCTGCGGAATGAGAAATTTACTTATTATTTACTTAATACGATATTCAGTGGCGAGTACCTCATAAACTATTGGTTTATTTCCTTAAAAAAATGATTGGAAAATGCGTTTGTAGCTCAACATTTTCAATTCATTCAGGGAAGATTAATATTCGTACATCAGTTCGATCAAAACCTACCTATACTTTAAATCGAGGTTCACATCGATATCGTTCGTAGTGACCTCTGTCGGCTAACCATCTGTCGACAGTGAGTATCCTTCTCGTTTCTTACGTAGAGTGAGCGTGTGGGAGGAGGGGGGAAGGAAGTGTTGTGAAACCCAATAGGAGAATAGTCAAATAAAGACAGGATGAGTTGAACGAACTTGTATTGAGTATTTAAGTCCTCTATAAGTTGTTAGTTCTTCTGTTTTCATCGCTCATGTCCACGTCTTGACGTTGAGTGCTGGCGCGCTGACATCTTGCCGTGGATGACCGGAACGTAGAGAGTTTTTGAGAGTTCAGTTATGCAGCCTCTGTGGCTACTCCATTCTTCGCTCTGTTGCTAGACTGGCAGAAAAATTCTTGAGACGAGGAGGGGTCTTGACAGCGACTGTGGTGAGAGATATTTACTTCAGGAGCGTTTGATAGACTGGGGTTAGCCGAACCTAGGCATCCGGATGATTTAACCGTTTGGGCAGACCCTATTGCCGTAGCTCGTAACTCGGCTGTGTGGTATAACTACGAGACGGAGCCGAATTGACATTTTACCTGCTTACTGATTCGCTCATTCTGCGGTAGCAGCTTACAGTATGATATTGTTATGTGACGGAGTTGGTAGTGTAAGCCTGAGGTTCACTATGACTATGTGTTTACAGTTGTAAAGATGCTAATGGACGGTTGTGTCATTCAGGTTGTACTGGCACTAGAAGGCGGCTACCATATCCCGTCTGTGTGCGACGGGGTGGAGGCCTGCGTGAGAGCGTTACTGGGAGAGCCCTTGCCTCCTCTCCCTGCTAGACACACACAACCCTGTCAGCCAGCAAGAGATACGCTCCATACAGTCATCGCCATACAGGTTAGCTATTTAGTATTTCCTTTAATCTAGTGTTGAGGTTTTAAGCTTTGGTGTGTTTTAAAGTACAAATAAGAACAGAGTCGAACTAAATACTAAAATTTGAAACAAAAAATTCTGTCATGGATAAAACTTTGCTTAAAGTAAGATTTTCACTCTTCTCAGCTAGTGTTCATTACTCTTGGTATGTATGTTATAACAGTAAATAGTATTTATATTTATATGCATGAAAATGAACTTGTCTTGAATTTGTCATTTCGTGAAGCACTCCTATATTATTACTGTGTGTGAATCACATGAATTGGATTCGTAGTTAATTTCTTTTGTAAATTAAAATAGTCTGAAGTTGTAGTGTACTAAGAGCATTGTGCTTGTAAAAACGTTGCATGGATACCATTATATATTGTGACGAACTTAAGAATTGAACACCGTTCAAGGTGTGCTACTGAGCGCTATTATTTATAAAGGAATGGCATATGCTGAAACTCTACAAACAAATGCCCAAAATGCACATTCCGTTACACAATGTCATCGCACACTGTCTGTTGTTCACAAACAGGGAAACTTTAATTCGATTGAATAGTTTTTCCGCTGATGATTAAAGTTCACTATGGTTCGGTTACTTTTAACAAGCACGGTGACAGTCCATTTCTCTCTATTTTTGAGGTTCTTTTGTAACCAGTTTCCCATACAGTGCTGAAGCTGGGATAGAGCCATTTTGTTAAATTCATGACATGTTACCTTTATGAATGGGGGGAGACAAATAATGAGACGATCACTGTCATTCTTATTTATTCTTCCGATTTACAGAGTAGTACAATATAAGTAAACTTAGCTCGAAGAGAGTTACGGCGTGACTCATTTAAAAAGATATAGGAGTAAGCATTTGACTATGCAATAAGATTTTATTACCTAAAGGGTGCCCATCAGACGCCAAGCTTAAATAATATCGACACCGTGATTAAGGCGTGGATAATCGGAATCCTACGGTCATGGAACCATAGACGATATTTAATGCATATTCTCTGACTTGATAGAAAAGGATGCAAATCAAGGATTCGTATCTATTTTAGTTTAGCCCTTCTACAACCAAGTTATTTTATACTGAACGAAATACTGCATAAATAACTACTCACCTTTATTATTTTTTATATAATTTCACTTAACTTTTCTACGGAACATTTATAATGTGGGACTATAGGGAATGATTCCTATTGGATTTCAGGAAGGCCACTGGTCCATTTACAGTTAAACTGAACACATCCTTTACACATTGTTAAAGTTGTTTCAAATCTTTATACTCAGAGTAATCACTGGTCGGTAGGATTTCAGGAATGCCGTTGGTTCATATGTATTAGGTTGTTACAAAAATAATGGCCGATTTCAGAAGCCTTCCAGACCTTCGAGCGGCCATTATTTTAGCAACAACCTAATAGTTAAACTGAACATATTCTTTACACATTGTTAAAGTTGTTTCAAATCTGTATACTCAGAGTAGTCACTGGCCGGTAGTGCGACGGCAGGCAGGCCTAGTGAACATGACTGCGACGGAGGCGGAGGGCAGACAAGAGGAGCAAGATACAGTCTCTGCCATGGCCTCTCTGAGAGTCAACTCTTGTGCTGCTATGGCCGCTGTTGTTGCTGCTGAAGGAGTCTTGGTGAGTATGCGTTAATAATGTCTGAGAATAATGCATAATGTCTCGGGCACTAACCCGAGTAATGGAAATATCCGAAAACATAATAACTAGAGTATACCTTAATGAAACGAACGATCTGATTCAAATTTTTAATGAGGAATTCGATGAATACAATGAATATTAGTTTATAATATTGAGGATAGACCTCAAAGTTCTCTTTTACGTAAGATCCCTGATCGTTTTTTACCGACTGTCTCGGATCACAGATAGTGAGTTGATCACTTAGAGCGAACTCATTCATCTTCCAAATTCAATGATGGTAGCACTATTTACAATTTGCTCCGTTGGCAGAATACTAATAGGAAAAGATCATCAGATGTTATTATTCAGATACAGTGAAAGAATACTGATGAGTTGAATGCAGGTATATTACAAAATTCATTATTATCTTTCAGAAGTTCTTATTTCTTATTCAACTCAAAAGATGAAAATATCATGTCAGGAAGCATTTTCCCTGTGTCCTGGCAAATTTTCAAGCCCATTTTGCCAAATTTCAAGTTGGTCGTTGAAGGTGGAACACAGTTTTCAGACCATGCCACACGGTCATGCCTTTTTTCGTGCATTAGTTGCCTAACAGGTGAAAAAACAGCTCATTCAGAGAGGCGCACGCATTTCAATTAATATATGTAACCATCTTTGATTTTCAAATATCACATATATTTTTAACATTTGATGTTTGACTACACCTGTTTCAGTCGAACGCCACGCGACAGATGGTGGTGCCTATCCCGTCCGCCCTCCCTCCAAGACTCACCCCTTCATCATCTCCTTTACCTCCTACGCCGGAAAGGTAAGCAAACTTTTCTCACATACACATGTGGGCGTGAAAACGTACCTATACACGTAGAAAAAAGTGAGATATTGATAAAGGTAATATACAGGGGGTTTCAGAATTAAGGTAACGAATTTTTCGGTAGGTTTATGAAAATTCAAATGCACGATTTTGATTTTAAAGGATGAAGCTCAAAGGTGCTGCATTTATTCGATGTAACCACCCTCATTAGAAACTACAGTTTTAAGTCTATTTACGAATGTATCGTAAGCGCCACGTGTCTGTTCTTGTGGAGTTGCTTCCCATTTCCTTGGCAGTTTTGCTTTGAGGGACTCGAGAGAAGTGTGAGGGGTTAGCTAAGACTCTTGTCTCCAAAATGGACAAGATAGAAAAGTCCAAGGGATTGAGGTCGGATCTCCTTGATGGCCATACATCTTTCCTTATGAAAGTCGGAATGTTCCTCTAAATCCAGGTTTGGGTTACGTTGGAGTCATGTGATGGTGTTGAATTCTGTTGAAGACTCCATGGCAAACCCTGAAAATGTTATGTAGCCCATGGTAGCAACTTTGATTTCAAAATGAGAGAAATGTACCGTTCTGAATTCGGTTTAACCCCACAAGGCACAAAAACAAACAGAGATTTTCCTGTGGCTGTCACAGCTGCCCAAACCTAACAGGCTGTGCATTTTGAAGTCTCGTAACAATCCTATCCTCGACTGAACTGGAGGAACTCCAAACTCGGTCGTTCTGATGGTTCACAACTTGTTAAATGTCAAATTTTTTCTCATCTGTGAACACCAAGTTTGGGAGCGTGCCTTGAGCTATCTCATTAAGGATGTGACTTCTTCGTTCAGCCCTCATTCTCTCATGATGTTCAGTTAGCTCATGAAGTTTCATCATTTTGTAAGGCTTCTTTCCCGGATTCTCCTTTAAACACGATACATTGAGGTTTTGCTAACACCGGCTTCTGCACCGTTCTTGATGAGATCGACGTAGGTTTCGACGCAACTTCTCCCGCATATTTTTGATAAGCTTTTTGGTCCGAACACTTCGTTTCCAGCCTTGTCCAGGTTTATCAGAGGTTGTCTTTTCTTTCTTTCTTTCTTTTGAACATTTTTGAACAATTTTTCAAACAGTTGAACGGTTCATTTTTTTGCAATTGATACGTTACTCTCGCACTCTGTCGAGCTTGATAACGATATTTCTATCCACAGCCATTATATAAAGTATGAATGTAAAATTTAAACACTTAAAATAGAAAGATTATCTTATTACCTTCAAAATAATGAAATGTGAATAACCAAACTTTGATTTTAAATGATTGATTTAATATGCAAAACTGGTTGTCTTAATTTCGAAATACCCTGTACAGATATATGGAAAGATATAGATGAATAAATAGATGGATCAGGATCTGATCGTGGGGGATCAGATCGAGGTGGAACATCAGATGGTGGGGGATCAGGATCAGATCGAGATGGATTGAGATCAGATCGTGAGGAATCAAGACCAGATCGAGGCGGATCACGATCACATTGTGGGGATCAAGATTAGATGATGTGGAATCAGGATCAAGATTAGATCGAGGTGGATCAGGATCAGATGATGGGGGATTAGGATCAAATCGTGGGGTAGCAAGATTGGAGCAAAGAGGATCAGATCGTGGAGGTTGAAGTTTAAATAGTGAGGGATCAGACTCAGAGCGTAGGGAATCAAGATCAGATCGTGGGGATCAGCAGGATTAAATCGTGGGGATTCAAGATTGGCTCGTGGGGATCAGGATCAGATCGAGGTGAATCAAAATCAGATCATCGAGTATCAGATAAAGATTGCGTTCGAAAAAATAAAGTAGGGAGAAAAAAGGAAAATGGAGAAAGAAAGGTGAGAAGAAGAGGATAGAGGCGAAAAGGAGGGGAGACAGGAAACGGAAGAACTGGGGAGCAGAGAGAGGGATGGAAATAGAGATGGGAGAAAGAGAAAGGGAAGGGAAGTGAGGCAGAGAGAAAAGGAGTGGGTTAGAGAAAGGCAGCGAGAGAAGA
>VCRD01000316.1:0-18346 GCA_006783055.1 Trinorchestia longiramus
GAGAGTGTGGGCCACTTGAGAGTGTGGGCCACATGAGAGTGTGGGCCACATGAGAGTGTGGGCCACATGAGAGTGTGGGCCACTTGAGAGTGTGGGCCACTTGAGAGTGTGGGCCACATGAGAGTGTGGGCTACATGAGAGTGTGAGTTATAAAATAGTTCACTGTTCAGTGTGATCAGTTACTATGCTACTGTAAGGTCAATACGTTGTATTGGTACCAAGAACTGTGGTTCGATCATTCCTGTGATTCAGGTTGATATCTGCATTGAATACTGAGTTCTTTCTCTATATGATGATAGCAGGTAAGGAAGGATAGCGGCATTTAGATGTAATTCTCTGATATTTTATTCAGTATTACACACGTGCTATTTTGCAGTACAAGATATTTGGTTTATTTCCATATAAATATTTAAGACAGCTATGAATCAAGACTAAAAATTAACTTAAATTTAAATTCACCTTAATTAATTTAAACAGGATTAAGAAAAAAAATAACTAAATCACTAGAAACGTGACAAATTTATTTCCATCGTAAATTGGTATCTTTATTGTACAAGTTTATTTTGATTAAAGCAGTGTTACTTCTCCACTGCTTCCACGTGTGTATCAGTCACCCTCAATAAAATACAGGTGCGTAGTAGCTATTATCAATGTTTTCCATATGCGCAATAGCTGCCACGATTGTCTTCCACGTGTGTAATAGCAACACCATTGATTTTGTGTCCTAGGTGGCAAGTTTTTTCTCTGGTTTTCATCTGAACTTGAATTGAAAGCATGACGTGGGGCAGCAGTGAGGGTGATAGCTTCAACGTCCAGGGAAGGCTTTTATTTTCTGGCAAAGAACAGTAAACGATTTTTCGGAGGCTTTTTAAGCCTGTACCATTACGATAGAAAACGTAGTGACTATAAAATTTACTTCAAATTTTTTTTTGTCTTGCATGGGGGTAGTATTATATGCTGGCGTGCTTCTACGTCGAACGGTGTATGTTATTCAGAAGAAGTTCGAGGGAACCCAAAGCCATTGTGATAAAGTGTCTCCATGATTCTCAAGTGAGCGAATTGCAGCTCCCGTGCAAGATGAATAACACGGTATCTTGTCATACACGGCTAGAAAAGCACCAAACGCACTACACTCGTGTAGGTCGTTCACTCATCGAGTTAACTCGGTACAATTAAGAGATGCACCCATTTCTTAAGCCTTGTCACGGACGGTCTAGAAGTGACAGTTCTTCACGACGGTCTAGGTTTCATTTCTTCTTAGGGACACCGGACTCTCGAAGCTGCATGACGTGTCTCTCGGGGCAATGCGGTACGTTTCTTAACCGACGAAAGATTTTTCTTTTGGAATTATTACTTCTTGAAGATGGCCGATTTTTATAGCAAATGAGTATTAGACTTCCTGTGTTGAAATTGTCCGTCGTATTACGAAACTTGTCGCTTAGAACTTAGACTTATTACTGAATTGAATGAAGATCTCTCCTTGTATGATACTTTTATGATACGTTAGTCACTGTACGCAAAGTTGAGCAGGCATGTATTGTTTTTGATGAGTCGTATATCTCATGAAGCCAGTCAGATGCAGTAATTTATGAAGCTAGTTTTATCTATGTATCTTCCATGAATTAAGTCTCATCTTTCATGAAGTCAGTCTTATCTTCCATGAAGTCAGTACCATCTCCTGACAAGAATGTCTCATCTCCCGTGAAACAGGTTTTATTTTTCTTGAGAAGTCAGCTTAGTCTCGCATGGAGTAAGTCTAGATGAGGCCACCACATCTTTCCTCTAAAGTATTCCTTTCTTAGTGTAAGCTGATAACATTCTAAAGAAACGAAGATGTATGCAAACCCCCATTACCTCCTCACAAGCTGGTCTCTGATGATCAAGATCTTCAGGTAAAGATGTGAGAGTATCATGCAGTGGTTATTTTCACATTATCTTCACGTACATTCATGAACACGACAGGCACAAATCTTCTTCAGATGCCTACAAAAACGTCCATAAATCCCATAAGAAAATGTTCGCAGTGGAATTTCTTCAGACAACTTGCATTTCGAAAGTAGTGTGAGAAGAGTGTTCTGCTGTCAACTGTAAACCAGATCAACCTCTGCACTATGGGAGCAGACATGGGTCCGCGTCATGGAGAACCCAACGGGCGCCGAGCAAATGTCATCACTCTCGTAAAAAAATCTGCGCAAATGACAGGTCTCTGAATGAATGAGATCGATATCTCAACGCTGCAGAAAGTGTTTCTGGAATACATGTACAAAACAGTTCTTTTGGTGAGTAAATCGGGTCCAAATATCCTTTGGGAAATGTATATAGTCTAACGTCACCATCGTATGTCTATAAGTGGAGTATGAAAAAGAAACGTCTATATTCCAGTGACGAATATATACAGTAAATGTTTGCTGTATGAATACACACATATATAAAAATTAGATACTAGTAATTTTAGTTTAATTATCTGACTGGGGTATAGAGAGTGTACGAGCTCATAATATCAGATGTGTAAGTACGATCATAATTTTTTCTAAAAAGTTGTAATTTTTCAGCCTTCCTCGCACAATGTTGAAGCTGAAAACGAATATCAAATATCTTTCTTGTTTTATAGTTAACACAAAGACGAAGTTATTAGTTATGGTATTACGACCTACTTGCTGCTCGCACACGTGAATAAATTTTTATCAAACCATACTTGACGATCATTTGTAATGTAATTGTACACGTACAAAGTCATTTGCGGAAAAATATCATTATGAATTCATTTCCAAGACAGCATTACTTCTACTTCGACATGCTAATGTCATGTTAATTTACTAGCAACATCTGCACTGACAAGTTCTGTTGCAACATCAGCACACAAAACGTTGGCATGGCGACGTATGTAACTAAAAAATACCCATAAGTGGCCGTAACTTTTCGACTACGGGTACTGCGGAGGCGGTCAGGCAGTTGAGGTGGCATCACTCCAATGATGCCCTGAAGTGCCTCTAGCTGCGCCCACAATTATGGCTGTAGGCAGCAGTGAGAGCAGCATCTATGAGCGAGTTATGGGTGTTATGGGTTCATTGTTCATGAATGACGCTTTGTTGAATATCTGGTGTGCTAAAGACTGCTTCTGCAATCAATATGGTTTGCATAAAATTGTCTTCCATCTGCTATTTTACTCATTAATTTATCATTCTTTCAGTTCAAACATAACTACTTTTCCTCTCTGAACATCAATTGAATATTTCACACGATGGCTGCTTAGGTACAGCGAATAGAATCAGACGATATTGTAAGACAGCTTCTTTGCTTGACTTAACATCAGGTAGGTTGCTAATAATTTTGCCAATTTCCTTGAACATCGAATAAAGCTTTTCGAATGCGAGAAAATTGGATTGTAGACGCAAAAGGCAATCAAGTTCATTAATAAATCAGTGTCTAGTTTAGATGAAGAGAATACTTAAAATGTGTATCGAATATTGGACACTTTGCGCTATTTAAATATCAATTATAAAGCTTTCGTCTTATGATTTACTGCTGCTGCGTAGCTAAAGTTGCTAAGGCTATATACGAACTGGTTTTAGAAAATGAATAATCGTACTTTCCATAAAAAAGTTCAATGAGAGCGTTCAAAGTTTTAAATAATTTATTACAATGCATATGCCTTGTGGGTATGAGTTTTGTTCCGACTATTGAAACCTACTTTAAGAGCCACAAGTGTAAAATAGGTGGAAGTAAGAGGCTTAATCTGTTATTATCTAATGCTGACGAATTTTTTATCAAAATCAAAGGCAGCAAGAAACAATGTTATATTTTCAGGTGTATGTTTTCCTATTCCTCATTCAACTCCTTTGGCATCACAATTACTGATTAGTATGAAGCTGATTTCTAGTGGACAGCATCTCGGTGAAAGATTCAATGTTTGCAACTTGAAGTATTTTGGTATACTGGGTACGGCAACATAACTTCTTTTTCTCAAAGCGCTTTGCTTGAAACATAAGAAAGTTGCATTGTTGCATCCTGTGCTTTCTTTTTTCTGGGAATTCCTACTTCGAAATTTCGGTTGGGCCCAAACATTTCCTGCACGACAGTCTGGCTCTGCTCTGATGTTGAACATGAAAGGACCCATGTTTTTGAGTCATATTCAAGTAACTTAGCTCAATGGCTGCAATTATAAAAGAAGGCACACGATGCGAAAACTTTGATTTCGCTACGAGATTCTAGCTTGAAGAGAACTTGCCAGCCTCAAAAAACTTGTAAGGGAGTATTTTACAACTAACTCTCTCAAGCATGGTTTATAATTTTTTGTTAAATGTGTTTATGTTTTCCATGCCTCGTGGACTGTGAGTTACAATAAATATTGATAAATAATATGCTATTAATTCAGTGAATGGAAGATAATTTTGTCTTCCTAAGCCCCGTCCCCACATGCAGAGAATCTATTAGAATAATGGGCCTTAGTTTCAGATCTCTCTCATTCCTCAAATATTTATGAAATAAATTATAGCAAAACAAAACCTCCACAACCACGTACGCTGAATGACAAGCAGGCTTCTCAAGTTTTTTATTTTAAAGTGTTTGTTGCAATAAAATAGTTACATCGTGTGAAGTAAAGACATTTATTGTTGCACGGGAGTCAATTTATACGAGACGTCTGTCTATACGATGATCATGTTGATTGTCTTGGCTTTAAATCTTTTAGAGCAGTAAAAGAACTTCCATTTCAGTTCTTCGAATTCAAATAAATAAATGTTTTTGAAATGGTGGAATGAGGTTAGATCTATCCACTTTGAAATTAATATTAGTAATGAAAATGAGAAAGTACTTTCAATCTCACTCTTTCATGACGACAGAAATTTTCTACTCTAAAAATGCATCAAAATCTTCGGTCTCGTACCTGTTATTTCTTTGAATATTGTGCTGTATGACGGAGACATAATAGTACATGGTGCGACTTAGATTAGCAAAATGTGTGAAGCAAAATGTGAAGATGACCCTCAAAAAATAGCATTATGTAATGCATGATTAAGATTGTCGTGATAATTTAAGTGGCCCAAGCAAAAAAGAGCGTATTTACTCAAGCAGCTTCTAAAACATCAAACTTGACTATACATTAAAGTGCATAGGGGAGATCATGGTGAACTATTGCTGGACCCATTTAAAGCGTCTGTCTTTACTAATGGTGAGGGCATATATTCGTGTCCGCACGAGCGCCATATTTGTGACTGGAATACGCAGGAATGGTTTAAACTTACCATAAATTGCTGTAAATTTACTGGTTAGTGAAGCTGCGCAATCTGCATCTTTTGTAAAGATGCAGAAGGATACTTGAGTCCTGCATAAAATATACTGAAAAGCGATGAAACTAGTGTCAAACGAGTGGCATAAATATAAGTGGATAAAACATTTGTTAGGGAAATGTTGTTTTAAAGAGCTACTGCATAGGCGTTCTTACTCTACTCATTGTAAAGTATGTATTCTCTAAGCAGGTTGCGATTTTGATATTTAAATAGAAGTTGCAATGAATTATTGTATACTCCGTCACAAAAAGATGAAATTTGCTTCAGACATAAAAAGGGATGCAAGGGTAAAATGGATACAAGAAATACATACGAAAATGTTGCGTCAATATTACAATAACTTTGAGCAAACAAAATACGTCACTTCTTCTTTTAACACCATTACTATATTTATCTTCGCCTTCTAACTTGTAAAGAATTTTTCAAGTCTAACAAGTCACCTTTCGTACTCTTTGAACTTCCTGCACAAACTATAAAGCTGTGAACAGTAGGTACTGAGCATACGGTCGCTTGCTCGAGAGATCGAGCTTACTCTAGGGAACAGCAATTCATCCCAAGCAGCGAGTAAGTTATGATTAGACAAACGTCGAGGCAACCAGCAAGTTATGATTGGACAGACGTTGAGGTTACGGGCAAACTATGATTGGACAAACGTCGAAGCTACGATTAAGTCATGATTGAACAGACGCTGAATCTCTTCTATACGCTTCAGAATGTTCTAGCGCTGATGTTGGCAAGGACGCCAGTTGTTCCGTCGATCGCTTGCTCCTACCTACAAAATATGGCAATTTCAACAACAGTTTATTTCACAGTCGGAGCCAAGAATGAAGGCCGTAAATTCGTGAGGTTTCGGTGCAGGTACCACGACAGGTGTTCCATTCAATGCGATTTATCTCTTCCTGCTTGAGGGCCAATAAAAGCTGCTGCGCTGTGCACGAGGCTCGCTTATTGGAGAGGCAATTTGTCCTTCTTTACTTTGATTGCAGTTAAATCTGAGAGACATGTTACGTTTGATCTGACGCACTTTGACAGAGGTGTGCATTTAGGCATCATGCAACTTATGGGGCTGTGGAGCTTACAACCGCTGTAGGAATCTAAAATGTGAGTCGCTTATGGTCGTGAAAATTCTGAGCATTTGCCGTGCTTGACACACCGTCCAACTGCCCCGTTTGACTAAGGAAAGAAAGAAAAGAAAAAAGAAGAAACTTTACTTCTAATCAAGTATACAGTACATATACATTGATTTTTCAACTTTTATGGTCACATCTGTTGATAATGATCCCAGTGACAGTTTCCATTCTTCTGTGTAGCGACTAGAGGTAGAGGTTCGAAGGAACATGTAACTACATATAAGTAGATAGTTTGAGGAAATAGTCAGTTCGTCTGTCAGTCAATCTTCCTGATCTCCTGAGGCACAAGCCGGAGAAATCAGAGTGTTGCTTGGAGATTCGAACCAGGGACTTGTGTCGCACAAGCTTAAGCCGTTAGCCACTCGACTGCAGTAGAAACTAGACATAATTTCCATCGAATGTTCTCACTAGAGGCATTAAATTATAAATAAAAACTAATTTAATTATTTACAGTTTGCACTCTACATTCAATAGAAGCCATATGGCTTAGCAATTATCTGTGTTCAGCAGAACTAATTAGCTCCTATGGGCACATAAAAAATTTACATATATAATAATATTCCATAATACAAATGGTCTTTGAGCTTCAGAGAGATAACAATTAATGATAGCCCCAATCCACTTACGTACATGTTACCTACGTTATTAATGACTTTATGTTCAAGAAATACAACGTTCTAAGGCCATATAGAATTTAGTGTGTTTATAAAATTTATATTTTATTTATATAAAATTTAGTGTGGGCTTGTTTTATTCTTAGAAAGAGTAGGAGCAGTTGAACGTTCATTATTACCTCATTTTTAAAGCTTAATAAAGGCGCTGTATGTATCTGCAATCTGAGTTGTTTTACAGAGCCGTATCTTTTATAAAAAGGACGTGTTATACATGTAAAAAATTAGTTTTTATTTTACATGTGTGATATTTCACGTAAGAGCTGCTCTATATTCTATTGTTCATGCCATAACTATTGATCAAGTTATATATGTAATGGCTTTAATGATCATGAAATATACTCTTACATTGATAACTTAATTCAACTGTCTTGAATAAACTTGTTTTTGTCATGCTACCATATTATCAAATTAAAATATGATTAGTTTAAAAATATATTCATTTATTATCTCTGGTGTTAGAATACTGTGATTTTATTATTACACTCCATTGCACTTATTCATCTACAAAATAGTATAAAAAATGACTATTCAGTTATCCCCCAGTCAAATGTTACCTGGGAGTAGATGTAGCAAATTGTTTGGACCTAATTAATGAATAATACATTTTGCAAGATATTTATTTATTCAGGGATCAAATTTAAGTTGGTGAAATTCTATTCTATTATTTCATGGATTTGATAATGACAACCACCTCATTTAGAGCTAAAGTTCTGATCCAACTTGAAGTTATCTATGCGAGTGTGAAGAATACGAATGAGTGCATGGTACGTAAAAGTTTGTATCGCGCATAATTATCTTGATATATGCATAAATGCATAAATGCATACGATTACCTCCACAAAAATCGAAGTCCTGTAAGTTAAAGTGAAGCTTCTGGGCTAGAGATATAATTTAAATGTACGATCAAGGGCTCGTACGATAGCAGGCCCGGACTGTTCTTTACTACCTACAGCGCTGCGTTAATATCTATCCGATTATTTATTCTCCATAACTTTGCTCCGTTCTATAGCTCTATCATGGTTTATGATTGCTTTACCTATCATTTGAATAAAAATTTACGGTAGTTGTGAAAAGACTGTAAGATTGTGATTCGCTTTTCGTGTCGTAACTATTTTGACAGCTTCCTTCATTGCAAATGTTGTTACTCTCACAGATAGCTGCTTTTTTCAGTCCTAAAATAGGAATACTTTTAATTTTGAATCATGATAGAGCATCTGAGATAAAGAATTATTTAAGGATGGACATAAAGTTGCAACTTTCTGTGTTATTGCAAACTCTTTATAAAATGCTGTTATTGTTCTAAAGACAAGTGATGTTACTCAATGATTTGAGGTCACCTTATTCAGCTATTTTTGCAGTACTGGTCATTCTTTAGTTCTTAAATTTTTATGATCCCACTATTGTTGAAAATTTCAATTTGCTATCATCAACAGCAAAAAACTCAAACATTTTTGAGAGGTTTGGTGCCAAAGTATTGACGACATTGTCATTAACCTCTTTATATTTTACATAATTATTTTCGTTGCAGGTGCAATTTCCCATTTTATTTTATTTGTTTGAATTCCCTGAATGTTTGGGCCTCTAGCTTCGCTGTGATTCACAGCAATTGGTTCTGCCTTAAACTGTAAAATAGAGTAATGCATATTAAGCATGTTTTATAGATTATTGTAAATTTCAAGTGATGCAGATTTGAGATTGATAATTTTACTAGGTGAGACCAAAATTACTTGTGCAAATTAAAACTACAATTCACACAAGCAGATTTTTCTTGAAAATAGTATCAGCGGAATACGTGCATTATGGAAATTTTTGGAAGGGACTACCTCATCTGAAAATAAAGCGCAAACACCTAATTTTATATTGTCTAAGTAATAGTTGTGTAAGATGTGCTGCTCAATACGGGGACATGACCGCACGGTGCTTGGATAATGAAGATGCAGGAGACGCAATTTCTCATGTCTCAACACTGATGCCTTAAATGCCCCAAACGTATAAGTAGTTTATTATTTTATCTAATTAGAGTTGCTAGAGTTGCTCTATCTTTTACATAACAACTAAATAAATTTTTTTTTCATTAAACGTTGTCTAATTGTTTACTTTATAGATATTATATGCTTTATACCCCTAAGTGTTAACTAAGTAAATTTTCCGATTGCTTTGTGTTACTCTATCAATATTTTTAAAATAATCATTATTGTTGTTTTCAACACAGGTTTAACGTACTAATCACACATTCACTTTAGCAAATAAACTATAATAATTTCAACACTTTGTTTCAGCGTTTCACTCGCTCACTAAAAACATTAAAACAATTGAACATTATTTTCAGAGTCTCGAATTACACGTTAATGTTTGACCAACTTGTAACAGTTCCAAATTTTACCAATTGAAGAATGAAAATTCGTTGTTTTTATTTGCAGGCTTGACGCACTCGTCACAACACCAGGTGTTCAAGGAAGGTCAGGTTGCAACCTCACAACTGAAGGAGTTCGCAGAAACCGGCCGCTCGGACTCGCTAGATGCCGTCACATACGAGCGCCAGGTGTGGAGCAAAACTCTTGGGTTTCTACGAAATCAAGGGCCCTTCTAATGATCTACTAGGTTTCATTTGTATGGGACATATTCAAATACTCATAAACTGTGTCTTTTTTGACTTCTAATGCATTTAGATTTTCACTTCCGTGTTTCTTTTCGGCACACCTTGTGTCATAATCAGTTTTTCTCCTCCATCTCACCACCTCCCTCATTCGAGTAACTTGCCAAACCGATAATTTTTGTACCTGCCGTCATTTTTCATAGTATACTAGTACAAATATGTACTCTCCCATACTCAGAGTAAAGATTATTTAAAACATTTTAATACACCTGGTAATAATTACATTCTTTAATTTTTTATTCATACCTAATTAAATTATCTCACATTTTATTAGTCTTAATTAACTTTTTTATGAAATTGTAAATATTTGCCTGTATGACTCTGATATTGAATTGATCAATGGATCACAAAAGTAAATTTTTGCATAAGACTGAAATATTCGAAGGTAAATATTTAGCCTTGGTTTAATTGGCTCTGAAATAAAGTTTAAAACTCGGTCCAGCAGTAAGCACCAGTAAGTAAATTTTCCTGTCTTTGTTTCTGTATATCTCTGAAAGCCATTCTTTGGTGAGGTGATCTGTGTGAAAGAATATATGCGTATTAGCTCTCTGCAATGGGAATTTGAATTTATAATACTTAATAGGATGTAGGAATGTTTTTGTAAAGTTTTGCCAGGTTTAATCGCAGTATTATTTAAAAACTTTGTTTCTGTAACCAACACATTTTTCTTCCTTTACTGTATGTTGTACACAGCGACATGTTAGGATTCAGTTCGCACGTCTTACAAACTAGTTTGCACTAAGTTTATTTCTTTCTGCTGTTTTTGAAGTACGTTTTCTTCACTTTCCAACAAGTTGGAATCATTCAATCAATAATAATGTAAGTAAGTACTGCAGTAATGTTTGGAGAAATATTTAAAACGCGTCTTTGTTGCAGGGCTCCAAAGTGCTTGATGCATTTTATGCTCCTGCCATCCGAGAAGGCGTCGGAGAGACGCAGGCTAAATTCTTCGCCGACGGTAACCATTCCATGGTGAGAGTCACGGCAAAGGAAAGAGTGTATTATGCGTCAAAAGACTCATTTGTCATCGATTCGTTCGTGCTAACATTTAATTTTGAGTTTTATTAGGTTAACTCCTTCGATTATTATTTTAAATTTGGTGAACTCTGAAATAACAAGGTTAATTCGTCATCAAATCGCTCGTACGAACATTTAGTTATAAGTTTGAACAGCTCAACTTCCCAAGGGCTTTTTGAAATTTAATTAACACTGAAGCTCTTGAATAAGCCTAGCAGGATTTTTTCACGCTGGTCAAGAGTTTGGCTATCTAACTCCGGCTTCTTAGTGAGCCAACGCCCTCCGTACAACTGTAATAATGGTCGGTAAAGGCAGTGCCACGAGGTGACCACGAAAAATGTACATTCATTTATCAGACAATTTACTGATAGCTTTGATGGCTGTGTGGAATCGCAGGAATCGGTCTTTCTACAATCCAGCACGTTATTATCACGCCTTGATAAGAGAAAATGACACTCGTGTGCCCCTATACATGCACGATTTCTCTCTCATTCGTATTCGTCATTCTATGAAATGAAATACATTCTCTGGCCCGTATAACACTTCAAATGCACTCACACTAGTTTAATTATCTGAAGACGCAAATTTAGATACTTTATCTCAAAATATTCTAAAGCAAGGACCTAAGACGAGAAAACTCATAGAAATAGCACTGTGACCCTGCATAGACCAAAGGTCCCACGGCTGCGGAGAGGATGTACTAAACAGAACTCACTGTAAGACTCTAGTCTTGCAGTATTTTTTCTTGCAAATTATCTCGAGGGCAATCAGAGGCCTGGGTGTGTACGACTGAGCGTTGCGGTTCTTATCAAGAGTCCAATATTCATCGTCAGAGACATGATACATGACAAGAGGCCTGGAACCTGGACCATAGACCTGGTACGTAGACTGATGCCATTATAAGTTCCTCGTCAGAGCTTAGAATCTCGGTAAAACTAAGAAGCCGTCCAGAGATCTAAGACCCGGCCATCGACCTAGAAAAAAGATAGATGCTTGAATCCACCTGACTGGAGACCTGCAACCTCAACGTAGGCCTGGAACCTGGACAAAGATCAGGAATTGTCTTAGCCCTTGAAATATCAAAGTAAGGACACAGTAAAGGGCTTGCTCTGCTAAAAAGATTATGAGAATTTTGAGATTGTTTGCCGTAAAAATATCTCAACAACATGTATGAGAGAATATAAATTTGATGTATTTTCACAGTTCAATATTTTACCAGCATTATCTGAAATGCGGTCTTACGATAAGTGCCGATAAGAACTAAGTCTACATCATGAAGTCCGAGTCCGTTATGCCGTTGACATCCCAATTTACTGGACATGCTAGTTTTTGGAAGCAAAAAGAGAGCAAGTTGGTCGTTTTAGTGCTGGAACTTTGGAAAATAGCTCCTGAAATATCGCTCAATTTGCTTAGTAAACCAAATTAAATGTTGTAGATTTTTTGATGGTCTAGTCTGAGTGGTATATAGGGGCTTCAATAGGATTGAACTAGATGATCACTCTACGCATATGAATGCCTTCTAGTAACATAATTTTCAATAAGTTCAAAGTGACCAGCTTTTGTTTGACGGAATTACCGCGGAACTTTTCAAGTCAATGCGGGATTTCACCGAAACAGTTAATTACAAAATCGTTTATGCGTGTCAATTGTATGGGTGTAATAATTCAAACGCCTTCCTCACGCAATGAAATTTTTCTCATGAGGTTGGCGAGTAAAGGAAATATTGTAAAAACTTGATCGTTAATTGGCTTAAAATTGAAGATAAAGGTCATCACCTTAAGGTAAAGCATAAATTTCATGTATGTCAAGGTGACCTATACGTTGGGATGCATGACCTTTGAATTCTTTCCAAAAGTAATCCAGGTTTCTTGAAAATTCCTGTAACTTCCCCACCATGACGTTTTCTTTACTAACTAAAAAAACGGTTGTTGCAATGCACGATAATGGAAACTTTGCCCCGACTTGACACGCAGATTTGTCCTCAGGTGTCCATGGTGGCGAAAATCGTACCGTCTCCAGACTGGTTCGTGGGAGTGAACTCTTTACAACTGTGTGTGGCGGGACACTGGCTCAACGCGACCAGCCTCGAGGTGCCCCTAACTTCTGGTGTACACTATTTAACCAGCGCTACAAAACACGGATTACTTTCTGAAATCCACGTCAAATAACATATATGCGTTGCGTATCCTACTCAAAAGCTCTTGTTAATTCTAACGGTTCATTAGTTGGATTTACGAGCAATGTATGTGTGTTGTAGTGGATGGAAGATATATGAACAAATTCCCGCATTATTTTAAGGGAACGCTTGTGTGTGCAGTTGTCTCCACTGGACGCTGGCACAGACCAGGGGTTAGCGTTCACGTCCCCCTCGTGGCAGCTGACCCCCGCTGACGTGGTCAAGCGCATCACCAACACGTCACCTAGTCACCCCGCCTCGTCCTTTGCCTACCCTGAAAAAACATCCCTGCCGACAATGGCGTCGGTCTCTATTGTCAAGGTAATCATAGTGAACAGTTACAACACAAATGTTTTATCATGATTCTGAATATACTCTGAAAATTTTCTTCTAAATAGATCCGTGAGCAAATGTTTGCATTTAGATCAGAGAAAACGATTTTAAGTATCTTGCTTCAAAGTTCTTGTTCTTACTTTATGAGTTATCAACAAACGAGTTTAGACACTCTGGGTTTTTTGGATGATTTGTTCCTCAGGCACGAGGAAATTAAATTCTGCAGTCATAACGTAATTTAATTTTTTTACTAGTGGACTCTTACCAATATTTATCTGCAAAAATGAGGCTTAGATAGAGCTCTATTCCAAAAATCATATTTTAGTGTCACACACATTCTTAGCGGACACATGAATGTTTTTTATCTTCACATACTCACTGGCACTGTTATATTTTATTTTATTTGTTTACTCTTTTTCTTTGAAATGCAACGTCCGTTCATATTAAACACGATGATATTTACATATAACTGTAAAAATGATTAAATTGAATTGATCATCAGCAAGCCATGCCATACGGTCAACCAGTAATTAGAAATTACAATTTCAATTTGATAACAATTACAACTTTATGCTTTAAGCTTTCACTCTCATAATTTTCCTTTTTCGGTCTTTCTCGGATGTTAAACATCCAATTCAGTTAAATGTAATGATGTCAATTCTAAGCTGTACCTAAAGAAAATATTTCGCTTATCACCTAAAATGCGTATAATACCTAGCATGTCAGAATTTACATGTATCACCAATGACTACCTCTTAATTCATCATTGAAAAAGTGAAGTTTCATTTGCTTCACCATGTATATTTAAAGTCCATTGCGTGATGTGAATGTTTACGTATACCCGTAGGTACTGCTGTTATATCATCTACTACGCATAGAATACCTACCACTTACGGATTTTATGATAAGGCATCGTTAAAAATCAATGCTGTTACATTTCTTATGTACCAACTTCATTGGAAATATACGTTTTTTTGTTTGTTCGTATATTTTTACACAAGGAGTTGCAGTCTGATGTGATAACCTGATTACAAATATTTATTACTCATTGAAAACAATCTTCTTCTGATATTGTATATTCTAAGTGAAATTGACTATGAGAACATAAGATATTTAATCATTTGCCATGCAATAATCTGTTATTCGTAATTTAATATTATAATATTGGCTTATCTGCAATACTATTTTGTATTACGGTTGTGCAACATTACATTATTTGTGCTATAATATTGTATTAGCCACAACACTATGTGTTATTATCTACTCTATAGTATTGTCATATTTATTAACATTATTTAATGTTTTGCAATGTTGAATTGCCACAGTAAAACTAATGAATTTCATTTCAGGAACAACTGATCAACTTGTAGGAACAAAATTCAATGTGTCATATATCCTTTCATAATCCTGTTATTGCAATGGTTTCACTATCAAAACCTTCATTTCCCTTTAACTTCGGCATGATAGAAGGCATGAAATTTTTCTCACCAATATCATCACACACGAAAGTTTTCTGCGACTGGCTTCAGATTTTTCTAGTAAAGATAACTAATCAATGTCCATAACAAGCATAAAAATGATAACTGTGGAGGAAGAAAGCGTCTCTGTTACCAGAATTTTATTTTACATTAATTTTAGGTTATAAAGTTCGTAAGAAAGAAACAATATTACTATCACGTAAACAGATTAAAGTTGCGAGGTTAATTACTCAATTTAACTGTTCTTCACTATTTTTAATAATACAGTAGTACGTCGGTTAACGATCACAATCCGTTCCTGAAAGCTGATCGTTAACTGCAACGTTCGTTGACCCAATCAATTTTTCCCATGAGAAACAGTGGAAAAAGAAATAATTGGTTCTCATTCCCAGTTGATTTGTTACTATCAATAATATATAACCTATAGATATGTTTTTATATGAGAAATGTAGTATAAAACTACTTTACTAAGAGCTTTTTTTAATAAATCATAGATTTGTAGAACCTTCTCACAAATTAAAGCCTCACCGATGCTAGCACCTTCTAACAGTTTCTTATTTCTATACACAAGAAGCTACTTTTCTACCTCTTTAATTACCCGAGGCCTTTGCTTAGTTAAAGTACTCACTCCTTTAGCAACACTAGCTCCTTCGATTTGTACCTTATTCCTTAAAATGGTCTAGATTGTTTACTTCGACATGTATTCTGCGGCGAGATCAGATCCATGCACTCCATTTTCATGCTTAGAAATAATTTCTATCTTTATCTCAATTGTTGGCCTTTCCTCTTCATGACACTAATACCCTCGCTTTTCACCTTCTTTGGGGACATGTTTGAGAGATATATTATTCAAATAAAGCACTAGAATAACAAAAAACAGTGATGCGACTAGATAAGAACAGGCAAGGTCCGACCGCAAAAACGTCTCGAATGCGACTGAGGTTGGGATGCCGAATGAGTTCTTTGTTTTGCAGTTTGTTACCCGAAAATTTGTTCGTTATCTGGGACAAATTTTTAGCGAAATTGTTGGTCGTTAACCGATTTTTTCGTTATCCAAGGCGTTCGTTAACCGAGGTTCTACTGTACATGTTTACATTGAGGTTAATTTAATAACAATATTACTTTAAAAATATGATCGAGTTTTCTGTCTGTATCGGCTGATACACGATGCTGCGTCGTCGAAACATTATTGAAATTACCCTGTTTATGTTACTAGAAAAGAATTATTGAACAATGAATTGTAGTAAATCCTCAACATAAAATCATGATTGTTATCTGAGTATTTATTCGAGAATTGTACAGATTCTTTGATCAAAAGTTCAACAAGAAACTCCTTACCTAAATAACGTAGGTACGTGAACATTTTTTTTCAGGTTGGAAAGAAAGATATCAAAGAGACTGAAAAGTGCAAGCAAGAAAAACTGCTCGTATATGACGATGTGCTCATATTCTATTTAATGAGGTGTCATTATTTCTTGTAGAATGAGTAATCTAACAACGTATCAAAGAATGCATGTATGACTAGACAGTGTACATATATTTAGGCAAATTTTGAACATAAAAATCATTCTAACTGAATATATTTATCCAGATTCGTGAGTACCGACTTGTAAAACCGTCAACAACGACAGTTCCCCTTCGAGTGATTGAAACAACTACAACTCGAACTACCGAACCGACTACTACTGTTTTTACCACTGCTAGTCCGGCAACTCTGCACGAGATCGACCATAACTACATTCTTCCAAGTCTCCACACCGGTAATAGCGTTCGTCCTATCGCACAGAAACAGCGACAAATTTCCTCTCCGACTCCAAGGCGTCGACAAAAGTCGGTGGATGGAGGAACTGTCGGCGCAGAGGTTCGAAACGTCGTTCACTCAATCAGTAACTCTGGAGAAACGTTGCCGGAAATCACGACAAACATTTCTCACGCTATTCGGTCTCAAGAAGTTCCTTCACGGGACCCGCCGTACGTAGCTGCTAACGGCAGTGGCAGACATTCTACAGAAGGGACCTCAGTCCAGAACGAAATTCATGTGTCCGACGACACCAAGTCTTCCAGAGAAGAATCTACAGAGTCAAGCGGAAGTTTATCAAACACACCTCAAAACCAGCATCTTTCTGATGATTCGAATCTGATTTCAAATGACGTTGCTGTTCTGACCAACTCGGTGGACGAAGAAGAGCTGCGTGAAACGAATGTTCATCCTGGACGTGATGTTCCTCTAAGTGCAGTCCTCCCTCGGGATCAGTACGACCGACTGCAGCAAGAAAGACACAGACAGGCAATCGAACACCACGAAAAACTACAACAGCTGCTGCAGGAGAAGAGGAGAAAGCTGAAGGAAAAGAAACGGAAGCACAGGGAAAGAAAGGTGATCTTTTAAGCAGAAGCATTATCGCGGTGGTTTCACGTTTAGTCTTCGATTTAGGTAAAATAGATCTATTGTTCCGAAATGGTAAACTACAGAGACAGTTAATTTTGTTTGGTGATAATTTATTGGATTAAAAATTAAATTTTGCCTAGAACATTGCTTTAGTTTTGTTCTCGATAAGGTTTTCTTAATTTTATGAAGCATTTCTCAAGATATCAAGTGAAATGATTCCAATTTGAGCAGTTAGCAGCAACGAGGACGGACCGAAGAGAACAGAACAGAGAAGCGGAGGAGCCTGGACTGAACCGGCACCGCCTGCTCAAGGTAAACCTTACTAATACCAGAACTAATAACATAATTTATATGATTTGTAGCTGTTTTAAAGATTAGTTGAAGCCCAAAAATATAGTACTTATGCATAGAGAAGGATTATTCTCACGAAATTTATTAGGCATATCAGTTGCGTCTACAACTTTGTTTTTGCAGTTCCCTAATTTTTATTTTTAGAATATTCGAGCTAAGAAATTCTTGGAACGATTCAGAACTCGGAGTTTTTAGCTATATCAGCAGCGTGAAACATTATTTATAAATTTCACGAACCTAATTGCATTCTGTCTCAGCATGTTCAAAATAAATGATCACGGAACTTTTATCAACTATAGTTATTATCATAAATTTACATTTTTCACATACTTGCCTCAAGCAATTAGTGTTGGTTTGTTCAATCTCCCTACACTCTGGAACGAACAACTTGTTTCATTATTTTGTATATTGCGTAGCATATTCGTTTGATGCAGTACATCAGTTCGCACGACAATTCATGTCCCATCTGTACACGCATCATATGCAGGCGTGAACACTATTTTTTAAGTCGCTATTTAATTAAAATAGCGTTTAAATATTTGATTTAAGCCTCAGATTCCACAACCAAAATATTGTTTCTGGACAAGTTGCCAGAACACGTCATGCTTGACTCTACTTTACTCTACTCTCAAGCTGATGATTTATTCAGTCATCTTATGTATCACAATGAAACACACTAGTCAATTATATTCATTTTATGTTTCAGTGAAGTTTGTAAGAGTTCGTGTTCATATGTAGAAACCATTTTCATATGCGTACGTATGTACAGCAGGGCTGCCACTGAGGTTTTTCTCTTTCCCCCATATTTTCAGTACAAATTCCCCCATATACAGCAAAAATCCCCCAAAATTTAA
>VCRD01000316.1:21027-111087 GCA_006783055.1 Trinorchestia longiramus
CAAGTCTTCACATCATCCCACGAGGTGATGCAATGTCCGTCATTGACAACATCGTCGAGACGTACCAGCGTGACCAACGTCGTAAACGTCGACTGCAACGTCGCATGGAACGTCGAAGGAGACGCAAACTCAACCGACTCAACGGAATCGCACCTCGTGAGTCTAAATTGACATGAACGATGTTGCAATATGAAAAACTTTCTGTACATAGGATGCATATGAATTTGTACTGCAAGTGATTTATATGAATGTTGTGGATATCGGGGTTAGGGGCAATAAAATTACATTCTGGAAATGCATTTAGTTGCGGTGAAATAGAGAAGAAATAAATCGAAATCACACTGATTCGCCATACTTGGTTTCCGCAATTTAGATCCTTCGATGTTCATATGTTCCGCGTTAGTACTAGTTGCTTCACATCGGGATACTTTTGCAGTTTTTTTTGCTCCTGTGCTTACATTAGGTACGTACACAATCTTTTAACAAATTTTATTCATGCTCATGCACGCTGGTCTCGCCTGTTGGAGTCGTTTCCGTTTGTCTTCAGACCCAGCTGCTCTCGAAAAGAGTTTTATCTAGATCTTTATTTTTAAATTAGAGCGAAACAAAAGTCTTTTTGAAAAATTAAGGATTCAACTTGATTATGAAAATAATACATTTCCCCTTTCGGTTGGTAACGGTCGTAAGTTTTGATTTTCCCAAAATAGAGAACGATCGTGAATTTGCATAGTTGACAATGAATAGTTTTGTCCATATTGGCTGCATTTTTTTCTGAAAAATGAAGTTTTTCACTAGAATGTCTGTATACGCACAACCATACAAAGCCGAATTCAGAAAAACGTGACACCTGCTAAATCATCTACTTGTTAGAATACAAGGTGTCTCGTATAATACCTCAAAGGTTTTTTTTGTTGCACACTGTAGCCATACAAATTCCATAAAATTAAATAATACTAGAAAAAACTTTACTACAAATTACGTATAACATGCATACGACGAAAGCATCCTACAGCCCTACAGTAAATTATCCCTGGTTATGACAGATGTTTTCTTTTTTTATGTTACGTTAGAAGCAGGTATTAGGATTGTAAGCGATAAATTTAAACTATTAGGTCAATTCATAAATATTTCCGTTTTATGATCTTTAATTCAACGTATAATACAAAACAAATTGACAAGTTTCAATCAAGGGTATACGCACCGTTATTTTCAATTACCTTTTCCCATTTTCCTATAAACTTTTGAATGCTATCCCAATAAAATAAAGACTGTTTCGATTCAAAATAGCTTTGGGTGTACTCTTTCACTTGATTGTCTTCAGTAAATTTTCTACCTTGAAAAGCATTCTCTATAGACCGAAAAAGATAGAAATCGGGGCAAGATTAGGGGAATATGGTGGATGGAGTAGTACAGACCAGCTGAGTTGTAAAATTTTTCTTTCGTCACTTTTGCAGCATGTGGTTTTCCGTTGTCATGAAAAAGGGTGACCATTTTTCTGGTGACAAGTGCTGAAGGTTTATTTCTCAGATTTTCATCCAGACGCTGCAATTGCTCAACATACAAATTTGCATTTAGTGTTTGGTTGCGGCCTAAAAACTCATGATGGATAATGCCACGGCTATTCCACCAAATCCACAGTAGAACTTTTCTTCCATGGATCTCATGTTTTGGGGTGGGTTGTGGAGATTTATCGTTATCAACCCATTGCCTTTTGCGGTGAATAGAATAGAATAGAATAGAATAGAATAGAATGAGACTATAGAAACGAGCCTTTTGGCCCATTCTTGGGTTGGCACCCAAGTCCTTTGCCGTAATTCTAGCCAAGCGATGGTCATACACGAACTGACCACCGCGGCAGCGCGCCTGGAACCCGGGTCTTCTCGTATCGCAAGCAAGTTCGCTCACCAGTCGACCAAGCTGGTGGTAAAAGTGACAATGAAAAGTGACAATGAATAATATTGTCATAAGTGACCCATTTTACATCACCTGTTATAACACGATCAACAAACGGCTCATTTTGCTGCCTGGAAAGACGACTCGAGGCGATGGAAAGACGATCTGCCTTATTTTTTCACTCAAAGCCTAAGGAACCCAGACGCCCAGTTTGGTAACCTTACCCATATTTTTTAAGTAGTTGCCTTTAGTGGGCTGTGAGGTATTGAGTTCTGCGAATTCACGAGTGCTTAGATGAGGATCATTTTCCACTAACGTTCTTAAAGCATTTTCATCGATGTCTGATGGTGACCCAGGCCAAGGCTCATCTTCTAAGCTCAAATCACCAGAACGAAATTTTGTAAACCAATTTTTCACTTGTCGATCTATTAAGACATCCTGGCCATAAATGCTACATATTTTCCTCGCTGTCTCTGATGCATTATTTTCCTGTTTAAACTCCCACAATATTACGTGTCGAATATGTAACTTTAGATCTGCTAATTTAAGAGTTATTTCTTATAATTTTACTGCAATGAAAGTGATAAAATGATTCTGAAAAAATAAAAAGAGAATTTTTACTTAAACTTAGATTAATAAACCAAAGTATGAGAGCTTTAAAATGAACAAAAATCACTTCTAATTTGCATCAAAAATTTTGGAAGTCATTTATGAGTCGACTTAATATATCTTACTAAGCTAAATTCCAAACACGAGATGCTGCTTACGAGATTACAAAAGTTACTACACATATGTAGATGTCGTATCGGTTTCTTGTTTCATAGAAAACGCAAGCGATGTTGATTTGAGTAATAACTCGTCTATAAAAAGGTTTCACGGATTCATCTTATATCATGCAACATTTTTGCGTCAGAGAAAAACTCAATTTGAAATAATTTTTGATTTATCCCATTCATACAAATAAAACAATATTTGTTTGCTACTCAATGGTTCTGTAATATTGTTGATATGTAGTGTATTTTTACTAGTAGACCCACACGTAAAAATTCATGTGTTTTTTACTGAATTATTTCATTTTATTTGCCAGTGGACACGGGCCTTGTGAAGGAGTTTCCACACTGAAGACTCTGTCTTTGGTATCCACAATACAATGCTTACAATACATGTATACCCTATCGAATTTCCTCCTATCTAAATCCTCAGGAGCGTGAGAGAGAGAGACGGACCAAGCAAGCATGCAACAAACTGTGTATTATGATATTATCAAACCAGGGGCCTGTACTCCGAGCGAAGTTTCAACAGCTACGAAGAAATTCAGCTGAAAAAATATGCGAAATTGCTTATGTACCACAGGATCAAAAGCTCTAATACAGTATTTTGATTTTCAGATATATATCCCAGAAATTATATTTGCCATCGTAATTTAGAAATGAAATTTCATGGTAACTCATCTTGTTATTCGTAAACGAATTTCCTCCTATCTAAATCCTTAATTAAGAGCGTGACGGAGAAACGGCCAAGGAAGCAAGCAAGCAAGCAACAAGTTGGGCATTTTTTATAGTGGGATTTCATAAAAAACATCATTCGGTGAGAATTTTTTGCTCATTGCTATTTTACTGTTACCGGTGTTGGTTTCAACAGTCTTCTCTAATATTCATTCAGTCAGCATGTATTTTAAATTAAGATTGCCGTTTTACAATTTATTCTATGCCGCACAGACTGTTCATTACCACATGCCCATTATTTACTGCCCCAATTTTTTTTTATTCATGTCTCACCAGTGATTAGGGAAACTGTATTCGTTTGACCTCATCTTATAATCTATTGTGCACCGCTTACATTTTTCAGACTTTTAAATTTTTAACCTGTGAGACTCGAGACAAATCATTGTGTTGCTAAATAATCGATGACCACGATATGAACAGTTTGTAGAGTGTGTTTGAGCTTTGAACTAGTCAGATCCCGTGGAAATTCCACGATTTGGATTTGACTAATTTGCGATCATTCTAAAGATAAATGTATTAACGATTTACGACGAATTACTGCGTATTAAATGAATACTTTTCATTAATATATACAGAACTTTTATTCTGTATCTTATCTACCGATAGCATGACCCAGATAGTACCCGTTGAAATTCCTTGATTTAAAAGTGATAAAATTAAGAAGCCATGAAATAAATACATTTTTCTATTTTACTTGTGGTACTATCAGAATGTGAATATTTTTCATGAATATATACAGAACTTCCATTCTGTATCTTATCTACCGATAACATGGCCGTGTAAGAAATAAAAGCTAATAACGAAAAAATTAAGTGTTTTATAGTGATCCGGTGCCTTTGGTATTCACAATACAATGCTTATACTACATGCTTATCCGTTCTGATTTCTGTTCAATAATTTTACTTCTGTCATAGATAGGAAATAATGGGACGGACACACAAATACAGAGAGAGAGGGAGAGAGATGGAGATACATTGTCTATTATATATGTAGATGTTATATGCCATAGAACACTTGCCGAAATTGCCTCAACCCACAAAATAATTATTTCTTGGCTGATAATTATCGTGAAATATGAGCATTGGAACACTGAGGTAAAATGACGGGCCTAAAACTTGCTTACGCTGTATTTGTGCCTCATAGTCTTCAGTTCACACGGAGGTTGGAGCAACCGTGGGAGGCGGCGGTTTTCTGTAAGGTTTGCCAATGATAATTTTCTTCACATGAGTTAGCAGTTGTCGGTAATTGATTAACTTAAACCTCAGGCAATACTTGGCAAATGAAGTAACCTCAGGTAAGCCACGTTTCAAACTTTCAATGTCTCACACATACAATGCTTCACACATGCCATGTCTCACACGTGCAATACCTGACACATGCAATGTCTCACACGTGCAATACCTGACACATGCCATGTCTCACACGTGCAATACCTGACACATGCAATGTCTCACACGTGCAATACCTCTCAGGTGCAATACCCAACACATGCCATGCCTCACACGTGCAATACCTCTCAGGTGCAATACTTGACACATGCAATGTCTCACACGTGCAATACCAGACACATGCAATGTCTCACACGTGCAATACCAGACACATGCAATGTCTCACACGTGCAATACCTGACACATGCAATGTCTCACACGTGCAATACCTGACACATGCAATGTCTCACACGTGCAATACCTGACACATGCAATGTCTCACACGTGCAATACCTGACAGGTCGCAGCAAGCAGGCCGTGGACTGTAAGGTCGGGGAGTGGTCGAGCTGGTCAGCATGCAGCAAGACCTGTGGCATCGGAGAGCAGGTCCGCACCAGGGAGATCCTCCAACACCCCCGTAGAGGAGGAAACCGGTGCCCCACTGTCACAGAGACCACCTGGTGTGGCTCTGCTAGAGACTGTCACCGAGACTACTTCAAATGGTGAAAACTAGGTAAACTACCAGCGTGGTGAAAACTAGGTAAACTACCAGCGTGGTGAAAACTAGGTTAACTACCAGCGTGGTGAAAACTAGGTAAACTACCAGCGTGGTGAAAACTAGGTAAACTACCAGCGTGGTGAAACCTAGGTAAACTACCAGCGTGGTGAACATTAGGTAAACTACCAGCGTGGTGAAAACTAGGTAAACTACCAGCGTGGTGAACATTAGGTAAACTACCAGCGTGGTGAATATCTGGAGGAATCATCTGCGCGGTCATTATTTAGGTGAACTACCAGAGTGATGAATAATGGGTGAATAGCCAGCGTGGTGAACATTAGATAAACCTCCAGCGTGGTTAACACACATAGGTGAGCCATCAGTACTGGGTGAGCCATCAGCCGTCACGGTGATGACAGCTGTCTCCAACAGACAAATTTTTGGAGTCGACGAGCAGAAAACAAATAATTAAGAGAGACGTTGAACATTATAATTTAAATTTTGTCTGAGTATTTAAATTTTTGTCAAGAGAGAGTAGGGTAACTGGTTTGGGTGACAGAGTGCCCTGTCCCGTGGTAGCTTGAAAAGAACGTGAGAATAAAGGCATTGGGAAACTATACTTGGCAATGAAATTCTTGCAATCGAAAGCTATTTCATATTTACAGCTCCCTCTCCAGCTTCAGTTTTAGGTGTACAGAAACAGAAATATATTGGTACATATTTCTAGACTCCTAAAAGTATTAAAAATAATAGTACATAGAATGAATAGTTATTGAGAGACAGCTAAGTCTATGGTCCAGCACTGCAATCTTACATTACCATTATATTTCTTTTACCGACAGCGAGTAAAATTCCAGGGGATATTTTGAGAAAATACTTCTTTCTTAAATGAATGGTAATAAATGAACTATATTAAAAGTCATGTAACTAAACCACAATTGCGGTCAGATAACTTCACGGTTGTGTCATAGAAATGAAATATTTCTAAACAGCATCCATCTGACATCAAATTTTTATGATTTTTTTAGAACATCGCCATTCGGAGGCTGTCTGATCGGTACATGAGGAGCAAAAATGAATAATTCCTTTAATGCTATGGATCTTTTATTGAAAAAATGTATAAAGCGTCAGGGAAAGTAGACGTCGAAAACCGTTCATGGAGCAGATAATTTTTTGAGCATGGTGTGACTTGCAGTTGAGCCCGCTATCTTGTCTGGGAGTTTGATGTTACCTGTTAATTTAGAGGTCATACATATGATAATCAATGTGATCCCCATCGAAGTGTACGAGGAAAAGTCAGAAAGAAGAACTTGATAGCCTTCAAAACATAATGGAAAAAAGTGTCAGCATCGTTTCTGCATAATGCTTTCAGGCAAAATTGAAGAGCTGCAAATTTTGTTTGCGAAAAGCCAAAATATAATATTTTCTACAGATAAATTCTTTAAAAAGCCTGATGGCATAAGACAAATGATCAACGGCTTCCAGTTCACAAGTTCGTGACTAATCCTCGTACATTAACCGTAAACTTTTGACTTGCAACTGTTCTTGCTCTTCCAGGGACTGTTGACTCTGAGCTCATGATTGTTTTTAACTGTGGCCAATTTGAAGATGGATGTGAGCATGTGAGAACTCGTGCTACTGCATCTGTTAAGCTTGTACTAATGTGAAGGTATCCGTGCACAGAGAAGGTAGGAAAGTAAGGAATATTAAAATAATAATGAAAAGAAAGTAAGGTTGCCATATTAAGGAGTTAGGTCAATTCATAAGAAAGGTAGCTGCAAAATGGAAGGCCCACTTATAGAGGACTTGACCTGACGGGAGAATGGTTAGCTCTCATGAGGAAAGTCTCCGTATTCAAGGTAGAAAGTGGTTCGTTGGATGAGGTGGCAGCACGAAGAGTGGATGTCCGACCTTGTAAAAGCAACTGCACTTGGGAAAGGAAATTCACTTTGATGGGAAAGATTCCTCCTTCTTCCACTTCGCTTTACAGTGGAGTTTTGTGACTGTCATGGAAAGACCACTCCCAAGTACAGGGTGAAACAACATAACTTCCTTTTTTCCAATTCAAAATTTATGAAAAAAGGAAGTTATGCTGTCTAAACTACGCTAAGTCTTAAAGTCAAAACTCTGAACCTGCCAAGTTGGCACTGTTCTTGTTCTCGTGAAATGGTCTCTTCAGCTCGTATGCTGTTATGTGGTAATACAAGTATTTTGAAACCCACCGACTCTTTTCAAGGAAATCCTGTACATGTGATCTTGAAGTCAATAGCCCCGAATACCAGAACTAAGTTTATTTTTAGGATCAGAGAAGATGCATATTTTAAAATCTTATGATCATAAGATACTCTAACACAGTGTTCATTATGTCTGATTAGAAATTAGGGAGAAAAATTCTTATTAAGCATAATTTCTGCTTGATGTCTCGGAAAGATTGAATGGATATTTTGTTATTTCATCGCGTTTTTGTGATGACTTGTTCCTAGAAGGAGCAATGACGTTTTGAGTTAATCTTATTCTTAAGATGTTGACATTGTAACCACATAACATTTTAGATGGTTTTGTTGTATAGTGTTTGTATGTAGGTCTTCAGAACTCGAGGAAAGTTGACTTTATTAGCATTAGAATGCGTTAATAGCGTAGTGACGAACTAAAACCGTCACACTTAGCTGACACTTTTCCGTCAACCAAGTATGTATAAGAACTAGTGCCTCATGAGAGCTCTACAACAGGATACTGTTTATTCACATAGTTATTTGAGTGTCCATATCAGGTATAATATAACTTCCAGCTTGTATGTATAACTCATGTGCTTCCAGTGTGCTCTACGATAGATCTACGTACATAGTATTATTTACCATAGGATATTAAAAAAGAACTGAATCGACAAACAATTAAATTTTTTTATTGAAGATGGGTAGAGAAAAGGTCCATAAGCTTTGCTTTATCTGAACGAACGGTACGGCTGACGGAGTGTAGAGTGTTATGCATGAGCTGTTTAGGGTACGGAAATGCATATGAACATTGTTGTCCGAGGGTAGATTTCTGGATTTGGGACACACTGTGACCATGATTTAATAATAATTCTCTAATGCCCTCGTCTTCTCACTTAATTAAGAAACACACATATAGGCTTCTTGTGACGTGTTCAATCGATTTGGGTTACAGGCATTAGCTTTAAACAGATGGAAATAAGAAAACAGATTTTCATTTGTGTTTTCAATTATCCACGTGCCACTTTGAAAATCTGATTTTTAAAATAAAAAACTCATTAGTACTGAAATCCAGCTGTAATGCCTCCCATTGCAACTAAATTTCTGAGGTCTCACCATGCTTTGCAATGCATTACGTCAGCGTAGACTGCGTGCCTTCAAACATACGGGAGTTTTTGTTTACTAAGTATCAGTGTGATGCATTCTAAACAAATTTACTCGCGAGCTGTAACTGATGTTTGAGTTGATTAATGAACAAGGAAGCTGTCCACTCTTTGTAAGTGGTATGTGAGTATTACAGCGCTTATCCTATACGTTATATTTTGCCAACTGTGATATCTTTGCGAAAGAAATATCAATTACTTTAAATACTCGTTGGTCAAAAATCATCAAAATCGTATTGTTTTCTATATGAAAGAACATAAATTGAGTTGTCAAGGTCACTGTAGTGATCAAATGAAGAACTACATGAACAATGCTGAACACAATAAAATTGTTCTGAATCTCACGGCATGACACAGTCTTATTATTGCACCAGCTGGTGACTTCACTTCCATCTAAATTGCTGAACTTATTGAGCACGAGTCTTGGTTTTTATTTTTACTTTAATTTTTCCCTTAATTAAGAGTTAAAAGATGAGAGGCCGCCTTCGTTGAAGAACGAGACAAGGGGAGTGAGATGAGTGGAGTGAAATGAGTGGAGTGAGATGAGTGGAGTGAGACGAGTGGAGTGAGATGAGTGGAGTGAGACTAGTGGAGTGAGACGAGTGGAGTGAGACGAGTGGAGTGAGACGAGTGGAGTGAGACAAGTGGAGTGAGACGAGTGGAGTGAGACGAGTGGAGTGAGACGAGTGGAGTGAGACGAGTGGAGTGAGACAAGCAGAGATAGAAAAGAAGTTTTGAGCTAGTGAAGTGACACGAGAGGTTAACGATAAAATTACATGGGTACAAGGCATACCGAATGTTATTTGCAAGCAATACAGCAATTTTGTAGTGCTAGTTGGAACTGTCCCAGTCTGCTGTGTTGAAACATTCATTGGGAACATCATCATCAATAAAAAAAGTAACAGAAAACTATTTCTTGATAACAAAGATTTTGTATATTACAAAAACCCTGTGTGATCACCAGTTCAACGTTATAGAGATATTCTTATAAAATACGTTTCTAAATTTATTGCTCATTGTAATTTTACTACACATTTTTCACACTAGACGAAGAATAAACGAGTCAAAGAAATACAGAACTGAGCGATAGTCCCATAATTTACTTGCATTAAAGAGGTTGTTCCAACTGACATTGCCCCTCACTCGCCTGCTATTATTCTTTCCATGACGCTATTCCACGCAGCTACTCAGCCTGGATTATCTTGTGTTAAGTTAGTGGACATATCAAATATTTAGACTAAAATATATGGACTAATAGCTGTTGTTTCACTAATCCCCACATGTTGATACTCATGATGATGCCAGAGTTAACCAAGTCTTAGTGTAGTCATTTTTGATTCATGTTCCAGTTTCAGAGTTTCATTCCTGGAGTAGACGCACTTTGGTTGCATCGTACGGACTGGCATTCAGTGATTATTACTAGTATTGCAGCATTTCGTCACGGCATTTCTGCATTTGGTATGAGGGAAGTATCGAATATTTACAATCTTTTCAACTTCATCTACTTATAAATATTTCTACACCTGTGCTTTTGAAGCAGTGTTCTTTCTCCAGCAACCAATTTGAGTGAGTGTAGAAATGAGCCAATTATTTTGCGTACAATCTTACCGCGATTCAAAAGCTAGTAGGGGACGCTTGACCGTTATTACCGATTGTCCGTAGGCACAAACCCCATTGTCTCATATAAAGAATTACAAGGCAGAAGAAAGAGGAATAATAGAGTCTTGCACTCTTTATCAAGCATGCCATCCAGCATGACAATGTAAAATACCTGTTCACTCTAAATGTACACTACATATGATACATTAAATTTGATATTTTAAGTTCAAAACCAAACTATCGCCCCACCTCTCTCTGGCCGTAGATTTTGTCAGTTTTGACGGAATTCGCGACGCTGGAGTTCACTGGATCGGGGTATGTGCGTACATGAAATGGATTCGAAGGAAAATTTTTTATCTCTATGAAACAGAGAAATCGCAGCATTCATTTACTTCTGAGTATAGATTGAATTTCACTTCCAAAAGCTTCTTAAACTCGCTTAGGAATGAAGGATTGCATCAATATTACATACTATATACAAAATATCAAGTCTAGTTTATTTTGTTATCTGTACGAAATATCTTATAGAACAGAACTTCTCTCAATACTGTGTTCTAAAAAATACCCTTTTGTTTTTTCTACTGCACAAAATATTCAACAATTCTGATTATTAATAAGTTACTGAGGGAGTCACGCTGTTCATATAACTGACCTACATTACTCAGAGGCATAATTTATTCAAATTTCATCGATTTGCCACCACGACGATAAGCGACCACGACCTACAATTGCGCGATGAATGCAACCGTGTTTTCCCGTCGGTGGCATGCGCTGATTGGCGGAACACAGTCTAATAACGACTCCCCGCAGTAGTTGGAAACTTACTGTAACGATATGAACTGTGATGCTCTTTATCTTATGAATTTAGGATATTACTGTGTATTTCGCAAATTTGCACGCTTTACTCGCTCAAAAATGTATAGTATAATACAGATGAATCTTGTAGAAGGTGTACTCATAGAAGGTGTTACGCGTATAAGGTTTTCAACCAATACTCGTGTAAATCTGAGACTCGTATAAGGTAGAGAGGACATATTTTAGTCACCTGTTTGTTCCAGAGACAAATAAAAATAAATCCCTGGTTACGATGGAATTAAATGATTACATTTAATTTTCCAATCGCTGTTCAATTAACATTGTAAATATTTTATTGAACGTTCGAAAAAATTTTTTGTTAAACCATGAGATGCTCAAGAAATTGCAATAAATTAATAATTACGTGGACTAATTTTTCTACTTATGTAAGCAAACTTCGTAATTATGGGTGGATAAATGTTTCAGATTTGATTTTTTGGGTTGCAATACGTTATAAAGGTGACAGGTGAGCACATGCATACAAGTTGCATTGCATACTGCCTGTCCTAAGATCTTAATCAGGGTGTGTCAACATAATTTCCTTTTTTTCAGAGCAAAGCGCTTGGAAAAAATGAACTTATGTCGCAGCAATCTGTATGATATATTTTGATCGGGTATGAGGTTCCCATAACCGCACGTGTATGGTCCTTGGCAAGGACATATACAGTATATGCATGTAAAATTCATTATCATTATGATTGAATTCCTGGAATTTTATAATCATGGAATTACGTACTATCACGTGTATCACTACTATAGTTCAAACTGGATTCGTCAAGTATTTTTTGAGCATGCAGTCCTCGTACAACACCTTCTACTGCTCGTACAGCACAGCACTCTGATGAATACCCATACTGAACAGAACGTGTACTGATCAATAAAAGTACGTAAGTTACTGAAGTGAAGCATTCAGAATTAAAAACCCTTTAAGGAAAATAAATAGTTTTCGAGTCTCACAATAGACAACATCCCGTTAAGTATTAGATGCAAGGTTTGACAGACATTGCTCCGGCTGCTTGTGTGATTCCAATCTGTAGAGCTCAATAGAACGATGTTAAGGAAAGCTTAGTAAATCAACAGTGGTAGGTGCAGCGGCTGGCAGTAAGTCAGACTCAGTCGATTCTCATGAGACATAGTAGCAGCTGTCAGTAAGTCAGACACAGCAGATCATCAGCAGAAGCAGTAACAGCTGTCAGTAAGTCAGACACAGCAGATCATCTAGAGAAGCAGTAACGGCTGTCAGTAAGTCAGCTACAGCAGATCATCTAGAGAAGCAGTAACAGCTGTCAGTAAGTCAGACACAGCAGATCATCTAGAGAAGCAGTAACAGCTGTCAGTAAGTCAGACACAGCAGATCATCTAGAGGAGCAGTAACAGCTGTCAGTAAGTCAGCCACAGCAGATCATCTGGAGAAGCAGTAACAGCTGTCAGTAAGTCAGCCACAGCAGATCATCTGGAGAAGCAGTAACAGCTGTCAGTAAGTCAGCTACAGCAGATCATCTGGAGAAGCAGTAGCAGTAACATGAACATTGAAGCAGCAGTCTCCGCTTCAATGGGCGTGCGTGGAGCAGTAAGTACAGGGTGGGGATGAGCGTAATCGTGTTACTCCCTTTAATTGATTTATGGAAATCAGGAGTCCAGCCTACGGCCTTATGGAGGCACACGTGAGACCGAGCCAACAGCCATCGGAGGCAATGGAACACATAAATAGAAGCTCAGGGGATTGAAAGAACAATTAAAGTTTCTGGTGCAACAAAAGGAGCCCAGAAAGGGAAGGTCCGAACATATGTTAGTTACTTAAATTGAGGTCATAAGGGCTGGATCCTGTTATGTCAATAAAATTTAAACATGACGGGAAAATGCGCCGTACAGTCATAGAACTCATGACTCGGCTCTCACTAAAATTAAGTTTAAGGACCATGGAAACTGTTTTAAAATTCTGACCTCGCAATTTATTTTTAATGTTTTTAATAACGTGGGTAATTGCTTATAGTATTATTTAGAATCCAACTAGGCGTCACAACATGACCTGAATTATACTATTGGATTGTTCAGTAAAATTATTTAGTACGTATAGCAGATAAATATTGAAACTCGGTTCATGTGCAAAATTCATGCATCCATCATAGTGCTTCCATTATTAGTTGTATTAATTTTAAATTGATAATCGTTCTTGTTAAGGTTATTTAGAGAGAATGCAACCAAGAGAAGTGTGCCAAATGAACTGTGTAGTTCAAACGGAAGCTTTAAAAATCGGTCAATCACCATTTTAGAAATGAAAGAACTTAAAAAAGTGAGTGAAAATTAGAGGTAGTGCAGTTATCCGCATCTGCATCATAATCAGCAGATATCAGCATGATTTTACAGATCCACATCTCCACTATTATATGCGGATGTTTTAAATAATGCATTATTATAGGAAAAATGTCATATTTCCTTTCATTTCGTAGATAATTGACAATCATTCAACTAAACTTTGTGCTATATTTAATAAATACTTTTTGTAGTGTTTGTATGATGCATAAGATAAACTTGAAAACTGCTATGTGCTTGTGCAAGGGACAGACTGGGCGCAACAGGAGTGAACATATAATGCTATACTGAAGAACTTCACCAAACAAATATTTTCAAAGAAACTACCACAATGATTAACTATAATCAAAGAATGTGTAGTGATCTGACTAATGTCACTCTTCAGTCCCAACCCTCAGACATCTCTTATCTCCGAGCACACATTAAATATATTTATATTTAATTTTTACTCGAAGTGAGCGCCTGAGGGAGTAAGAGACCGTCGAGGAACTCAATAGGAGAAAAGGCAGGATGAGTTTAATACTTTGTACTTGGGCATTTGAATATTATATTAGTTGTTGCTTCTTCTTTCTTCGATGCCCACGTCTTGTCGGCAGGGCGCCGGGACGTATAGAGTTGCAGTGCGTGGCAAGTTGGAGTACTTGCACTTCTTGTTAGTGCGTAGGTCGTTTGAGCCCCCATCCTGTCCGCAATATTTGCATAGTCTTGTTGTGTGCATAAAAGTTTTAAAGTTAAAAATACCGAAAGATATAATGGTAATGCACAAGAAAGAAGGTTTGAAAATACGATATAAACTTCCTGATGTGCTTGACTTGCTGAAAATTTTAAAAAATGGCTTCGCGAGAGCATAATCAAGCTTCTCGATCGAGCAAACTCAGTAAACTGCTTCCTGATGCAAACTAATCCGGCACTAATCTTCCGGAGCAGTCTCAACTTCAGCCATTCTTCAAACAGTAGAAGAAGGTTGTGCTTCTCGACACAGCGCCGACGAAGAAAAAAGGTCAGGTCGTCCAAAAGAGCCTCCTCCGTCAAAACTCAAGACTAGGAGTACCGAAAAAAAGTTTTGGGTCAGCGGCAAATATTTTGCTTCGTCAAATTTGCTCTCGGCAAACAAATAACTTCGTTGCTTTGAGGTAAATAAAGATGAAGTGAGAGGTCAGCTTCTAGAGCCCGACATTGTGGTCAGCGAGGATCTGGATTCTTGGCGGCTACTGGCTAGGGAGCTAAAAGTTAAGATTTTATTTCGACGGCCAAGCGAGATCGACGCTTCACTGCACCCACTTTTGAGATCCCTTGGCCTACACTGAGTCTTCGTCTTTTCTCTGATCTGTTAGGACTGACTGCAGTGCTTCTGTACAACTTGACCACTATGTTGTCCTACAACTTGACTACTATGTTGTCCTATAACTTCACTGTTATGTTGTCCTATAACTTAACTTTAATGTTGATGTACAACTTGGCAACAAACGCTGTCACACAAATTGACCGCGACTATACTGCACCACAACATACAGCTTTATTCACAACTAGATAACTGTCGGGGATCTTAAGCAAATATCTAGTTGAAAAGAAATGTATTATGACGAGTGAATGTCCAATATTCCAAAAAACTTTTCAAGATACTCAATCCAGTAAAGTGTTCGCGAAACAAATCACTCACATATTGTTCAAATTGTTCTTTTAAATGAATATAATGTTCAATCAATTTTCAATTACAAAAAATAAACTCTCCACAACTGTGCTCTCGTCTGTCATTTATAAAATAGTTGTGCACATTGTGCGTTTCAACATACGGGTTTTACGCCTAAAGCACTCGCTGTTCGTGTACCAACGTAGGCTTGTAGGAGTTTTCGTACTGATCTTTTACTTTTTAACCTCCGCCTTCTGTTGTACATACTCAAGCAGAGAAGTGCAACCTTTCTGTTTAATTATAAAATCTTAAAGGAATTGGTACTGCGTCTAGTACTTCAGATGTACGCATTTTAGAAACTTGATCATTTTAGAGACGAATCTGTTTTGAATGATACGCAATCTTCGTACCCCCTGCGAATAGTTTCGTTATTTTATTTGTTTTTGTGTGCTTAAATGTTTACTTGATTAGTTTACGGATTACTTATGATCCAATTGATATTTTCAGATGAGGAAAATGACCTTTACATTTGAAGCGTTTGTAGCATTTTTTTCTTGGAAATTTCAGTCAATAAAATGTTAAGGTGACGAGTAACTTTCTTTGCTTTTCTTTTTCAAGTAAAATTATGCAAAAAGCAAAATATTAATGTATATCAATAGTTACAAATAAATTGCAAATTTTTTCGATCATAATTTTTATTAAGATCTTCTTGCAAATTAAAAAGTTCACTGCTGTATAAGTGAAGATACATTATCATTATTACTAATGTTATTACTATTATTATCATATTCCTGGCTTACAAGTGATGACACAAAATCAGAACACAAGTTTGAAGAAGAATTAGGGCCCAAACGCTAGAACAAAAAGAAAAGAAAGGGAAAACATTCATACGTACAGCGTCACTATTCAACTTTTCATCTGCACTAAATTCAAAAACAATGTGAGAGGTTTGGATTTAGCCCTCAATTTCGATGAATTTCTCGATGAATTTCAAATTCTTCATGAATTTGAAGAGCCTTATTGAATGAAGCATTTGGATTCGCACATCATTTAACTACACACTTCCAGGTCGACTGCTTCTGTTTACGCTGTAAGCTGTGCAGATGTGGACAACCTTCCACGCTTTGAATATACTGTATATCTCAACTCAATTCATCCACTGCTTGTTAATTTAATTTAATTTAATTATTTCCCAGTCTCCATTTATAAACTGATTGCTAATAGCTGATGCCCACGAAGTTCTTCCTAAAAGTGTCTCAAAATAGTAACTCTGTCTTCTTAATTAATTGTTATTTCATTCATATTGAATTGAGTTCAAGATTGAATCGTGTTCAGCTTGTCAGGAGGAAGTTTAGCAGAGTGGACGGAGTCAATATTGCTTCTCTGTTTTAGTTGCTGAACCTCAAGCTCACGCTTTTCTTTCACGTGTGAACTCGTACTTATGTATCTCTTATATAGGAATATCATATATTTCTTATCATACATCTATTTCATGAAACTTGGATTTATATATTCGCTGATATGTAGGTTTGCATTTTGATTTCGATTTACAATGACCTTCGATGCCCCGTGTTTCATCAATCAATACTTGCTATTTTCAACTTCTATTTTTTCGCTTTTCTATAATTCCCACAAGGCTAATAGTGAATAATGTGTGCAAAATTTATGTATAATATACATTTCATGAACTTAAATTCTGTTCGGTGTTACTTTCTGACGTCGAAGATTACGTAGAGAGTTGGTATGATGATGACAAATCAGGTACTATAAGCTCATCTATTTTGACACGGGCTCGAGTTGCTAGCTAGGTTAACTCAACTGCTGTTGCTTTGAAAATGAAACGTTTAATACTGTAAGAGATAGTACAGTTATTCAAAGCTTATTACTGATATTTGAATTGAAATACACTAAGAAGTTTTTTGAGTGAAGATTATTACATTTTGCGTAATAACTTCAGCGAATCACAGCGTAAGCACGAGATTCCACGTAACTCCCCTACACGAGATACAAAACAAGTTTTTTGTGAAATTAATATTCAATTACACAGAAGAGAAGATTGGATGGTCCATCAAAAAGGAGAAGGGGCAAAGTTTAGTATTAAAATCATGATTTAAAAATTGATGGTTAATAGTTGTGGGGATAAATAAAACGAAAACTTTACCTGCCGTTTCATAATTCTGGGAAATAAAGCAATAATGCAGGATGGGAAACCTTACTATAAGAGGGCTAAAGCGTGACTTCTTAACAAATCAATAGGCGCAGACAGCCTGCTACGCTAATACATTTATTGTCCGGAAGAGACTAATCATATCAGCAGTTGCTGGGAAGGAGAGCCCAAACAAAATAACTAGGCATATTGTTGGAGGCCTCTGAATGTAGCTTCATGTTGTTAACTTAGAGCTCATTTGCTGAATGAACACAACCATGAAACAAATAAGAAATCTACACATAATTCGTATATTCCCAGCAGTTAGTTTTTACTTTACTGAACTGGAAACACAGTACTGAAAAAATTACTGTCATCCAATTCAGAGTCGTCTCTGAGCTTCTAAACATCACCAGCAGCGGCAGGGGGCAATTAAACGCTGCCAGCTCGCCCGTTTTCGTCATAATAAACGCAAAGTTTTCTAGTTAGTCAGCGGCAGTCAGGGAGAGAAGGAGAAAGGAGGGAAGGAGGGAAGGTGGGAAGGAGGGAAAGCAGGAGGGAGGAGAAGGAAGTCTAGACCGTGCCTGCCCGTCGGACGTCCCGACGTGCAGCAGATGCGTCGAGGGCCCAGGCCGCCATTTTACTTTATAATTTCATCTGCTGTGGTTTTTACAGCGACAATTTGCATGGAGAAGAGCATGCAGTGACGGCCTCAGCCAAGCATTGCTCCAAAAGTCCCGGTCCTAACAAAAGCCCTAAAAAATATTGCAGCACTTCTTTTTTCTGACAGGCTTTCATTCCTGGGCACGGATTTATTGAATTTATTTCCTACGTAAAACACGTTATTGATGTTCTCAATAACGTTCCTCAATGCTACAGTGGTCACAATATATCAATATGTTATATCAATAGTTTATTAGCACCCATTTCATAGCGTCCAACTTTAATTTATTTTTTCCTGTCTCGCTGTTAGAAGGAAGGTCAAGTAAAAACCGTATAAATGACGTGCTGCAGTCTGCCGAGATCGATAATTCCTGCCTAACCCATTAATGAAAAAATATTTTTTTTCTGCCCACAGGCAATAATCGATTAAAGAAGGCGTCATTAAGTGCAGCCTGGTCCTCAAAAGAGAGCCTGGAGCTGCGGCAGGAGGCTTGTGTGGTGTCCGCGATAGCGAAAGTTCTTCTGACAGCGCGCGTCAAAATTGGAGGGCGAGATTTGGGGT
The DNA here is from genome assembly GCA_006783055.1 of Trinorchestia longiramus. Lineage (NCBI taxonomy): Eukaryota > Metazoa > Arthropoda > Malacostraca > Amphipoda > Talitridae > Trinorchestia > Trinorchestia longiramus. The sequence goes on from VCRD01000316.1 coordinate 39,493, forward strand.
CTGACGTTTTTCTCCTCCTCACGAGACATCTTCGATCGCGTGTGAATCCTCAATATCTTTCTTGAGATCTCGTAATAATAAACAATTCTGGCCAGCAGTGCATCACGACGTGCACACGTTATCAGTTCTTCCTTATTTGAACCGTAAAAAATTCGCGATGGTCGCACAGTGCATTTTCTGAACTTTATTGGAAAGAAGATTTCGTCTCTGGCTGGGCTGCTCGATATAAAACCAAAGTAACGTTTCGATCGGAAAGGCGTGATCGTTAAAAGAGATTTTTTGGCCTTTAAAAATGAATCACGATTTCTCAAGCTATGAAAAAGAGGAGATAAAATTTTCGTCTATCTTCGGAACGTCTGGCTTGATACTGACGTCTTTTTACTGAACTGTCTGAGGAACCACTGATTTTTCAAGGACTAATTGAAAAATGTTTCAACCTTTCATTGTTTTCGGAGTCCAATTCTTCCATTAATTTTCTGTGGTTTTCTCAAGTGATGGCCCTAAAATGCATTCGATTTGATCTGTTTCAACATCTTTCATTTACCACAACGATCTAAATTGTTATTGTCTTCGAAGCTCTCACGACGTCGCAGCCTCCGACGCGCCTTTCCGTGTGTATTCAGGTTGTTTTTTTGCAGACCTGCGACTGCTCTTCCCCTTGCATACTAATTTGAGCTGGGCTGTTTAGTCCTTGTCAGAAGAAGATATTCTTGACAAACATAACATGAGGAAGACTACAAAAAAGGCTCCATAGCAAAAAACACTTCTTGACGTTAGTCATAAGCTCTTTTATCATAATTATATAATTATATCGGTCTTCTACAGGATTGATGGTGAATATAGAACACGGGTTTCACCATCAGAATGGCAACAATATTTTTTTTTCAAAATAGCCACTATAATTTGCGAGTCGAATGCAGAGTCATAAAGTTAAGCGGATTTACTTGCAGATGAAAATTTATCCTTAATTGACCAGCCAATAAACGACTGGATTTAGTATATGCTTCACTCATCAGGCAAAGCAAGTTTACCTTCAATTAGTGGAAGTTAGCGGAGTTTATCTAGACCTGAGCAACTAAACAACTTGTGCTCCTATATATTGCGGTTGGTGGTCGAGCATCACTGACTTGAGTGGTGGTGCAGCTAGTGTCGTCCACACTCCACAGCATAAGACTAGCACCTCTTTCACTGCAGTCGTCCGTGTCATTCGAATGTGAACGGCTGCTGCTGGGAGCACCGAACTCCAGAGATCGCTTTCATGTTCGGATTATATTGAAAGATCTGAATGTCAAAGGGAGTTTCGCAAGGCGCCCCCAATGGGAGCCTTCAAATCCTATGCATTATGCACATTCGTTGCCAACACCAAATTCAGTGCCTGCAACTTGGGTGACTGAGTCTAACACGTATGTTGGCTGGTCCGGCACTGGTACGCAAGTGCATCGCGTGCTGCGCTAACTTGAACCTCTTCAATTTGCTCCTGTTAGTTTATCTTGACCGTGACTTGAATGTGGGAACATAGAGTTGTGACAATGTCTCCCTTTTCTTGAACCTCCTCCGTAGATTTTTTCTTATTGGGGTTGGTCTCATTGCATGACACAACTTACGCCAGCAGAAATATAAAGTTTACTCACAAGACGAATATAGTTGTAACAGTATGACATTTTTGACGTATAGATTAACTCGTTCACTGCAGTTGAATTGACGACCAAGAATTTCAACATGCTGGAGCTAATATTGAAAACCGATACAGAAACTGAACATTAAACTGACTTGACTTAAATGCAGATATTCTGAAATTCTGAAAAAATGTAATTGTATCAACTATATTTTCGTGTTGATTGGCCGCTGAGCTGCACGAGGAAGCTTACTGAGGTTACATCCCCTCCCTCCCGTGTAGGACCACCCCTTCCCCCCTCCTGTATAAGAGGATTTGTTCAAAGAACGGCAGCCTCACAGAAAATTAGCTCAGGGGCTGCGTTGCGCCCTCTGAGGAGCTTACAGTTGTTTTAAATTCTGTGAATTCTGTTTGTGGCGAAATATAAAGGCCTCTGGGAGTCAGTGCAGACTGTGCAATGAAATATGACTCCTTAAACTTCTATAATAAAGCGAGCTTACACCTCACACTTTCATTTGACAATAATAGTAACAGAACATTGATGATACTCGGTGCCGTGGATTTTTTATTTGTCATAGATTCGTAACTTTTTCGTAAAATAGATAACAATGCGGATCAACTATGCATGCTTGGCGCATAATAAGAATACGAACCAGTGTTAAGGATTTTTAATAAATTGAAATTATTTGATGGAAGTTGTTGTACTGGTATAATCTAAAACCATTATTCAGATAATTACATTGTTTTGTTTTTGAACATGTTTTTTCGTTGTTTTTATTGAATTTATACCCAATTATTCACTTAATATTTCTTGTCCAAAAATTCGTTTTCATTTTGTTAGTTTTTCTTGATAAAGAGTGTTCAGTTAGATAGCGTTGTACTCAAGATAGTTTGCTCTGGAAGAGGCCTGGTTGCGTTGCTCGGTAGGCCTACACTACCAAGCCCCTCCTACTAAGTCAAAAAGAAGGCCTCAGGTGGGCCTCTTAGATTATTCAGACGTTCTATTGGATTGCCTCGGTAAAGACGGAAAAACTTTATGCAAATAGAACCTAAAGAAAGAACAAGCTTTTTGTTCAAAAGAGGCTGCACGTGGTGCGCAAGCGCATGTTCCGGCCATTTGAGAACTTGCAGAATTCTAAAGAGCTCCGGCAGACCTCAAGTTTTCTTCCTCTTCGGTTTATGAAGTGCAGAAATAAACAGTCTGACTTGGTTTAGCTTCCGATGTAAAATGAATAGGTTTAAGAGATATTGGGGGGAATTTCCTCCTTTTCATGAATGAGTATTAAAGATTAAGATTTTTAAATTTCCACAAGAAAAGGCAGTTCATCTTTCTTTTCGACGTACTTCCTGAAAACTTGTTTCACAAGCGTTAGACTCACACTCCTGTACAGCCTGATGCTCGCTATCGTTTTGTTTTCACTATTACTAGTTGACAGTTCATTCATCTGGCATCTTATCGCAAAAATTATAACATGTAAAGACAAGTGGCTTTGAAATGAGGCCTTGATGTTCATATGGCCACAAATTCATGGTGAATAACAAACGCTGATGGGAATATTTACTGCATAATCTAAATCATAGTTTAGTTACATATATGTTCTGAAATGCACAAAATAATTATAATGACTCAAAAAAATGCTTACGATTTAATTACCCGGAAAATATTTTTTGTTTTCTTTGTTGATAATTCTCATAATTTGTTTAGCGAAGAATAAGAAATTCATATTTCTCTGGCGGTCTCCATTTAGTTTACCAGAATAAGATTGATATCAAATTTTTTCCTAAATTTTTATACCCAGAATGCGTTGCCAATCGGAATTTGAATCGTGGAAAATCTTGCAGGTATTTAAGAAAAATTGCATTTTGTTCCAGACTTCCTGGACAAAAAAACTTCCTGGCGGCTTCAAGATAGAAATTTGACACGAAATAAAAATCACCTGCTGTCGAATATCGGTCACTGAATACCTTCACAATTCTCATGGTTACGCTAAGGTACATCAAATTAAACATTCATTTACGTGATCATAATTTGTTAATTTTCACGGTATTACTTGGCATCTTTTTCATATTTATGCTCATTGCATAAAAAAACTGAATAAAATATAAAAATAGTTTTTAGCAAAAAATTTTGCTTTTTCAACGCTTTCCAAAATTATATGACTCATCAAAAGCTCTCTGGAAAATTTAAACTGTTTTACATTGGGATTTCATACAAATAAGCTGCAATACCTGATTAGAAATTCATTGTCCATTACAAAAATGTATTATGCATTCAATTTAGAATTTTTTGCATGTCTAAATATTTGAATTTATTAATTTCGTCACAAACACGCTCGTGAATTACAGTTAAATGATTCTCACGCACTCGTATGGAGAATATGAACAAAAGATTCGTCCCTGTGCGCTTCTGTATTTGTATAGTTGTACTCCGCATAGAATTTTTTTAAATAAATTTATGATGGGAAGGATTGTCTATGCAGCCAAAAACTGCGTCAAGAGTACAAAGAGTTAAACACACACGTGTTTCCACAAGGTAAAATACCTTTAAAATTTTCCCTCAATTCAAGTAGCAAAATTATAAAGAGAGAAAAATATGAAAAATAACATATACTGAGAAAAGCTCAGTTCATTCATATCCAGAAAATTTCTAACCTCGAAGCTGCCGTGAAGAGCAAGAAAAAATTGCGAAGAGTACGGGAAGCCTGGAGGGTGACGGCTGGTAGACGTCCATTAAAACCTGGAGGAAAAAACAAAGAACGCCGCTAAAACCACACTCTGTCTCTCATCCTGTGCCGTATCCCGTCTACGCCTCTGCAAACACTGGAGTGTAGTGAACGTCAGTGAACTCTTGATGAGTCAGTAGTGGGTTAGAAAATATTTGTTGACGTGGGTACATTTGAATTAAAAACATCCCAATTTTAGTTTTTCTTCTAAATGTTTCAGTAACACAGGTCCTGTTTCACAAAAAACAGGCTGGTCAAACCAGGGTTGCACTTGATACCAACGCATTGTTTTTTGTTCTGAAATTGTTTTTAGTTGAGAAGGAAATGGAGGCGTCGAAAAGTAAAAAGAGAAATCTGTCACATAGCGAGAATAATTTATGAAGGAAAAAATTTTCATTTTATGCCTCTGATTTTTTCTGTTTTAGGAATATTCGGTACAAATCAGCCAGCCCATCGTACTTGTGCCACTTTCCTTCGAAGAGACATTAAATCACTATTATTATTGTTAAAGCTAAGAACTCTGTAACGATAACGTTACTGGGGTTATAAAAGTTATAGGTTAAAGTTGACGATTGCTGTTTAAATCATCAACCCTATAATAAAAGTTGTAGTGTATTGTGTACATATATACTCTCATATATATATATATATATATATATATATATATATATATATATATATATATATATATATATACATATATATAATATATGTATATATATATATATACATATATATATATTTATTGATGTGTAAATTTGGTCTCACGCATTGTGTGAAAGATAGGAAAAAAATACGTTTTTGGAATTTAGGATGCTAAATATTTAATTATCTTACGAATGCATGCGAATCAAATTATAAATTTTAAATAGGATGTTTCTTACAGTGTTAGTGCATTGAGCATTGGATTGTGCACACGAAAGGGGTAGGGTTGTTATAAAATACGTGTGTTTTTCCCGTTATTAGCCTTCTTCCCCTTCGATATGGAAACTCTTTCGGAGCGGTGACGTCGTCCGACGGATGAAGAAAACAAAAGGCGGAGAAATAACTTTACTCAACAAAAACAAGATGTAGTCCGAGAAGAAAGAAGACGATTGTACACGAGCCAGTCACAAGACAGATTAAGTGTTATGCGGTGGTAAAAACAAATTAGAATACTTAATAAAAGGCAAAATGAAAGTCAAGAAGTACAGGATTAGATGACAAAAAATCTCGAAAAGAACAACGTGAAAACAATGAAAATGAAGTCTAAATGAAAATCTTCCAGTTTATTTGTGAAATATATCAAGGACATGAAATGTGTAGCAGGATTCTCCAACCTGCACGATTGGTGTCATTATACTCGTACATAGTGCACCCTAGTTGATTATATAAACCAGTAAAGTAAATACAGGAAAAAGTAACGATAACTTCACTCTACTGATGCAGCTATCAAATTTGATGTTTTTTTGTTCACATCGTTTTATACGATTAGTGATGTTGATAATTAGTGACAATAGAAAAATTATATCCATACTAACATGTAGTGTACGTGTGTACTCGTATGTGTACTAACAAAATTCATTAAAAAACACGAGAACTTTTAAAAATGCAGGTCTGTTAGTTTATCACATAAAGTTGGATAGCAGGAAAAATTTCTTTAGTGAGCCATGCTCATAAATATGTCTGTGTGTTTTTTACAATGTCTGAGAATTTGCATGTATGCACAACGTGTAGAAGAGCTACAAGAAAAATACAGAGGCACGTACTATCTGAGAGTGGCATTGATTATTTTCGTGGAAAAAAATCATCATTAACACTTTTCATTACCGTATAAGTTCTGTTTTGAAATTTCACACAGAAACTGCAAATTATTTTTAATACAATACCAGCAAAAGATATTTTTAGCGAATTTCTGATGTTTAAAACTTGAAGGTATAAAACTTGGGCTTGCAAATCGAATAAAATTTGCAAGCGACACCGAATGATTCTTAAAATCGCATAGAATGGGCGGAAACGCTTGGACAAACAAGACAGCAAGAGATGGACGGACTCTGAGAAGAAGAAAAAAACCAGGACCCTTAAAATAGTGTCGGTTGAGCGAGGGGAGCGTCCGTGGGCCGACTGTGAAAAGACGGACACTCGCGCAGTGCCGGACGCAAGACCAGCTCAGTCTTTGCTGAAGGACTTAATGGGAGATATTATCTTTGCTATAAGACGTAATGGAAGATAGAAGGAGGGAGGACAGGATAGCAGGAGGAGAGTCAATCTTTGCAGGCCAGATAGGGGGCCATGAGGTGGTTAAAAATACACATGTCGTTTTCTCAGATGTACAAACAGGGGTACGGCACAAGTGAGTTGATGCACCGCTAGACGAGTTGTATGTCACTGAGTGAAGTAACAAACAAAGTGGAAGGCGAAAATGGAGAGAAAAACTGTAGCTGTGTTTAACAGGTACTATTATATGTTACTACGTTTTTATTTTATTTTCTATAAGAAATTTCCTTACAATTTTCAAAGAAATGACTGGCCTATATGAGTAGCATACGCACATTGACATATCCGTAATATTTTCATGAAAACAAATTGTTTTCTCGCATTTTTAGGTCTGGCATCAGTAGGACTGTGAAGCACCTAGAATCCTAGATCGATTTTAAGCAGAGTTTCTGGATGAACAAGAAATGAATGTTACCAAAATCCATATCCACAGCAGGCTATGTCTGTCATGATCAGTTAACAAAATGAACGTGAATGCAACTAATGTTTGTGACAAACAAAGCTCTGGGAACCCATCAAAACAGAGCGAGTGAAGCGATTCAAGTAAGATTTCCTGTCTATTTCCGAAAGTTAGTTAATGAACTTGGCAGGTACAGTCAATTGCATAGTATACAACCTTAAATGCGGGAAAGTATATTCCAAATGGATTCTTCGTCATCTCATTGGTAATTGAATATCTTGAATTTATATTTGGATCTGTTTAGCACATTTGGAGCCTGTGTTGATATTTTTTTATATCTCTTTCTTGTACGTTGTACAAACAGCGACTAAGAATAAATAATAAGGGCTTTAACTCATTTTTCTTAGCCTTGAAAAAAGTTTTTCCATTATTTAAATTTGTGTAGTTTTTAGATTCAAAAAATTATAGGCAAGGCTTTGGGTATCAATGATGGAAAGTTATGAAGTTAAACACTACAAGTAATACTCCTGACAAATGTATTTGATTTGGTTTACCTAAATCCCATTTAGTTGACAGTGGATGTCTCCTTAAGAGACGACAGACGATTGTAGGATTTTTTATTCGAGAACAAGATGACAATAAAGAACGAACATTACATTACACCACTCAAAACATTTCTTGCAATCATTCACCAAAAATGATCAGGAAAAGAGTCCGAAGAACACTCCTGAAATTCCTTGGCAAACACAGATGCTAGTAAAATAATTTGTGGCACAACCATGCCTAACACACCTAATTGGATCCCTTCTGGCCGTGTGTTGTTGGACCAACTGCTGTCTACGGGACTGCATTTCGAATAGAGTGAATAATTTTTTTATGGAAGTGACTTCTAGAAGCTGTGTCATGTTAACTTACACATTGTGTAATAACTTGATGGAAGAAAGTGTTACATGGCTGTGGGTTTGAGTACACAATTCTTCGTTGTAGGTAAACTAGGCAGCGTTGTGAAGTTTTTTCGGTAGCGAGAAACTTGTTTGAAACCTTCCCGCATTTTCATACTTATATGTATTCATAAAAGAAAAATTTCTGCATACTATAATATATAACATTAAAAACTAACGTATTTTGATTTTGTCTACTTTAATCCTTTCGTTTTACAGCAGAGCAAGACCCGTAGGTATAATAGATATATTTTACTTTTATGAACTGTTTGTTTTGTGGAATCAAGCGTAAAAAAGTTGACAAATGAGGCATGTTCTCGTTGGACTTAGATAATTAGATACAGATAAGAGATTTCAGTTATACATTAGCACATGTGCCAGTTTCTTTGCGTTTTATGGCCATTTGCTTCTATGCAATTTCTGTGACGACTTTCAACATAAAAAATGTTTTGTAGTTTATTTGCACCGTAATAATGTGTGTATGCCCCTTTATATACATATATATATATATATATATATATATATATATATATATATATATATATATATATATATATATATATATATATATTTATATATTAGTATACTTAGGAAGCAGTCCTTCATTGATACATGTCTGGTTAAAAATAATGCCATATTGGGATGATACGAGCTTTTTATTAAGCTTTTCAATCCGTCTAAAGTTACAAATAGTTTCTGGGTCTAAAACTTCAAAGATATTAGCAATAGTCAAATCTAAAAGGGGTTTTGCGACGCGTTTCGGCGATCGTTCGCCATCTTCAGGCTATGGAGAATGCAGCAGACTCTCCATCCTCTTCATGCTGTTGCTGGCTGCGATGTGAGCTGTGGAATTCTGAAATTGGCTTGTAAATGGAAGAACACAACGAAACTCTTACCCGGGAAAAACTAGTAGAATAGAATGAGGCTATAGGAACGAACCTTCTGGCCCATTCTTGGTCGGATAATTACTTCGATAATTATTCGGTTGTTTACCCAAGTCCCATGCCGTATTTCTAGCCGCGTCAACCATGTCGGCAGCGGGATTCGAACCCGGGTCTTCCCGCTCGAAAGCAGATTCGCTCACCAGTTGACTAAGCTGGTGATACCAGTCGACCAAGCTGGTAGTAATAAACACAAAGATACTGCGACATGAATCCGAGTACAACCGTCTGCAAATTCTGGAAGCATTATTAATTCACCAAAAGAAGCCGTCAATCAACAATCAGTGCACTGGAAAACATCGCATCCTTAAATTGTTTTAGCCGACTGTACTTTCGAAGGCAACAGCCTTCGAAGTCTACAAGCCAACTTCAGAATTCCACAGCTCACATCGCAGCCAGTAACAGCATGAAGAGGATAGAGAGTCTGCTGCATTCTCCATAGCCTGAAGATGGTGAACGATCGCCGAAACGCGTCGCAAAACCCCTGTTTGGATTTGACTATTGTTAATATTTTTGAAGTTTTAGACCCAGAAACTATTTGTAATTTTAGACAGATTGAAAAGCTTAATAAAAAGCTCGTATCATCCCAATATGACGTTATTATATATGTGTTCGATGTGAAGCGCTCAATTCCTTGTCGACGTCCGCTTCACGTAGAACAATACCATGAAGACTGCCATGAAGTTACTTCCGAGTCAGGAACTATCCAGTACAACGAAAGGAATTTGTTTTCATTATTTTAGAGAATTTCTTCAAGTAGAATGGACTGGTTCAGAAAAAGTTGGTCGGGTGCACAACGGATGGGGTTCCGTCTAAGCTTGGTCGAAAATCAGGGTTTTAGAGCCATGTAGAAGAGGTCACCAAATGCCACCGTTGCTCTCTGTTTCATATAGAGATGTGTTTTTGAAGATTTTGGTATGAGTTATTTCGTAGGGCTGGATGAAAAATGCAACATGATTGTTGTGGGTGAATAAAGAATTCCCTAGTGCATGCACGGAATAAGACGTTGACGTTTAGCAGTCAGTCTTCTGGATTAGAGTGAGACTACCTGCTGAGCATGAGGGCTGTTTATGACAAGCTGGCTCTCCTAGTGATGCCCTCACTTGACTGGTTTCTTTGCAAGGAATGACCCGAAGTGGCGCTTGAGGAATTATTTAAGACGACCCTGGCGCACCAATGAAAAACTATGGGATGCTACCCTGTTGTATGTGCGTTTTAGGAAGAATTAAAGACCGTAACAAAGGCCTCAGCCAAAGCTCTACTCTAAATTAAGTTAAATACAAAGATTTGCTCTTTGCACTAGGGTGTTTTCTCCGAAGTTGTTATGCTTAAACAAAAGGGATATTAATCATAATTTTCTTCAAGGCATCAACCCTAGGTACTAGGTTGTTTAAATTGCTCTGTGAAGATTTTGAATCAGATCACACTTGTTTCCTCTAACACAGAGGCTCGCTAGCTCTCTCGGAGCGTCTTTGAGTGTTGTGGCCGCTGCTTCTATGCTGTTATTGTTACTACACTCAACATTAAAAATGTTTTTCTAATTTAACTGTTTTGTAATAATAAATTCATCATTTTGAAAAGAGTTACAAGATTTTTTACTCTTTCGTCGTGTATCACATTTTTTAAATTCAATGTTAAGAGTCATAGGAGCAAAGGGTAATAATTTTCTGTAAAATAGATGCAGAGTAGCAATAAATTTCAGTTATATTTCATTATATCATTTCAATCAAAAAATTTTTCCCCAACATTAATTTATTGTAATTAATTGAAAAAACTACATTACTACTTCTCCGCCGTGTATTACCTGATTTAAATAATAGTCCAGAATTTTTGTTTCATGTAGTGTAAAAAAAGGGTAAATGTAGATCAAAAACTGAATTATTAATACTTAACAAGCTTGAGAGCAGTATCAACTCCACTGCTCCAAGAAAACTTCTGATTTTTATCTTCCAGAATGTTTACACTTTGTAGTCTAAACACGCTTCTAGTCCCTGCCATTTGTCAGGAAACATGCGCCTCTTGAGGATCTAAAATCTAAACAAATGAAGCTTCTAGGGCGTACTTCTTACGCAGCAGCCGTTAATTAGCTTGTAAATACGGCCCCACTTCGGATTACTGCTACGGCTGCAGCCGCGCTGACTCGCCCGTAATTGGGCGATACGTCGCCCTTGTTTAATGGCGGCCTCGAGGGCGGCAGCCACTCAGCGCCCGACTAATGGCCGACTTAGCTGGCGGTTCTCAGCTTTTGCCTGTAGTTCTTAAGACATCAAAGGTTCTTTTCATGTTCAACAGTTCTTCACCAACGGGTTTATTCTGTGTGGCCTAAGATTTCAACAGTCTTACCTAATTTCTGGCGATTTCGAATGTCACAACCACGAATTCGTGTGACATCTTTCAACGGCAGTTCTGATCCACGCACGTTACTAGCTTTTCTATTTTTGAGGTTTCAGATATGATTTGTAGTTTGCAGTGCTTCAGAGATTTTTTATATTGTTTTTAGATTTGAATACCTGCTATTTGTACACATGGTTTGCAATCTAAATTTAGATCTCTTGATTTCCATTAGTTTTTAGCAGTTCGCGAACCACTGTTTTCATCTTAATTGTATCGGTAACCTTTCAGTCCGCACTTTGGCATGGCTTTTGATTTGCATCATGATTGGAACATCAGGTTTGTGAAGGGTTTCCATCAAAATATCAATCGAAATATTGGGTTATCTCTGTGTTTCTTACGGAACTAATTGTCAAAATTTTTAGCTTATACTGGTTTATGATTGGTTCTCATTGTGATTCTAATTCTCCTATGATACTAGCTTTAGGCCTCAGGCGACTTTTTTTTTACTTTATCTCAGCGTTGACTTTTTTTCTCGCAACGTTCAATGCGACAAATCTTAATTTATACTGCTACTGCTTTAATGATTTATTCATTAAATTTTTAATTTCGGGTAGTGCAGACCACAAAAATAACGATACAGGCAAAGGATGGCGATGACTTTTACATTTCATGTGTAGGTACGCCATCACTAGTCTGTATCCGCACTGATGACGTCACTATCACTGACGCTGAATTTGGGCAAATATATGTAATAGTGATTTAAAACATCTGCTAAATTTTGTAACATCAATGTCGACTTCTAATATCTCTATTGCCTCATAACATCATTGTTGACATCTAACTTCCTTGTTGGTTTCTAACATCTCTCTTGACTACCAATATCCCTATTGAGTTCTAATATCGCCATTGAGTTCTAATATACCCATTGAGTTCTATCATAACATCCCCATTGAGTTCTATCATAATATCCCTATTGAGTTCTAATATCCCCATTGAGTTCTATCATAATATCCCCATTGAGTTCTAATATACCCATTGAGTTCTATCATAATATCCCCATTGAGTTCTAATATACCCATTGAGTTCTATCATAATATCCCCATTGAGTTCTTATATCCCCATTGAGTTCTATCATAATATCCCCATTGAGTTCTATCATAATGTCCCCATTGAGTTCTATCATAATATCCCCATTGAGTTCTATCATAATATCCCCATTGAGTTCTATCATAATATCCCCATTGAGTTCTAATATCCCCATTGAGTTCTAATATCCCCATTGAGTTCTAATATCCCCATTGAGTTCTAATATCCCTGTTGACTTCTTATATCCCTGTTGACTTCATACATCCCTGTTGACTTCATACATCCCTGTTGACTTCATACATCCCTGTTGACTTCATACATCCCTGTTGACTTCATACATCCCTGTTGACTTCATACATCCCTGTTGACTTCATACATCCCTGTTGACTTCATACATCCCTGATGACTTCATACATCCCTGATGACTTCATACATCCCTGATGACTTCATACATACCTGATGACTTCATACATACCTGATGACTTCATACATACCTGATGACTTCATACATCCCTGATGACTTCATACATCCCTGTTGACTTCATACATCCCTGTTGACTTCATACATCCCTGTTCACTCTTAATATTCCAGCCGAGGCCCAAGATCATGATGGGGCCTCTGTCCCCAACAACAACAAAAACAACTTCCCTCATATCCCAACAGGATCATTGTCCCCAAGAAGGCCCTTGTCCCGAACACAGCAATTACTCCCAAGGGGGCGCATGTCCTAAGCAGAGCTCCGTATCCCCGACAGGGCCCCTTGTTCCCCACAGGGCCCCTTGTCCCCCACAGGGCCCCTTGTTCCTCGCAGGGCCCCTTGTTCCCCACAGGGCCCCTTGTCCCCCACAGGGCCCCTTGATCCCCGCAGGGCCCCTTGTCCCCCACAGAGCCCCTTGTTTCCGACAGGGCCCCTTGTCCCCCACAGGGCCCTCTGTCCCCCACGGGGCCCCTTGTTCCCGACCAGGCCCCTGTACAAGCGGCAGGGTCCGACAACTCTTCAGTGTCCAGGCCTAACAGCTTTGTTTTCCCAGAGGTAATTTCCTCGGAAGCTGCTCCTTTGCTGCGCTACTGGCAAATAAAGAGGCAATGCATACACTTGGATCAGGAGATGCAGCGCAGTGGCCTTAATGGAGTTATCAGACGCTCGTTTTACTTATGCTATGAGAATGAGAGTAGCATACAATTTATTGTCTTATACTTTTGTGTACTACTGGTGTACAATTTATAATCAAAGAGAAATTTACCACAGTTCTTGAATTTTTTTCTGATTTAAATGTTTCCTTGGCTCTGTTTCTGCAACACGGTTAAGCTAGAACTTCAAAGTTGATCAACAGATTTCCAGCGTTCGATGATCGAGTAGCGTGTATTGTAAACTTTATTCTATGGAGTAAGGCAATGGATCGCATTTTGGGGAATTCTTTCATATCATCTACTCGGTGCTGGCAACACGGAAGTTCCCTTACATTTGCGAACTCGTCAGCGGATTTTGCACTTTCAAGCCTCAAAGATCATCCTTTACTGTTTGGGCGCTACATTTTCTCTTCTTTTTCATCATACCTCCTGCAGCATGAAAAATATCCGGATTCGCGTGCTCATTTTTTAAAAGCTCCATCAGTCCCGGCGTATTTTTGTAGAGTGCGAGTTTAACGTATTTTCGTCGGTCTCTTGTGAGCCCTGACGGTCGCTGATAAACTATGACCGATCCGACGGGCGCGGCTGTGGTCAGTTCGCTCGCCCTCTCGACATTGTGTGGCTCTTTTTTATAGCCTAAAAAATGACGAAACTCATTGAAACATGGAGAATTTTGAAAATTGTAAAATGCATAATACGCTGTCATTATTTGCCATTTGTCAATCCAAATTCATAATTTGTTAATAATAGGCCATATTTTCTCTTGTCTTGATCGTACGTAACATGCTGTCATAACCCAAAGTTTAAATACACGAGTGGGGAGCAAGTCAGTGAGAAAGAATTGGTCATTTTCGAAAGTGCTACGTGTCGTTCTTGCACCAAACGAGTCTCGAATTATTTTCGTGTTGTCCTTCATTTGACTGTCAATTCGCACAATGAAAATTTTATACGTTGTATTCAATGAACGTAGCATATCAATGTTTATCGTACTATCTCCTTGGGTTTTGATTATTTTTTTGCCTTCATCCATGTAGCCTGTATAGCCTCGTGTCAGGTGGAGTTTAGGCTGTGGTTTTTTAGCAGAGCTTAGAAGCATAGAATACTCGCCTTCTTTGTTTGTCATGAAAGTCATACAGCTTAGATGTATTCATATGTTCTTATACACTGTTCTATTTCTTAGCTCCGCAATTGTGAAGCTTTGTACCTTTAGTATTATTTTGTTAAGGAATCGAGCCAAAAATATCGTCCAGACCCAGGTGCACACACAATGTACCACAACATCTCACTTTCAGTTCAAAATTAGGGAACCAGCCGTTTTATGAGGATGGTGAGCAGAAGGAAAGGCTTCTTAATTTTCTCGATTCCTGGATCTAGTTTCCCACGCTCTGTGAAAAGTATAAAACGCATCCACGATCGAATTAAGACTTTTAACGTGAACGTTTTCGTAATACAGTTTGACAAACATGGTTTCGCTCGGTGCAACCTCATCAAAAGCTACTCAGCCACATTAACTGCATGGCAAAACAGTCTTTAGCATCTCACAATGATGCACGACCCTGCAGTTTAAAGATAAAACACTGCCGTCTCTCCAGGGAATCTATTTTTACATGCTTTCTTTTTGTATTCCTTGACATTGACAGAAATGTCGACAATCCAGATCCATTAAAAAACATTGTCATTTTTAAATCCCTCAACATTTCCGCTCAAAACCAAATTCCTGGGATTGGCCGACAACCTCACCTGATAACTTGTGTGTTACTCGTATACACCGCGTTCTTGCCTCTCTTCCAGTTTCCTAGTACTCGTATCAGATTCCGTTGCATCAAACACACTATATATATATATATATATATATATATATATATATATATATATATATATATATATATATATATATATATATATATATATATATATATATATATATATATATATATATATATATATATATATATATATATATATATATATATATATATATATATATGTCGGAATTTGAAAGCATGAAACCTGGCTATAAGTGTCCCCCGAACGAAGTTACGTGGATATGGAGGTCTTTAGTACTCACACGCTTGTACGACTTGCCGTTAATGACAAGAAACGATGCAGCAATAGGAAGAATTGGTGCAGTGATCAGGAACAATTGCTGCGCTTCATGTCACTCATATAAGATCTACGTGGTACGCATTCAGAGCAATTATCTAGACTTAGGCCTTAATGCGCAGAGTAATTTTCTCTTGAAAATCAAGCCATTTCGTCGAGTAAGGAGACTCCGCCATGATTATGTAGTGCAGTGACCGGCTGAGCAGCGTGATTTATTCATGGACTTTAGTCTGGCATGAGACTTACGTCGCTCGAGTTTCCTTTGAATTTATTTCCGACTTTAATTAAAGCGTATCACATTTCATGAGTGTGCATCCCTGTACTAGACTGTTGCTACAAAAAGACAAAAATACTTGTCCTTGGTCATGTCTGGAATTAAAATCTTGAAATATTTTCGAACTTTTATTATTCGGTTTTAGGTTGCGTGGAGAACCTACTTCGTTAAATAATTCTGCAATTACATCCGTACCTATGTGGACTCGCTAAGATCATGCAATTACTATTTAAATTTATTCTCTGCGCTAGATCTGGCGTAGAACTTGCACCATGAGCTTATCTATTACAAGTTCTTGCCATAGGGCAAAGGTGAGCGAGTTTTCCATACACAATCTCACACACGTATCTCTATCTGTGCGCTCACCCTAATAGCACTACGTCGCACTTCTCCCTGATGGATCACCGTCAACTGCAAATGGAGGTAATACTTCTCAAGATAAGCAATGGAAAGTTAAACTCAAATTTACTGGCATCATTCTGGCTGGTATCAGATCTAAAATTTGGTTCATAATTTTTCATATGACTGATGTGAAAAATGACTAAGTTGAGCGTGTAAAATTAGGAACGTAACTGCACGAGCTCTCTTACCTAATTGGTGCGATGTATGCATCATACACAGGGTAGTCCATAAGTAAGGTACCTTTTTTTAAACTATTATCTATACTATAATAAGAGCCGAGTCCGTCCATCCGTCTGTCCGTGTGTCCGTGTGTCACACTCTTCTAATCGATAGCTTTGATAGCAACAAGAATAAAGCTTAAGAAATACAAGAAATCATTCTATTGCATTATTTTTCTGTGGTAATTCAATTCCCTTTCACTTGCATTATGGCATCCAGAATACACAATCGGTTTATTTTTACAAATAGCAATTTTCTTTGGACTTTTTTCTGTTGAAATTCATCGTGATGCTTTGATATTTTTAATTGATAATGCAAAAAGAAATGTTTTAAATTAGTTTGACCAGTAACCTGGCTACCACTTAGTATAAGACCAAAGATTTTGGAAATTGAGTTGTTGTTTTCGGAATTGTGATTTTCTTGAAAATAGTTTCGAAAAGGTACCTTACTTATGGGCCATCCTGTATAATAGACGCTCTTACGGATTTAGATAAGAGGAAATTTCGTAGAGTATACATGTATTGTAAGCATTGTATTATGGATACCAAAGGCACATCCATCAATGTGGAAACTCTTTCGCAAAGCCCACGTCCACTGGCAAATTACAATGAAAAATTTAGTAAAAACCGTGATTTTTCACGTGTGGATCTAGTAGCTGTAAAACTACAAATGGTAAAGAGATTTGGTTAATTCAGAATGAATGAGGGGATTTCAAAGTTTTCTATCAGCGTATCAAGTCTACCGGCAATCTAATTCTAAGAATGACCGTCGTGTGTTTATATATTTATTTAAATATTTATTCCTTTATATGTTTCATGTCACTTTAGAAAAAAATTAGACAGATCCAGAGCCTTATATACTCGAGTCCGTATCGTGGATACCGAGTTCGGCGGGGTATTGCCCTATGATTCGGGTACATTGTACCCGAATATGACACGAATTGCAGAGTCAATTCCAGCAGTAGAAAACTAAGTGTCTTAGTTTTCACTAGGATTGTTGTCATTAAAGAAATACTCAATTAAAACGTTTGTCCTTCGTAAATATACAATAAACGAAATATATTACATTGCATTATCATATGAAATTTTATTTAATAACTTTCCAACAGTATTTGCTATAATTTTTGATGGCACAGGTATTATCACAAAATTTCTGCCGTCATTTTAGACGGCTGGGTACACTAGTCCCAACATATTGCCCCAAAAAAAATCATAAAATTTACCCCCCAAAATGAATCGCTACGCAATGGAACAACGAGCAAAAATAGTGGAACTTTACTTCCGATGTAATTGTTCGGTTACTGCAATTCAGAGGAATTACAGGAATATTGATGGTATTGAAAGAAGTCCTTCGAAGAACTGCATAAAAAACTGGTATTGAAATTTAAAGAAACTGAGACAACAGCAGACAGACAACGTTGTGGCAGGCCACGGACCATACGAACTGGTGCTTCAATTCAGCTTGCTGCAACGAGAGTTGCTGACCGGTCCAAACCGTCAACTAAGAGACGTTCAATTCAACTGAGAATGCCACGTACCTCACTGCAACGTATTTTGGTAAAAGATCTAAAGTATCATCCATATAAAATTCAATTAACTCAAGAACTCCATCCAGCGGACTACCAAAAGCGATTAGATTTTGCGAATAGATTTCTGCAGATTGCAGAAAATATAAACTTTGTAAAGAATTTAATAATGACTGATGAAGCACATTTTCACCTTTTTATGCAGTTTTTCGAAGGACTTCTTTCAATACCATCAATATTCCTGTAATTTCTCTGAATTGCAGGAACCGAACAATTACATCGGAAGTAAAGTTCCACTATTTTTGCTCGTTGTTCCATTGCGTAGCAATTCGTTTTGAGGCGTGGATTTTATGATTTTTAGGGGAATATGTTGTGATTGTCTCCTCTTTCATTCTGCATTAACTAAATCTCTTTACCATTTGTAGTTTTATAGCTATAATAGTTTTAAAAAGGTACCTTACTTATGGGCCACCCTGTATAAGTGAGGCAGTCTGGATATGCTCTGGTCCAGGAGGTGTTAATCCGGAAGCCTTCATCAGAGCCATGCCTGCAACAGTAAGAAACAGAACCCATTTATAATGCATGGTTTAATTAATGAGCTGGCTGGAATATAGTGATAATCCCATGCAGATATTTGAGATGTTATCTGAATAGGATTACGCTAATTTTAGGAACCCAATTAGGAAAGGTTGGAAATGGTTTGATCTTTAGTAATTTTCCACGTGAAGAATCGAAAGGAATAACTCTCTGCATTATACATTTTCCACCATTTCTAATATGTTTGCATGCACTTCCCATGAAAAATTTAACAAAAATTATTGCTGCGAGTGGGATATTTTACAAATAATTTCAAAATGCTTGCAAAATTATGTAGACATGAAAATGAATTATTAGATCATATATAATAAACATACGTATGATATATATTTGCCTTGAGACATCGTCTTCGTGGGTATATGTGGCGCATTCATTTCATAAATAATTTAAAATGAGTGTTGGAAGAGCACTCAAATGTTCATAAAATGCATAGACATCATATTTAATCTACGCTTAAAAGATTAGAGGAATTGATAAAGGTAATATCATAATGGAAAGATGTTATTAGTATAAGCGTGGAAAAATCTATACGCAGAAATCTGCCGACCACTTAGTGTGGAAAAAAAATGAAAAAAGTACTTTTGTGTTTTCATGCATTTCTTAAGAGGCCAGACTTCTGGTAAACCCTGAACGTACTGTCTGTTTGACACTGATGTAAAGCCTTTTCAAAATCATACCATGAGTAACTTTTATACAGACGAGGGTTCTTGAGGTGGTACACCAAGGATGGTCCCAACTCTCACTGCTGCCACATCGCATCCTCTTGAGGTGTTCCTCAAGGGGCAGTCGCAGCTACATCAAGAGTCTTGGCGAGTCTCGAGAGTTCTTCTAGTCAGACATTGAGATGTTCATTAAAAGAATACACTAAACGAGGAGGCGCACAAAAATACTCTCAGAAGAACTTTCAAAGCTTTTCAAGGGGTTTTCGGACAGGATTCTCGAAGAAAATTGAGGGTGTTTTTTTTAGTGCGCTCAGTTGAAAATCGATTGTCTTGGCGTTTAGATCACATGAAATCATGGAATATTTTCGATAATCAACATTCCAGACAAACAAATGAATCCATGATTTTTGTGTCATATTCGAGTACAGTAGGACTGCAGGATTTAGTTCTTAAATTGGCAGTCAAACATTTTATGATCATAACGTCAAAGATTGTAAAATGTGATCCAGCGTAGCATCTGCCACCAGGCTGGGTGGTCTCTTCTATACAGATCGTAATTTATCCTTTCCTTTTGCTCGGTGCAGGACCATTGACGATGCAAACAACTGAAATCTCTTTTTAATTGTCATCCCTGAAGTCTTTGTGCCTGACAGACACCCACGGTGAGGCGAAGAGGATTAAAGGACTTACGGAAGTGTTTTTTTCTGTTCTAGATGGGTTGGCAAATGTCATTTTAGCGATATCGTTTGTGCTCCATTTTTGGTGAGATATGTGCCAAGTCACCGAGACAGAGACTGAGGATGACACGATCTCTGCCGGGTAATGACCTCCATTGTCTACGATGTACGCCTGAGAGCCTAAAGGGCATGCGCCCACTGAAGCTTGGGACTTTGATCTTCAATTGAGTTTTGTGGGCATACGATTACTTTAGTCTCGTACTGTGATCTTTGATCCCTTTTTGTGTGAGTACAATAACTGTAGTTTTAAACTGTGATCCTTTATTCATTTTTGTGGGTGCACGAGTACTGTAGTTTTGCACTGTGATCTTCAATTGAGTTGTGAGAGTGCATAATTACTGTAATCTAGTATTTCAGTTTTCGATTGATTCTCTTGAGTAAACTGTTACTGCAATTAAGTAGCTTGATTTATTATTTTTCTATATAAGAATAAGGTTCAAGTATCATAACGGTTCATTTTTAAAGACTGAAATTTCCAACGGAAAATAAGGACAATACAGTATTTTAGACTTTAATTTTCGTCCGGTAATGTCTCATCATGAATTGCATAATTTGGTCGCTACTTGCTGCAAGTTTCAGACCATCTCTCTTTGTCCAGGCGAAGACGACTGAAGTTTAGATCAGTGTACGAGTACTGAAATTTTCTCGAAATATCCATCCTTTTGGCAGACACTGTCACTTAAAAACGGTTTTCCATTTTACATACAAAACTTCTTTTATGAAATTTAGACCCATACATAACTTTCTATGTCTATCAATAAACGTTAAAATAATGACTATCATTAACTTAACTGGAATGACCCTTCTGTAATCAGCAGGATATCTACGACCACTTTTTCAGTTGCATTGACTTCAATATTTGCGTTTAGACAGAAATGTCATCGAACGTATCGAAAATTCTCAAACTCTTAACGTTGAATGTCAGAATTTATATTTTAAAGGCTCAGCATAACCAACTACCTTTACATGAGTTGTTGCATGCACTTTTTTCATGAGTTTGCAAAAACCATAATACATCCACTAGTCATGTTTTAGTATCCAACTCTGTTTAGAACAGTGGTTCTTTTCCTTTTTCAGTGCTGGTACCTCTTGAAAACGAAAAAAGTCTTCTGGTAACCTATGTAGAAATTTATAAAAAGTAGGTAGATGGAAACAAACAAGGCTTTTTAAACAGGGTATTCATTTTAAAATATAATATTTTTTCGGCCAGATCTGCATTGGTGTCCCCAAGGACAGCGTTTGGTACCATAGAAGGCATCAGGAACGCCGGTTAAAAACTAGTGGTTTAGAATTAACCTTTGCATGCTGGAGTGAACTAACAAGAGCGCACGAGCAGTTGCGTGTCTATAACTTTAAAGCGGACGTATCAGTGATACATCTGACATGAGCTCTTTCATAACAGACGTCGATGAACTACAGTTCGTCTAAACGCAAAGTAGTACGGGGAAATCTGTGAGCTTTTCACAGTGCAAGACGTTTATATTCAAGTAAATGTTTATGAACATGAATTCTATGGATGTTGACTTCCTGCAGTCGTTGATGCATGCATTAATGGCTGCATGTATTTCAAGCATTGTATTGTGGATACCACAATGAAAACTCGGAATTCAATTTTTGAGTCGTGTCAGTTTGTTTTCGGGTTCTGTAACGCTGGCATGTAGATGCTTTTGCAACTGGCAGAAGGCAAAAAAACACCTCGTTCGTTCTGCATTGTTGAGCTCGAGATGCTCTGATTATTCCCGCACAGAATAATCGCCTTGTTAGTTTGCACACTTATGAATATTTCATTGCCCAGTAAAGACTAGTTTGGTTAAAAATCCATCTTCAGCTCTAACGAGAGCTTCGTTCGTACACGCCCTTCGGAAAATAACATTATAGCTGATCGGTTGGGAAAACCTTGTATGGCAGGAACTTGTTACACTTCAAAACAGCCTCACATGAAATTGTTATTAGTACGAGTTTGTAGCGAACTGGAGCTCTGAGATGACGTATCGATAAACGCGTTCTAGGACAGAAAGCAGATAAGAATCCTATTAATAAATTTAATTGGAGAGGCTGGAAACCTTGTTAAATCCTTGTTATCTTTTAATTAATTCTGATTTATGAACACTTGAGGGAATTTCTTCTCGTAAAACACGTCTATGGCGTCAAAAAGGATTTCAGATTCGCAGCTGATGAAGCCGGGCGCTGCTCACCGCCTTCAAGGCTTGACAAATTGGCCTTCAGAAGGAGGCCTGACAGCTAACTGCTCATGATTGAGTGCCTGGTGATTAGTTTCAATTTGGCGACATCTCTCGCCATGCTTAGGCACGCGTAATTGCTGCGCTGGTTGTGCACGTGAGGCCACATTTGCTGTGCTGGTTGTGCACGTGAGGCCACATTTGCTGTGCTGGTTGTGCACGTGAGGCCACATTTTCTATGCTGGTTGTGCACGTGAGGCCACATTTGCTGTGCTGGTTGTGCACGTGAGGCGTCAAATTCTGAGTTGGTCTGCACATGAGGACACCATTTATGAGCTGGTCTGCACATGGAAGCATAAATTATGAGCTGGTCTGCTTATGAGGGCACAAATTATAAACTGGTCTGCACATAGGGGCATAAATTATGAGCTGGTCTGCTTATGAGGGCACAAATTATAAACTGGTCTGCACATAGGGGTATAAATTATGAGCTGGTCTGCTTATGAGGGCACAAATTATGAGCTGGTCTGCTTATGAGGGTACAAATTATGAGCTGGTCTGCTTATGAGGGCACAAATTATGAGCTGGTCTGCTTATGAGGGCACAAATTATGAGCTGGTCTGCACATGAGGGCGTGCTGGCAGGATATCAAGGGTTGTTGAGTATAACTTTACTGTAGTGCTGTGCGTAAGGAGCTGCTTTCATTTCAACTCACGATCGCTTCAGGAGATCTTATAATAGAACTCTTAAAGTTTAGTTTTTCATCAGGGGGACAGCTTTTTCTAGTCTTTGCCTATTTATGATTGTTATTTGTCTACCCGTAGCCTTAAAGGGTATATTTACTTTCTGTTTAGCAAATGGGGTCATTTATTTAGTAATATTATTTTAAGTTTGGCTGTTTCTTTCATCTCTTAATAAGTAGAATGTCATGGAACTAAATTTCAAATGGATGCGGTTCTTGCCCAAATTTTACACTTCTGCCAGCTCCTAAAAATCCTCACCATTGAATGCAATGACATTCAGCCACTATACTCATTTGATCTAGAAAAAATAAAAGCAATGATGCATGAACAAAACGCAGGAAATACCACAGAAATGTGGCCTCCAGGGAAGCAGTGGGCAACCACAGTGCGTATGAAGCTTGATGGATGAGACAACACTCAGTGTGGTGACAGCGATGCAAAGAAGCTCAGCATCATTGCTGTCGCTGTGATGCTTGGTGAGTGTGATGGAATGTACTGAGGTACCGATAACGAGGGAAGTAACTGAAGTAATAACAAGTGCCAATAACAAGGAAGTAACGACGGAGTACCAATAACGTGGTAACGTAATTGACGAGTAATAACAGGGGTACTAATATAAGTAAAAGTGATTGGGTTGTAGTAACGAGGCACCTAAAACGAGGGAAAGTATGGGGAGAGTAATAACGAAGTACCAATAACGTGAGGAAGTAACTGTGAAGTATAATAATAACGAGGTACTTGTAAGGGGGGAAAGTAACTGATGTAACTGCGTGATACCAGTAATGCTGGTACTAAATGAAGCAATAACGGGTTTAGTAACTGGGAATTAATAACGCGGTACTGATAAGAGGAAAAGCAACTGGAAAGCAATAGCGGGATACTATTAACACTGGAAGCACAATACGTCAGGCTAACAATTATTAATAGTGGTTGACTTGAGTTTTTCGACAGTAAAACAAAATTGCATACAAATTCTGCGATTCAAATTAATTTTAAGAATGATGAGGATTTAACGAAATTTTTTAATCAACTTATTATGTTTAGCAAGAGACGCAAAGTTCATTAGCAGATTTGAGATCGGTGCAACATTGCCAGTGACACATTGTTATTGTAAGAGAATTTAAAAGCATGGCACTGGGTTGTGCTGTATTGTCCTCTTAACCCTCGAGTTACAGCGCCACGCTCAAGTCTGTCCAGCGTTGCAAAATCAAATGCAAGATAGAAGGGCAATTGAAGAAAGGTGAAAGCGTCACCATTGCTTGTGTAATAAATTGGGCAAAAATATTGCAAAGATTTTCGACAATTACTGACGTTTAAAAAGCCTCGTTTCTGTAAAGTGTTCAGTGGTATTTGTGAGTAGACCAAAAAAAATAATATGAATCCAGTTCCTGTACGTCTGATTGCGCGCGATTCAGTCACTCATCTCGGTAGAAGTTGTACAATTGTATGTAGTTGTACGATAGGCTTGTATAATACGATGGTAATCGAGTACGATAGTCTAGCAGTAATAAAATACATTATTTGTGCACAAGTCCGATAAAACAACAAGTTTTCTAGCTGTGTTTTTTCTGAAGGTCTGCTGCTCTGTGCCTATTTAAACCTAGAAAAAATTCCCGAAAAATATTGTTTAGCTAACGGTTTTTGAACCGTTAATGTTTGTTAAGCATTTTGAGGATGATGAGTTGTAGGTGCGCCTTGGTGTGAATGTTTACAAGTAATTTAATTCAGACCTATATTTAGAAACTTGAAACGGTTAACAGAATCTAGCCCTGATCGTCTGTTTCTGACTCAGCAGTTTTGAAGGGCACCGTTTTAGCCTCCATGAAAATGCTTCTCTACTACAGATCGAACAAGCAGAGTTGCTTTAACGTTATCATGGAGTTATAAAATAATTTAAACAATTTCTACTGAGTCTTGCGAGTCGGAATAGTTTTATGGTGAAGAAAAACTATGATGTCAGCCTCACTAGTACGACACCAGGAGAAAGGAGTCGAACACGATTTTGTTTGTGCTCAGAATCTTTCTCTTGTTCTATAATTTGAGGCTGTAGGAGGAACTTTTCTAAAACAGCTACTCTAGTCTGCCCAAGCTTCTCTCAGCTTCGAAGTCATGAATATCATCCTTACAGTAAAGTTCCCTTGAGCCTTTGAGTAAGTCGATGCTGAGGGTTGATTGTCAGAACACTCGAAATCGTCACTTGGATTTGCCCGACTACGGATAACTCATACACAATTTTTAGTAAACTTCAATAGTAATAACAAATAAGACAGTGTATATTCACTAAGGGTCTTTCACCATGGTACACAAGAAATAGCTGCTCATTGCACTTTACCGGGGCATTCAAGCCTCAACTAAAGCGCTTTGTGTGCGTGTTTTCACATTGCGGCAACCCGCCTCTACCTCAGGGCTTGATGGAGCACTGCTTCTCAAGTAGAGGATTCTACTCTTTAGGAACGAACAGAGACGCTTTCTAGGTCATAAAGGAGCCTCTGTGCCCAACGAATCTCTTAATTCCATCGCTTATGATCGCATTCCGGAGCTACCCGCCCCTGTAGAGTGTCCGGTGGAATGTTAAAGGGTCTCTAATTACGGAAGTTCCTCCTTCTAGCTGCCAACGGCAACATCTGTTCAAACACACCTTGGTCGCAAACAATATTTTTTACCTTACTCAGCGAACACGCTCTTCTTGCCAGAGAAAGCCAAGTCGTTGATGCATATCCTGGAGACTGATGACTTACATAATCTGCTATGCTGGACTTAGAGTCGCTTAATAACTTCTGACAGTTCAACGCAGCGCAACGCTTTGACAATCTTCTGCTTGCTGTGGTCCCTGATCACAGGTTCGTTTGAAATATGTTGCAGTCCGTGAGGAAAGCAGAAATGGTTACTGCTCTCATTAACTTAATGTGAAGACAAAAAGTATGAATTTCATTACAGGTTTTTCCATCTCAACAACATTGTTGTTGCTCGAAAGCTATCGCGTTTTGAGGGTTTTTGGATCCACGACGCGCTTTACGTGTGCTAAGTTTGTCGCATAAAAATCGTCGCATTGATATCGATAAAGCATGTACATGAGAAGGGTTCAAGGTTTTGTTTATTTGAAAATTAAAAGTATCTCACCAGCACTTGTGTCCTCTGTTACAAAGACTTTCACCAACAACGCCCATTTTTAGCCTTAAGTAGTTGGTGAGGCACACCTGCCCCATTGTACAATGGGAGTCACCTGGAGCATCGCAACTGTCTCTTATTTTTATGGAGGGGTTCTAAATGTTATGTTGGAAAAGAAAGCACTGGTATTCCAAACAGTCCAGAGTAGAAAGAACATGCCTATGTGGAAACTTTGCTTATATTTGTATTACCTGCTTGGCTGATCCAGTCCAGGTTGTGTCTGGTAGTATTTTTAATATCCAGAATACAAACACATTGATGTAAATACTCAAACCCCCGCCTCAAGTACAATTTATTTACATCACTTGATTCCGTCCTCTTTCTTCATACATGCCATGCTTTTAAAATGAGCCAGATGACTGCCATGCAAATTTCAAGCTAGCTGTTTAACGTCTGAAGCACGTATGCGAATATTTAAATCTCTTCTTTGAAAAACATCCATGTTTAAACAGTAGATACATTATTTTTACCTGAAACGCAACCTTCATAGAAAGTTCCACGACATAACCATTCTAAGCCTCGTGATCAAGATGCAGGGCGAGTGTTGTTACAGAAATGTTCATGAATTAGTTAACCGAAGGGGCAGCTGTGCGCATACATAGCTCATCAAAGACTGTGTGGCTCAAGAGATACATCAGACTTGGGCATTGCAGGAGAGAGGCCATCATCTTGCAATGTAAGCCTTGTCATATTTTGGGTCGGGTTCTTAATGATGACGGAGCAGCCATTGTCTTGGGTCATCTGTCACGTGGGCAGAGTAAAGTCCTCAACTTCAAGACGTGGGCCGTGAGCAGCCCAAATTGCTTGGGTAAAAAGAAGATGGTGTCAAGTTTACGTCAAAAGAAAAAAGAAATGAAAATTTGGGGTGGTAATGTACGTAGGGAGTCTCACGATGGAGTTTCAGTGATCAGGAAGAAACTAAATCGAAGCGTGTTACGAGTATTTAAACTTGCTCTTCTGCATAATATACTGACAATAATATGTTGAGATTCACTACTAAACGTCATTCAAAGAGTTTATCAACAGCACCTATTCATCGGAAGTTATCAGACGAGCCCTAAAATTTCGTATCAATTTTAAATAATAATAACTATGCTTCCAAGCTTCTCAACACATGTCGATGCATTTCCTTAATTTCCCTATGATATTTTTCTCACTGCATTGCGAAGTTAATGAATTTGAAAACATAAGCACAGTACGAATAATTTGTATCATAATAATTCATACTGAAAAATATCTAGTGAACAGAATTAAATACAGATGGACATTCAAAATTAAGTTTTTCATTAATATGACAACTAGAAAATTAAACAAAAACTAAATACATGGTTTAGCTCTATTTTCAGCTAGAAATTACAACGCGATGTACAGAATTTTCCACCATACTCAGCTTGAAAAGAAAAACATGGCAACCTAGCTTGTTTATGAGAAAATAACACTTTAAGAAATAACCATACAGGATTAACGTTGCCATATAATAAAAACTTCAACTTAACTCCCAAGCATCTATGCATATGTCAAGGAGTAGTTTTTATAAAATTATGACTTATTTCATGGTTCAAGAAGTTTTATATCCTACAAAGACTAAGGCGCTCATCCTACACCACAATAAGTCATTTGTGTATTATTATCATGTAAATAATTTCCTACATATGGCTGAGTGAGACGCTTAGTGTACTGTGTGACTTATCGGCCCCATAATTACATTGAATCCCATTGAAATGGGTAGAATTAATTAACTGAATTTTATTCCCCTCCTGTTGAATAAAATAAAGTTAATCAACGGAACTGCGATGTACCTCTCTTGGAAAGGTAAATATAATAAACTGAAACATTTATTTGGGCTTGTGCGAGAAAACAAATTTCTGGAGGTTCCGTCCAGCCTTCCGTCATGGAGTCAAGTCTTTATTTCCGTCGAGTTCAGCTTTACGGACGCAGCGTTCATTTTTGGCAGGCCATAAAAGCTTCGTTAGAATGGCCGCTGAACCATGATGAAACTTTTTTATGTTACTACTGTGTAAAGGGAAATTAATTGTTTAAACATGCCTTCATACAGTTTCAGGGAAAAAAGTTACTGCCGATTTAGTCACACAAATGCAGACTGCGTGTCCGGACCTTCTACGTTGCAATGCTCATATATGTCAACACTGATTTCAGCACAGAAACCCAGAGCAAATTGTTATCAATGGGAAGTGGTCTAAGCATACAATGATAAATTTTAGCATGTTATTCGTACGAAACTGAAACAATAAAACAATAACATTTGTGTTATCACACAAATTGAACCTAGTTGGCTTCATCCTGAGGTTCATGCGGAGCGCCCAGAATTTTCACGTCACTAAATGCTCCAAAAAAATTAGTGTTTATAAATAAGTTCTTTAGGGAACATATATAATAGAATGAGGCTATAGGAACGAACCTTCGGGCCCATTCTTGGGTCGGATAATTACTTCGATAATTATTCGGTTGTTTACCCAAGTCTCATGCCGTATTTCTAGCCGCGTCAACCATGTCGGCAGCGGGATATAAATCTCAAATCAGTACCAAATCTAGGGAAAATTTCAATGTTACCCATAGTTCGACGAGTGTGAAGTCGTGGGTTACCCAGCTGTGAATTAGAAACTGACTCAAAAAATTGTGCTTAGCTTTTAAAGTTTTTGCCTTCGTCTGGAGAGCGTCATTCATTAACCAGGAACAATAGGAGATGAATAGCAGTCTTCTCAACTTGTGCACGAGAATGATAGTCTGACCAGAGCACTGTACACAGGTGGGATAGTCTGGTCACAGCGATGCACAGGAGGGATAGTCTGGTCACAGCGGTGCACAGGTGGGATAGTCTGGTCACAGCGGTGCACAGGTGGGATAGTCTGATCACAGCGGTGCACAGGTGGGATAGTCTGGTCACAGCGGTGCACAGGTGGGATAGTCTGGTCACAGCGGTGCTCAGGTGGGATAGTCTGGTCACAGCGGTCAACAGGTGGGATAGCTTGAGCTGAGCTTGGCACACTTGTAGCCTGAACCATAACAGCTTCACATTAGTTTTCTCCTAGTAACGGGCATCGATGAGCATCCAAAGCACTCTGTGTTGCATCAAGTAACTTCTCTCAGATTTGTGAGAGTGTTAGTAGCATGCACGGATGATATCACTGGGTAATGTGTCTCCATCTGATGTGTTATACATGCTTTGAAGCTTCTTGTTCCCAAAAAATGCATTCTCTGTGTTTCAATCACATTTATTTCTTCTAAAAAATTCATGAAATGCCATAAAATGAATGAAGAAAACACCAGTCATACATGCAAGAAAGAACTTTCGTAAGTTTTGACATATTTTAAGAG
Source organism: Trinorchestia longiramus (assembly GCA_006783055.1). Classification (NCBI taxonomy): domain Eukaryota; kingdom Metazoa; phylum Arthropoda; class Malacostraca; order Amphipoda; family Talitridae; genus Trinorchestia; species Trinorchestia longiramus. The sequence goes on from VCRD01000316.1 coordinate 68,867, forward strand.
TGTGAGGCATGTTGATTAACTGATCACTTCGAGGTGTGAGAGTTATTCGCGTTTTCGATTAATGAACACGTGTCGTTACAGCTCCTAGTGAAGCCAATTTTAACGTATTTAATTTTTAATGAATAAATGCAGTGCAACGAAGGGTGCAAACACATCGAGTAGACTTGTCGTACACGGACATTGCAAAATTCATAGAACATAGACGAATAATTTTTGTACGTGGATATTAGGCAAGTCAATAACAAAAGAACATTTAAAAATAACCTCTCAGTCATGGCTTACAGTAGGCCTTTTTAATTACTTAAAATAAAAAAGGCAAATGCGTTTTAGTATGCATAAGTAGCATATAATATATATGAAGTACTCATAGTAATATTATATATAAGGAACATAAAAAAATTACCCATGAAGTATGTTAAAACATATGCGTAATGTTTGATGTAAGTTATCTTGGCAAACAAAAGTCTGTCTGTTATAAAGGCTTTAACTCACTTACGAGCTCTTTTTATTAATTTCAAGAGCATTGCTCCGTTCTTTAATTTTCTTTTTAAAAAATGAATGAAAATTGACGAGCAAATCGTAACTGTTCGGAACAGTGCCGTTGTTTTAATTTTACGATCACAACTCACTCCCACGATTTAACATGCATCGAAAAAAGCACCTTTGAGAAATATGAGGCGCTTTAAAAGGTTGCGTTCGTCTTCACTCTTGTTAATGGGAAGTACAAGACAAGGAAACAAAGAATCATCCTTTATGGTTTAAGCATATTTATGCTCTCAATACCGTCGCAGACGCGAGCGAGTAAGGCATCCTTCTTGAGGTCGCCGTGACAGCATTGCCGCTACGCAATGTGCTCTAAATTTTAGCCTCTACCTCGGAATTTTAATTAATTTGTCAGCGCCAAAACTGGACGTTAAACTCGAGTATATTTCCGAGCAACGACGAGTTAAACTTTGTTCGAGGCCGAAAATGGCTCGCAGCCGGAAATATTAAACGAATTTCCGCGTTGTTCTAGTATTAAAGAACAGGAATTTGAACGGAGACCCTCACCTGTGTTGTACAAATTACGGGAAGGAAATTTGTTAACATTTTTTGTGTGGCTGTATTAATGACCTCTGCGTGGGAAATGAAACTCTGAAGTTATGAGACCTCGAATTGTTAACAAGAAGTGCCGCTACTTTTGTTTTCTAATTAAATATATTAACTCTAGCAATTACTTAGCTCGCTTTCCAATGTGCAGAACATATTTAATGTCCTGCACTTTGCAATCTTTCTACAGTCTAAGACGAAATAATTTAGATTTCAATCGTTGATTTATCTCATGAAATAAAGCGTAAAGGAATTGAAATATTTTTTACGTTTTTCTTCCTAACCAAATATCTGTCACGTCTCATGATCCTATAAATTAAACTATTTTCAATAATGAACGAATGCTTTGGTTGATATTTTGACATAATGTCCATTTTTAGCATTTAAATAATATACTGAGAACATATGGCCAAGAATTCAGGAAACAACTCTGCAATTCACGATTGTGGTACATATCATGAATGTAGGCAAATTCTCTTCAGGCTAAAGGAGAAATACGTGTACAATGTTCTGCATACTCTGAACTTCGAATGAGTGACACTCGCTTCCACTGAATTGCAGACCTAAGGTCAGTGTCAGTGGGGCACGACACCTCCTCGTTTCTTCACGAAACAAACACAAGAAAAGTTACTAGCAGTATTATTACTACAAAAAGGAAGCACGTCTTGCATCCTTTTCAGAGACAGAGGTCGACACTACAGCAGCGGTCGAGTAATGGAGAGTACTTTGTTGGTGGTGTGAGGTATGTGACCTGCAGCAGGCTGCTGGTGTGAGGTATGTGACCTGCAGCAGGCTGTTGGTGTGACTGTACTCATACGTCGATGGTTTTAGAAGTTTGCCTTGTGGTTTTAATCCTGAAAATCAGTCCACTGGTAGACAACAGGCGTCAAATCTTGCTCCTCTGAATTCTTTGCTGCCGACTTAAACAAGTTACTTGTAAGGTAGTAAAAATGTGTTAATAACGTAGGCGCATAATTTAATTAACTGGTCATTTTTGTCTGCAATAATAAATAAAGTTTCTGGTGAAAATCGTACATTTCCTACTTAACGACCTGATATTTAACAGGAGTAATTGTTATTTCGCTCTGATTGTATTAATATCCACAAAACTCACACAGCGAAAGTGTTAATGATGAATACCTGAACTTGCTTGCATACGCGACTTTAAATGTTCATACAAAAACATCATTTTACTAACAGCAGAGTGGTGTATGTTAGAGTAAAATTATATATATTCAAATATCCTTCACAACTTAGTAATTCATAACGTCTGAAGGTAATAAAGATATACGCATAAAAAAGCTGTTTATAAAAAATGGACAAATTATTTAGAGATAGAAAGGTATTTGTAGAAACTGATCAGCTTTCCTTCCTCAACAATAAAATAAATAGTGAAAAGATGGAGTTTAGTTTAGAGCATCACGTGAGAATGTTGCTTCAAATATTGTTCACGCTCGAGCTGAATTTCATTCGTGCTTGAAGTTAGATTATGTTATATATGTTAAGTTCAATAAGTATTTAACTTACTCGTCACGTGCTTACTTGTCGTGCTTATAATGCAACTGTTTATTATGCTGGTCTTACAAGCACCCTTCTAAATGGATGAGTACACTTTACAAGCAAGTATTACGCCTATGAAATATTTGAAGAATATTCTTGTTTCGACGATCGTCATAAAGAACTCATGTCGCACAGTCAACACAATAATTTATTCAGCCAATGCACCTTGAAATACTGAACGAGATCTACCCAGATTTTCTTTTTTCTTGTTTGTTAGTGACGTCAGATAGAGAGAGACATTGAACGAGTCATGCTGACAGCATACTGGTCTCAAGCTGGCAGCATACTTGTGTCAAGCTGACAGCATACTGGTGTCATGCTGACAGCGTACTGGTGTCATGCTGACAGCATACTGGTGTCATGCTGACAGCATACTGGTGTCATGCTGACAGCGTACTTGTGTCATGCTGACAGCATACTGGTGTCATGCTGACAGCGTACTTGTGTCATGCTGACAGCATACTGGTGTCATGCTGACAGCATACTGGTGTCATGCTGACAGCGTACTGGTGGTATGCTGACAGCATACTGGTGTCATGCTGACAGCATACTGGTGTCATGCTGACAGCGTACTGGTGATATGCTGACAGCGTACTGGTGTCATGCTGACAGTATACAGGTGTCATGTTGGCAGCATTCTCGTGTCATACTGACAGCGTCCTGGTGTCATGCTGACAGCATACTGGTGTCATGCTGATGGCATACTGGTGTCATGACACCAGTATGCTAGTAGCATACTGGTGTCATGCTGGCAGAATATTGGTGTTATATTGGCAGCATCTACATATACTATAATCGACTATGTATCTCCATCTCTCTGTATCTGTGTGTGTCCTTCCCATCACTTCCTATCTATTACTGAAGAAAAATTATTGAACTGAAATCAGAACGGGAATGCATGGACACCAATGGCACCGGATCATTATAAAACACGTAATTTTTCTGTTATTAGCTTTCTTCTCTTACTCGACCATGTTATCGGTAGATAAAATAGAAAATGGCAGTTCTGTATACATTCATGAAAAATACAGGGTGTCTTAAAAAAATGTACTCACACTTCGAATGACGAGATCCTTTATTTATGAACATACAGTGAAATAGAATAGCTTCGAATACAGAAGACAAATGTGATTAAAGAATCATGTTCGCAAATGTTCGAATTGATGACCATTATTGTCCAGACAACGCTGATAACGCACGCCAAGAGTGCGTTACATCTACATTTTTTTGAGACACCCTGTATTCGGATTCTGATAATACCATGGATGAAAGTGAAAAATGTATTTTATTTGATAAATCCTGAATTTTATCATTTTTAAATCAAAGAATTTCAACGGGTACTGTAACGGTCGTATTATCAATAGATAAGATGCACGATGGAAGTTCTGTATATATTAATGAAAAATATTCATTTAAAGCACAATAATTCGTCACAAATCTTTACTGCATTCATCTTCATAATAATTTCAAATCAGTAAGATCTAAACCGTGGAACTTCCACAGGAACTGTCTAGTGCCTGTATAATACCTGTAGCTTGGTGGAAAATTATGACAGCACACCCATATAATTATAACACCAAGCCCGTACAATTATGACAGCACACCCATATAATTATAACACCAAGCCCGTGCAATTATGGCACCACACCCGTATAATTATGACAGCACACCCATATAATTATAACACCAAGCCCGTACAATTATGACAGCACACCCATATAAATATAACACAAGGACTACTATAAACATTATATTATAGTTTATAGTAGTCCTTGATATAACACCAAGAATATGGAAGGCATGAACGAAAGTTTGAAAGTAATATGAGATGTGGGTAGAAAGAATTAAACTTAAGTCTTTACTAACACATGTGTACGAGCGAGTACATTTCTGTAGGCACATTTCTGTCGTTGCTGACGCGCAATATAATAGAAACTGTCTGCAAAAATTCATTTTTTCTCCTTTAGCGTTGAAAAAATAAACAGCAATCAAATATCTGATCTCTGCATTTAGTTTGAGTCCCTAAAGTTTCTGGACTATAGTCTGAAACCTAGATGTGGGAACAAGTACATATAATATATATATATATATATATATATATGTATATATATATACATACATATATTATTTTGGGAAATAAATCACTAATTCGGCTCTAATAAAGAATAATTGCCAAAACACAAAAAGAAAACAATATATGTAGCCCCAACGATGAAAGATAAACGTGATTTTTTGTACTATGTATCGACACATTCAATGTGCACTTTTCGTGCGATTCCTATGTGCTTTACTGTAAGAGATGAAAAAGGAGCTAACAGCTGTGGTGTCGGCAGACGGAAAGAAAGCACTGTCTGACACCCTCCTTATAGATCACTTGCTAGACGTGGGAACGTTCATTGTCTCTGCTCGAGCGGAGAAGTCTGAGACTGAAACAATAAATTGTACCACATCACAGCAAGCATCATGAGGCATCATGCAAGTCTAGCTAATTTTTATACATCTGCTGTGATGCATCGATAATCTATGAATTTGTTTATATATTTTGTACTCATACAGTGCTTAGTGTGCAAAGGAAATAGAAAAATTCAGGATACTACCCAGCTGTGAAGAACTCTTGTTTCGGTCACACCGTACGTCCCACAGCACAAACTACTATGCATAGGCATCGCCATGTCCTGGTTTGAGCTTTGAGATATTCGAACTTGCGTACTAGTGCTCAAAGCTCGTAAGCTCGTACATCAGGTCAGCGTCTATCGAGGAATCAAAATCTAGGCAATACTTGAAGTTTGGAGTTTCATTCTTTACTTGTGCCTAGAAAATGGCCGGACCACATGTGGCATCGACATGTCTTTGCGTCATAAAAATTTCATGGAAAAAATATTCTACTGGTTGTTATCCTATGCAAATTATTGAATGCCACAAACTCGATTACCAAGACATTTTTATATACTTTTCTTGAAGGATAGATAGATATACATGGATTAGTTGAGTTGGGTTCTCGCTTGAGTTTTCTAGTTTACAAGATCAGGCAAATCAGACACCAGCGACCGTGTCTCAAGAGCACAACAAAATTTCTGAGGACGAAAGTTTATTTTTGCGATAAACGGCTGTGAAAGACAGTTTTAATTTATTATTTCACTAAAAAGTGAATACACATTGTCACTTGCTACTATGCTATATATTTATATGTAGTTTTTTTATTCTTCAACAGAGTGACCACAAAAAGTTGAGCCGATAATCTATGGTGCAGTTCATAATACTTTTTCTAAACTTCTTAAAAGAAGCATTAGGGCAAGGCCAAGTGAAATCTAACTTAGGTGATATTTGCCATCGAGATAATCTTGATGGCATATAACCAAAAATAAAATGAAAATTTTGCATATCTTCCAACACTCTTGTTAACAAATCTAAAATACCAAATAGAGTTGTTAATCTTATTCTTTGTAATGCAAATTGTTTCAACCTTGAATGTTTTATAATTAACAAATTACAACATTATAAAAAGGGTACGTTTTTGGTGGTGACCACGAGACAAATTCCATTGTACTACAGAGTATTTTATTCGGCTTCTAAATCTTTAGAATCCCCTCGGAATTCTTCCCCTCATTGTCCACTTCCTTTTGTGCTGCTACTTTCAAATTTACTCATGAAATTGCATGTGCTCGTGAATTAATTTTATAAAATGCTTTCCTTTCTTCAAAGGAATCTGGTGTATACCTGATATAGAGACGATGGTGCTGAATAGCATCGAAGCTGTTAATGAATTTCTCCTGCTTGTATCTTAGAACAAGTATTCATTAATGATGTGAATAATAAATGCTCAAATAGTAACAAATTATCTTTCATAAAATACTGTTTTAACTGTAACCTGAATATTTCATATTTAAATAAAATTTTCAATTCATCGTTATAGCTTCTGAATCGGTTACAATAACTTGAGGAAACAACTCTATTGAAATGTCTATCTTATTGAAAACTATGCTGACAATATTTATCATCTAAAAATTGCATTGATACCAATATTCTTGACGTGGAAATACATCTCGAGAAACTAATGTCAAATAACATACCGTGTCTGAACATTAATATGAATTTACAGGAACGATTGAAGGTCTTCACCAACGAATCTGATTATTTACTCGAAAATAAGGTAAAGTTTTAGCAAAATGTGTTTGATTTCATGCGAGTGTCGGCAAAGTTGTATTTATTGTTGGAAGAAAGTTTCTTGCGCAAAGTGCATTTACGCTTGTGCCCGATCAAGCCAACATTTACCTGGAATATTGAGCCAAAAACCTTTCACAATCAGTATCGTTTTTTAAAGCATCGAGCATGGAGGTTAGGGCAGAACTCAAGCGTGCCGACAATGGCCCCTAAATGAGGCTTCCAGCACCTCGGTACCTGCTGGGGGTGCCTACTGATACGCTCCAAGGCTCCTAAAGCTCGGTCCAGCTTATCTCGTGTCTCCATCGTAAATGTTCGAGAGAAATCAGCCGCTCGGTGAAGCTTGCCTGCTTGCTTTCTCACGGGCCACAAGACATAAATGAATTGGTGACTTTTCAGTACGTATCCAAGTTGATGAATTATACAGAACAGCTCAAGCGTTGAGTTGGTTGAAATAGTTATGTACTGTGCCGTAGTTAAAATTTAGAATTGTAGGCAAAACAAAGCTTGGACACAGACAAAGAATGTGATTTAAACTCTAGCATTAGTTGACAGTGAAGCGAGTGGAGTCTTCATTTCAGTATTTAAAGGCCCACGCCCTGCTTTACTCACCAACAGCAATCGCGAAAATGAACCGCAGATTTCGAAAGTCTTAATTTTTTTCGAGCTTATCACTTAAACTCTGGCTTTTCGCCTCACAGAACAGGAGCTCTGCACCCTTTTAATTTTAGTGAAAAATTACTCAAGTTCTATATAGAAAAGTCAAGTTAAATTTAAAATAAATCAAATCCAATTAAAATGAGTCAAATTTAATTTTAAATGAGTCCTGTCCAATTAAAGATGAGTCAAGCTCAATTCAAAGGAGTCAAATTAAATTTAAAAAAAGTAATATTCAATTTGAAATAACTTGAGCTCAATTGAAATTGAAGGAAGTTCAAAAGAGCATTACTCAGTTTCATCATGTTCCAATTTACATCAACAAATGTACTTCAATAAACGGTGCTGGTATTATATAATATTTAATTCTTGCATCAAAAGTACTTACGGCTTACTTATATTTCCGCAAGCTGTTTTTTTCTTGCATAAGAAAACTTGATCACGAGCATTACGTTAATATAAGTAATTTGGATTGCAGTTAGAGGACTTACTTTTTACTTACTTAAGTACTCATCGCATTCAATGACGTTCAGTGTAGGGAGACCAGTCATGTTTTAACAACATTCAAAAAGGTGCAATAACATTGCAAATCTGGTCTGGAACTCAAAAATTTAAACATGTCTGAGCTTATAAATTAGAGATGTTCTTTAACTGAAAGGATTACCTTTTATTGGGAATTTCTTTGGAATTAATTATATACATTCTTATTATACCTGTATTACATTTACATAAAAATTGAATGCTTTATAAATTGATGGTTAACATTGATTATATTTTAAAAGGATATATTTTTCTAAATGATTGCCAGTTTCGATATATGCGTGTTAGGGTGACTAAATACTTTGATGTTATGTAATGGCATATTAAAAAGGGATTTTTTATATGTATGTTGTACTACTTTTGAATACGATGCAGGTAATGGTGACTTACCATAATTAATTACTTTTACGTATGCACTTACGTCATCGTATTATGATTTTGAATTAAACTTATTTGTAATCTAGTTTCGCTATTTGAAGTCGAACTTGAGTTATTTAAAATAGAAAACTCATTTTAAAATGAACCTGACTTATTTCATATAAAACTTGACTTATTTTAGATGGAACTTGACTGATTTTAAATGAAACCTGACTTATGTTAAATAGAATTTGATTTATTTTTCATCAAACTTGACTAATTTTAAATCAACTTCGCTTATGTTAAATGAAGCTTGACTTGTTAACAATTGAAGTAAAAATGGTGTACAACTGAAACAGATTTTTAACAGTTGCACTGGAACATCATCTTGGACATCTACAACCCGTCCATGAGAACTGCTTCATCACGTGTGGGCAACCAGTCTGAGAACTGCTTCATCACGTGTGGGCAACCAGTCCCTGAGAACTGCTCCATCACGTGTGGGCAACCAGTCCCTGAGAACTGCTTCATCACGTGTGGGCAACCAGTCCCTGAGAACTGCTTCATCACGTGTGGGCAACCAGTCTCTGAGAACTGCTTCATCACGTGTGGGCAACCAGTCTCTGAGAACTGCTTCATCACGTGTGGGCAACCAGTCTCTGAGAGCTGCTCCATCACGTGTGGGCAACCAGTCTCTGAGAGCTGCTCCATCACGTGTAGGCGGGTCACTTTCAAACAGGTATGGAGGAATGATTAAGTATATCTATTACGACGGTGATGTTGTTTTACGGGCTGAAGGAATCTTGATAGAATCAGGAATTTTGAGAATTAATTCCACTAGTGTACATATGCACAACTACACGGGCTGAAACAACTTACAAAAGTTTTTGATTTGTAGGAAATTGAAAAATTTTACTGAGTCTTTCTTGAAAAAAATATTGTTCAGTAACTCTTCTAAGTGAAGCATTGTTTGTTTGTTTCTGAGTTGAGTCACCAGAAAAGTATCTGTAGTTTTAGCATCGTAGAGTCAGACAATAACATGAGTGAGGGAACTACCTAAATGCAGAGACATTACACAAAACTTAGTCAAACGACTACGTTTCAAAGAATCTTCCGTTCTGACTACTCTGTGTGCCTTTATAATTTTTAAATGAGTGTGGGTGAATCTTTAGCTAAAAATAGGTACCCTGTATAACAGTGACGTTGAAATTCACGTACAAAAGTTGCAAGTCTACAACACACAATACATGCTACTTTACGGTTACGAACATTGATAGAACGTGCATGTCTCGTAAGAAATTACTTCATAATTCTCGCACAAGTTTACTTCAATATCCAGAGACCAGGAACGACTGAAAAACGTGTGATCCTACAGCAACTTGAGGCTCGCAGAGGAGGCAGAAGTGCGTCTTAAACGATTCTTCAAGTCGAGATCAAGAGGAGTTGTTATCGAGCGACGAACTGGCCACGTGGACGTGGCGTTGTCCCTCAGGACGACACTTGTGAAAGGCCCATAAATATCAAAGACGTATTTGGTGACGAGGCTCTTAAGTGACCAGGTCCTCTACGACCACGAGAACATTCTTGCACGATCTACTTCCCATCTTAGAGGAGATCATTTTAGGCAATCCTTTAAAAATCACGAGCCCTTGTGTTCCACCTCACACGATAAGAGCTACGGGAGACAGAGCCATAAGAGCATCAATGCGAGGCTTTCACAAGGTCCTATATATAGCATGTAAGAAGAAAGCTTGACATGAAAATAGAACGGCTCACTAAGAACAGTTACGTAGTCGCGAGTGAAAAAAACTGGATTCTATTTACAAAAGATTACGATTAATATACATTTACATACCAAGAAACCAAATACTGTTGAGTAGCACACGAGGCAGTTGAAATGAAGTTTCAGTGAAATTTAACTTTTTCTTTCCACGTGTATGTATCCTGAGCTTGTAATTTTAGTTTTTATTCATTTTTTTACATAGATGTTAACTACTGCCTTACTTTGGTCTCGCTCAACTTCATCCTAACTTTGCTCATATCTGATCGTTTTGCTCTCTGATTGATGTTAATAATACAGCACCCTTTCAAGTTTGGTGCCAAGACTTTTCAGGTTTATTTTAATACTACAGAGTTTCAACTAAAGACTGTTATGTTCAGCGCTCAGCACAGTTGTAATTGAAAGTTGTCAAGTATAACGTTAAGCATGGTTGTAAATTAAGCCCTGTATACCATGCATATGGTTACAACTAAAGCCATGTATGACATACAGTATGGTTACAACTAAAGCCATGTATGACATACAGTATGGTTGCGACTAAAACCATGTGTAGCATACAGTATGGTTGCGACTAAAGCCCTGTATAACATACAGTATGGTTGCAACTAAAGCCCTGTATAAAATACAGTATGGTTGCGACTAAAACCCTGTATAGCGTTCAGTATGGTTGCGACTAAAACCCTGTATAACATACAGTATGGTTACAACAAAAACCCTGTGTAGCGTTCAGTATGGTATCGTAGCACGGAAGATTATTGATTATTCAAGCATCACGATAAAAACTTGCGCATACCAACAATAAATTGAAGTGCACATTTTTGACCTGAAGTTAGTAGAACTGCAGTTTGTCGGTGCAAATGTCTGAGAGATGCAGTGGATATAGTGCAACAGCACTGTCTACTCTGAATCAATAGAAAAAGTCCTTTGCAAACAAATAATGCAGATTTTAAATTATCTCATGAGTAAAAAAGGTGTAGGCAGATATATTTGGTATATTATTTTTTATTTTCAACATGTGGTTGTAAATGAAGTAAATCGATATTTACTGAAAGTCATCATAGGCTAGTTTCTAAAATAAGGAAAACATTTTGAAATTCAGAATAACAGAATACACAGAATGTACTTTTAATTAAAATCATGACGCAGGTTCTGTACGTCTCATAGAAGGTGACGAGAGTACTGAATTTCGCGAACATGTGCTTGATGTTGAGAGAAAGAAATACAGTTATTCCTTATTTATTCATTGTGATGCCGCAGCATCACAAGTTTAAAGCATGCAATATTGAATCATCTGTTTGAGCACAGTTACGCAGAGCATCTGCAGACATGCATGAAGATTCATCAGCTTGTGTAGGGGCCGAGCAGTGCAACGGAAGGGGACACAGGAATGTTTCTTTCCTTTCAGCTGTCGCTTGGTTGGTGTTCCCATCTTCTGTGATGATTATTTCTCTTGGCACTGCAAGCATATCCGTTAGAGAGTAACGAGGCGCGTCGGCATCCCATATGCAATTCGTACGCGAGTTCTGCTCATTACGAGAGACATGTCGAGTCTCTCTCGCACGCAATCACATGCTATTGTCGGGGCATAGCTGCCGCAAGGAGTCTAAGCTCAGGCGTCTGTCGCTTGCTACTGATGTGAGAGCTTTTCTTTCTCAGACCACTCGAAGAAAAAGAACAAGAGTACTTCGTTTTAATTTATTCTGTATCGGGTGTATCTTAGAATTATTAATTCTAAGGGTGCATTATTAATTCGGCTAAAAATGTCAGAGAGCCACCGGCGGGCTTAGACCACGAGCAACATAAAATGACAGAGTTAGTCTCAGAGACGAATAGTTCTGTCTTGGGAAGGAAAAGCAGGCTGGATGCCTCAACAAAAACTTTCGCAAAGTCCGATAAACGAAGAATGATCCCGCCCTGTATATTGTTTGGAGGCCTGCTCAGGAGAATGCGATTACGATTAGACGCCATTGTACAGGTGAGTGGCCTGGGCTTCGGACTCTCTTTTGTAGGGTCCGATATTTGGAAGAGTGGCTGCTCAGATTAGGGACCCGATATAATAGCTTCATTCAGACGTGTGCGTCAAAAGGCGCACCTTACGAGCGCCATAAGCCAGTCTCTGCCCCGGCGTCAGGTGAACGAAATTAATGTCTACTTTTGTTAAACAGGACAACTTTGTCACCCACTGAAAAGCTTGTGACGCTTCCCATATTGATGCACAAGGCAGTAATCGAGTAACTGGGGTTCACAAATCCAAACTTTTATAATTCATTATAATATCGTGTATTTTGAACAATACTCTATTTAACCCTTAGTTTTGAAGGGATTTTTTCGCTCAGCCCGAATGATGTCGGAAATAAATATCTTTTCTTATGTGGAGAAAAAACCTGGTGAAAGGCACTGCAATTTTCTTATGTTAGAGAAACTAATTGTACTCGCATGATTGCGAATTTATCTTGCTAATTGAATCATTTGATATTTTAGAAGCCTAGAAAAGCAAAGAATTTTGATGTTTGGTCTCGTCCAGCAGAGTTAAAGATAATGAATGCTTTTTTGAGCGTAATTCACAAGGTTTGATTTTTTATTAACGAAACGTAATTCATTTCATAGAATTATGTTAGAAGTTGTAAAGAGTCTGTTCTCTGAGCTTCCACAGAAATGTATTCACAACGGAATGCAGTATTGATTTCTTTTATAATTGGACTCCTAAAGGACGAAATGTTCTTCTGCAATGTAATATTTTGTTCGTGATCCCTTTTTCCGATGAGCTTTATTCCAGTAAGTTTATTCGAAGTTATTCAGTCAACAGCAAATTCAACAATGGAATTATTCTACACGAGACCCTGCAACGAATTTAATCGTCATGTCCAACGAGGGACGCTCGTTTGCATGATCTTTTAAGCTCGACAAAGAACTTTTCTCGCTTTCTTTTCGGTTCCTACGTTCTTTTGATTGTTCTATTTAGGGTTCTGAGCATTTGCTCCCGACCAAAGATACTCTGCAGTGCCAACCGACTCCTTGCTGTGTCGCCCACGGAGGCGGTAATAAGACCTCCAAGGAATGCAATAAAATTAAGGGCACGGGATTAACTTTGATGGCGAGCTACAGCGCCCAGAGCCCTGCATCCCTCAATATATTGCTTGTAGTATTCTGTTCAACCTCCCCCCCGATGAATGACGTTCACGGGAGATTGCCTCAACAGATAATGCACTTTTACGCGGTGCGAAGAAACACAAATTAGTGAATAGTACCATCTTAATGACTTGAAGAAAATCGTATTTTTAGCACCTGAATTGAAGTGGGACTGAGTTTTAACAGATTAAGGGTTTTTAGTGCGTTCTTAAATCACTCTCTGCCAATAGCAGCGCTGATGAATGTGGGTGTCGTCAATAAGAGTATTGATGACTCTTAAGGGTGTGACTCTTTTTCATCAATTTTAGTGCTGGAGTTTTTATTAGAATTTACTGGTGAATTTACGTGAAAAAGATGAAAGGTTGACGGTTCAAAAATTAGACATAATGTTAAGTAAGATCATAACAAGAAACTACCTTTGATTAAATATATTTTTAAAGGCTAAGCGCTACATACCGTATTTTGTACTTTATTATTTTAAGCACTAAAACTGGACCCTTTTCAATCACAGTAAGACGGTCGTAAAAGATAGAAAGAGACAAATTTGCACAAGTTAATGCTTTTTATTGAATATTAGCGACGAATTGACGTGAGTGAGCGTGAGTGAGCGTGTCAAGTGAGCGTGAGTGAGCATAAAAAAGCTTGGATTTCTGTTTTAGTGCACAGATGTAAACACAAAAGCAGTCTCGTGTACGACACATACTCTGCACATTAATATGATATGAATATCTTCTATCGTGTGCTCTGTGTCATATAATCAGAATAATAAGTTTCAACAAACTGCTACCGTGATAAGTAATTAATTCATTGCGTTTTTGTATGCTGATTTTAATACAAGATCTTGTTGCTTAACCTACTATATAATATTGTGTTGTCAGTAATTTTTCACATTGTAACTAGTCTCTCACAGTATCAATTGCTCTTAAAGAATGAGTGATTTCTTTGAAGTATCCTCTCCTATTTATTTACCGACATTTGCATAATATAAATCTGAGTACATACACCAACAAGCTTACGAATCATTGAAATTTAGATGCATAAAGTTTAATCCATATTTTAAGAGAAATACTTATATTTCAACTGTTATCAATGCCACCACACAATATAACACTCGGTGTGTTGGGTGTTGTAGGAATGAAGCCGATGAATCTCTTATCTTTTGGAAAGGAACAATGAATATTTTTTTGTGGTATGAAGCTACCCCAATTTCCTAACAGTGCAATTTTCTTCATTTTTAACACACTGAACGATTTTCAAACCTCTAAATAGTTGCATAGCCCTGGTATTTCATAAAAAATTTGTAATCGATTTTATCAATTGGAATTGTGACAGAAAACTGATCGTTCTGCTGTCATGCATTGCATGACGTTCGTACTTTAAGGTTGCTCGCATTTGTGGGAGTTCAGTTTTTCAAATACTCGCTCCATGTAGCTTGCGAATTTGTTGCTGTTGCCTCATCAAAAAACATATCACATACACTGCTCCTTTGATTTCAAACTCACCCTTAAATAACTATGTTAATGGAGTTCTTTTAAACCTCAAAACTGAAATCATAAATACCTCAGAATTTTTTACTAGAATTTTGTTTATAGCTGCAAAATAAATACAATTTATATGAAATGACTGATGTGGAGTTTCTAATTTTGTTGGCATCTAATTCATACAAGAATTTTCTACTGTACCTCCGTAAATCTATTTGAGTCACCAAAACTTAAGAGAAGTCGTCTAACGTCTCACTTAAGTCTGCTTCCGTCTCTGAGTTTATCTTAATGAGCTCATCCATCGGACCGAGCAGGCAGAACGTCTCGTGTAGGTACATAGGTCTAATATCTAGTCCACACACTCGTGTTTACGGCAGGTCAATTCCTAAGGTTATCGCTGCACGAATCCTGCTTCTTAAAATGCACTTTGCAATCGGCGATTGTCATGCCATTGTTTCGAGGTTTTGTATCCCTGCGTAGTTTTTTCGTGTCAGTTCTAAAGCGTTGAGCTCAGACCGCAGCTCACTGTGCTCATGTAAGTTCTACCTCAATAAAAAAGTGAAGTTAGCACCAGAATTAATTCTTGTCGTAAACTAACTATAAGTACAGATCTACGCTGCACTGTGTATGGTGGGAATAGGTTTCAAAGGCAATAATATTTTACTTGAAAAAATTGAATTTTTTTCACCTTGTAGAAGTTGTCCACATTTAACTATAAAACAGCACAGGTGTGCAATGTAAGGTATATTCGGTATTCTGATTATAAATTACTCTACTCTGAACATTATCGTGCAAAGAACATTTGGCACGGAGATAATCCACAACTGCTGCTCAGATCTGGTTCTCACAGAGAGCACAATTAGATTCACACGTCAGTCTGGCTTAGAGTTAGCCACCTGAAAGAGACGTACTGCTCTGCAAGCAATCTTGCAGACACGTAACATAGCTTCAACATGCGAAAGAAAGATTGCCAACATGCAGCAAGAGTGACTTCCTCAGAAGAAGCATATATGTAAGGAATAAAATAATGAATTCGATAACTAAAGATTTTATATATCCGTTTGTGAATTTCGACGTGTGAGGTTGAACAACTGACGGAAATTCAGTTGATGACGAGAGATGAAACTTGCTGGTACATCTTGATCGATGCACTTCGTGTGAACTGCATCAAATTGGCTCGACTATTTCATAAGACAGCCCCTAAACACATGAGCCGACAATATCCGGTGGCAATCACTCGCCATTAGGGAACCTTCTTTCAGGGTAATATCCGGAGCACAATCTTCCAATGAATTCCTCCAGATGCGAGAATATGATCCAAAACTCGGAGTTGAATCGTGTTACCCTAACGTAATGGCGTCTATAAAAATCTCGGTTTATCAACAATTTCTGTAACGTGAAATCAATGGTTTATTTTTGAGTAAAACAGTAAAGACGGACAAATTTATGTCATCGAATTTATTACATGAATAAATCAATCGTGCCTTATCATGTTATTAGAAGATTACTGGAAAATAAGTGAATAAAACATTCAATGAAAGATTTACAGAGCAGCATAAATTTTTTATTATATCTTATCATGCTAACAGAATACCTATGTTCTTAGTACGGTACATTTTTTATAAATATCAGGCCCCAGTGTCAGTCTAAATCATTGAACATTTTATACACGAAATGCACCCTATCAGCTCCGGTTAGATATGGCTTCATTTAGGGCGATAGAATCTGTTGTAAAAAATCAAGATTTATATCATAAAAGATTTTGAATATGACAATTATTTGATGATTTTTAGAGAATATTTTTTGTATTTTATTAGTCATTTGCAATTGTTCTTGCATACTGATCGCAGGCACTCCAGGAAACTATTCTTTTCGCATGGTAAAGTTCATGAACACTTCAAGTCTTTCACAGAAGTTTTTTGAGACACAAACTACGTTCATGCTTTGAGAATTTTGCCTAAATTTTAACAGTGCAATTTAACGGAGAATTACGCAAATTAAAGACACTCTTAAATATATGTATGTAAATTTTTCGTGGAGTTTATGGTCTTGTAAATTTTTTCTCTTCAATGACTAATACGTATATTAAAAATCTTCACACTGAATACCAGACCTGAGTTATCACAAAGATAAATATCATTAAATAAATGCTCTCCTTTAAAAGAAATAGCATGATTTAATTCCCTAAGGGAGACCCAACCGAAACATCAAGAAAATATAAATGCGCGCAAAATAAATTAATTTCTGCGTGTAAGTCATTCAGTGAGACATCATCGCAGCAAATACAGGATTAGGTAAGTAAAAAATAATATCATTAAAATACGTAGCTCACAGCCTACTTCTAAATACCTAATTCTATGAGTCCAGTCATGTTAGCCAAAATCAGAGACTTAGATTTCTCTAATAATATTCTAGCTTCAAAAACTTCGACCTCAATTTTCCAATTCGGGTCCTATAAGTTTGACTAGGAGGATCAAAAAGACCCTTACTTTTAAACCTCATAACTAAAACCCAGTTTCTCGAATACCAACAGGCAGGCTTTATTGGTAAAGAAATGAGGAAAATAAAGGGAGCTTAATATTTTCAATGACATACCTTCGGAGGTTCGCAGTGCAAACAAAGAGGCTGAGCACATATTCATCAAAATAATAGTCTCTGTGGTCGTAGGCCTGAGGAAGGAAGCCTACGGCTCTGCAGCAGAGCAAAGAGGCATGGCAGGAGCTTTCTTCTCATTATGAAGCCACTGCTGCCTAAATATTTCCTCAGGGAATTTGCCAAGCCTGCCGATCTCCTCATAAAGTTTCCTAGCTGAGTCTTCCCCCCCCTCCTCCCTACAAAAATTCTTGATAAGTTATTGTACTGAATTATTTTGAGAGCCTAAAGCTGTGGACACTGCGGAGTCCTATTTATCGTAAATTTAGAGACCGAAATTCTAATCAGGTTCGCTTGTAAGTCTGGGAAATTATTCATCATTTAGATGTTTTTCATGAAGTTTTAAATTCGTTAACCTTTTGCTGGTTAAGGTTTAATTTCCTTAACAAGTACAGGGCAACAGTGAGCATACGGGCAGTGCAAATTGCATGTGAGTTTCTACAATGGAAATTTTCGGTAATATGAGTTAAAAAAACGATAATTACACCCCATTTGAATGCACTGCTCACGTTTATTTCAATTTCTCGGCCTATGGATACAAATTTACTCTTGCCAAAATTTGATCGAAACTTTCATTCAGTGACTAGTATAGTTTTCATTGGAAAAGAATACTTTTGAAACTTGTATCCCATCCTTCTAAGCTAGACAAAGAGAACGTCCATAATGTTTAGACAATGCATTTTTAATAAATGCATAATACGAGCGCACTAGTGTACTACCGCCTTGAATACTGATGATGGGGTCTGCATAATCAGGACAGCATTCCACAAAAACGTCGTCCTTCACAAAGTTTCTCGTTTAATCTTAAATTTAAATCTTCCCAGATACGGAACATTTACGATGCACGTACCATTCAGTTA
The DNA here is from genome assembly GCA_006783055.1 of Trinorchestia longiramus. Taxonomy (NCBI): domain Eukaryota; kingdom Metazoa; phylum Arthropoda; class Malacostraca; order Amphipoda; family Talitridae; genus Trinorchestia; species Trinorchestia longiramus. The sequence continues at coordinate 87,133 of VCRD01000316.1, forward strand.
TTTTAAACTGAAGTACGAGTAGTGATAAAAGACATGAAAAATATGATTAATGTAGCCCAAAAAGGGATGGATAATATTTAATGAAGACTTTAAAATTGCGGAAGTAAATCCTTGGAAGATCTTATTCCCTTTCAAGGTAGAGGAGAGGGTGGCTTTTGGTAGAGCTGCTCGGAGGGGACATGAAAAGAATACCTCTTCCGTATTATTTTTTTGCCCAAAAATCGGAGGTTTGACAAAGAAAGAGAAAACCATGGACACAATCAATTTGTTTTCACCATGTCATAGAAAAATAGTGCTAGGGCGAGCAAAATTTCAGAATATGCGAAGGCATTGACGGAACGTGTACGATCCCCTCCAGTCGAAAACACACATGTCAGAAATGTTTGCAACATAGAAAAACCCACTTTGAAAGCTGGAACCAGCGTAGGAAGCTGGGGTGGTAAGCTTGATGTATGGAGATGGTACTATGTTATGATGGAATGATGCAGATCAAACATGTGGTGGGAGGCTCTGGTGAAAGGCTGTTGGGGAAGGCCAGCCTGAAATGATCACATCCCTGATCACACACCTCACCAACGCTTATGCGCTGATCATCACACGCTTCACTGCCGCTCATGCTGTGATCATCACGCGCTAATTAAAGCTCATGAGCTAATTAATGGCAAGCGACATCCAATCACTTCTTTCGGGCGCCGCAAGGGAGATTTTCAGGCAGCTTGCATCTACGATGAGCATAGTTGCTGTTCGGGCGCTCACAGCTTGCCTATGTTAGCTGTCACTTGTCATTTTGTGCGTCATTTTGCCTACGTTTGTAGAAGGTGCGTAGTAGAGAATATTTTCTTCTCTTACCTTGAAGCTTTCAATGATTAATGGGTCGAAAAAGAAATCGATCCTCTGTTTGGTCGTGTTTCTCACACCGCAGAGGCTGGTTTTGTAGCCAAGCGCAAAAATTCTGTTTTGTCGAATCGTGCACAAATGTAAAATTTTTAAACTCTAATTTAGTACGAGAGTTTAAATGAAACATATTTAGAACACCAGATATTCACGAAACTTATATTTTCTTAACATTAAATATGGAGGAACTTTTATAATTCTTTCACAGCTAGGAGGTTTAAAACGCAATTTCTCTTCTTCTTTTCAATAAGAATCCAGCTTATTAGATCTTATAGCAGCAAACATAGCTAGTTCTCTTGCAAATATTCAATCTACGCCTCTAGAATTACCAATCAGTTCAAATTAAGAAAATAGAACAGAGAGTTCCTAATCAGTTGAGTAACACAACTGAATTGACGAATCAATTCATCAATGATACACAGCAACTGATCAGACTTGACGAATCCTGGAACTCACAACAGCTATTATTTAAATATTTAATAAATGAACACTGAGTGATAGGAGTAGAATTAGGGATTGAAGTTTTAGTACCGATTTTCAGTTTAGCATTGCAAGTTTCGGTTTGAGGAAGGAGGAACCTTCCAGATTGTTGTACTTTCCGAAGAGTACATTTCCCAGAGTTTCATTTTCAAGAATGTTCCACTTTATGAGTTGTCAAGCCTTCAGAAGTGTTGCACTTTCAGAAGCTTGTATTTTCAGAAGGTTGACATTTTGGAGACTTACACCACCGGGAGAGTCACACTTTCAGGAGCGTGGTACTTAAAGAAGTGTTACACTTTCAGGGTGTCGTACTTCAAGAAGTGTCACACTTTCAAGAGTGAGGTACTTAAAGAAGTGTTACACTTTCAGAAGTTTCGTACTGAATAAAGTTGTGCACTTTCAAAAGTGTTACACTTTCAAGAGTGTCGTACTTGAAGAGGTTTTATACCTTCAAAAGTGTGACACATTGCGGAGAGTAACATTTTCGAAAAACTTGCCCTCTCCAAAATGTTACAATTAGGAGACTGTTGCACCACCAAGAGCGTAACACTTGCACAAATGCTATCAGCTCTCCTGAAGGTGAGGCGGAGTTGAGCCTCTACACGGTCCCTGCAGACCTGCACTTCACGGTGCCAATAATTGGAGCCGGAGTTTCTAACGACCACTTCTCTCAGTGCCGGACTCCAGGCACTCCTTTATCACTCCCCAAACTCTCTTCACTTCCTTTTTTCTTTTTTCCTTCTCTGTATTTTTATTTTTAAATTTCATGTATCTCATGCGCTCTTTCAGACCCCTGCATAATTTGTCCGCAAGTTTCAGTTAATTTGATGGAAACACAAGGGGTCGAGCGGAAAAGTCATCTGAACACGGGCAGTCAAAACCAAACTATGACTTGATTCTAATAACATTTAATTAGAGTTATCGGTAAAAATTTCTTCGGTAATTTTTTTATTCATTAAAAAAGGTTCCAACGTTTCTGCGCAGTTAAACAGTGGGGGAAAGCAAGTAGTAAAATAATCTTGAGACCCCAAGCGCCACACTCCTTTAGTATTTGAAGTTCATGAATTTCGTACGTAAACCATGCATATGTTTGAAAAAACAGTTAAAAAATTTAAAGGATTTATCGATGCTGATAAGGATTAAAAATTATTAGAATAGCATTTGCTACTTGGGTATTTTGAAGATTTTTCTCGGTTCATTTTATTATTTGTGCACTTTGAGCTCTATACATGTGGAAAACGATTTTTTGTTAATTCAAATTGAATAGTAGTCTAGAAGTTGAAGGTAAATGACTAATTTTTCAAGACAACAATATTCGCCTGAGACAAAACATGATAAATTTGAGGTGACGTGCTTTAACATATATATGAGCACAACTAATGCGTCAATCCTGACACAAGAAGCTATCTTCGCAACAAGATTTCAAGCACACATTTTGTTCGAGGTACGAATATCCACAAATGATACTAGATAATCTAAATTTCTGTTTCATATTCCATAAATTGAGGCCTCGCAAGGTGACTAGCATCACAAATAATTAATGAAAGATTGTCATGATAACAACATTACTCTTCATTTGTTAAAACGAATTGTGTTTCAACAATCAGAAACACTACAGTTTCTCTACCGCTTCCCATTTCAGTGTTTAATGACTTGAAAAACACAAGTGCTCAGCTACATAGAATAATTTGGCAAGTGTTGTGTTGGTGCACGCTGCGTCCTGTCATTTTAGACTTGTTTGAATTGAGCACTGCAAGCAATAACAAATTATTAATTGTAGGTTGTTATAGATTATTCATTAGAGCTTACACTATGGTATTAGTTTCACACTATTACAAATAGTGAATATCATTTTATTCTATGTTGTTAATGCTAAGCTACTTTGAATTATATATTGCATGTAATAATTTATTAATTTTAGGCCGTTATATATTGTGTTTCTTATGTTGAGTAAGTTAATTCTAAGGTGTTATAAATCCTGTGTTTTCAGTTATGCATATTTGTAATTTGGCTTGTATATTTTTTCGTTATTGTAAAGCGATAGTTACAGGCAAAAATGAATTAATCATTCAAGCTCATGCAGCACATTAGTTTGAGGTGTCTGAAATTGAGCATGATAAGTTACTGTAACTTATTCATGAAACTGATTTTTAGTAAGGATATAAATTTGATAATTGTAAATGACGTTTCAAGTAGATTATAAACGATTAGTGTCTGAGTGCCACTACATGATATCGTTTTATACACTCTTTACCATAAACAGTATGAGTTGAATAGCCCAGATAACTATAAATGGCCAGTTTCAGAATATTTTAACTAACAAGTAGTAAATTATTACTGGTGTGCATTTTAGGCCCGTACAGACTCCCTGCTACAGGTGATGTAATTTTTTAGCTGAAGTTATCGTAAAGAAGCTGAAAAAACTATGTTTCTGGGCGTAACAGTTAAACTCAGGAAGTGAACATCATCACGAAAAATATGAAATTGTATAAGAGTGTCTTGGTTTAGTGAGAATGGAAGACGTTGAAGCCATGCAGAATGACTTGAAGTTACAGACAAGTTTCCTGTTACTTTCTATTTTGAAACTTACGAATGGACTAATAAGCCTCCAGCCACCATGTTATGTGTCTCACAGCGTTGCTTGTGCATTTGAATTAGACGCTTGTGAAATATAATGCCCTGCTCATTTCTTAATGCAGATCAATTAAGTTTAAACGTCTAAATAGTTCATTTCATATAGTACATTCATTCTTTGGCTCATCATATTTTGCCCAATTTCAATATTGCCTTTAAGACAAAGAATGAGTCATACTGACGTGGAAAAAAAGATGCTTTCAGAAACACGGTCTTTCAGTCTGAGGTAATCAAAACTACGAAAGGACACTACAAAGTTCCTTCAACTTTTTTCGACTTTTCAACAGTTGAGAAAGAAAGTCAAGGAAAAATGGCACGACCGCAGAGGGAACACAAAGCAAGTGTCTTGGCGTGAGGTGTTGAGCTGTGGCGCACTCTGAGAGGCTAGCTAGTAACACAGTGGACACCCTGATCTCGCCCCACGGGGCCTTTGCAGTTCGGGACTTGAATCTTGATTGCTATTGGAGCTCTCCTTTTAAAAATAACCCAAGAAATAGCCCCATAAAGTGAGATCCTTAGTCCTGCGAAGTTAGGCTTCTCCCATGAGAGTAATGAGCTGAAACTTAAGATTTTCATAGTGTTGGTAGGTAATAAAGTTTTATCATCGAAGGACGCAGGTTCGGGCAAAAAAAATACTCCGTTATGTCGTTTGCACAAAACGTCCCCGGGAGCCTCGAAGATAAGCCCAAGTCTATGGCCTTAAAAACTTTACGATACTGTTTATATAGAAGCGATATCGGTCGTTGCTAGCATCACCTCGTCGTTCCCACTACGGGATTTTGTCACACGTCGAATCTCGTAGAAAAGTTTCGCCATGAAAATATTTATTTGCTTTGAAAGTATTTTTAGATGGCTAATTAGAGCTTTCAAACGTTTTAGTTCAAATAATTGGCTGAAAGGCTTATGACCAATTTTATTCGTTTTATATGCTGATAAAATACGTAGTTACATTTTTAGATAACGGACAGGAGGTATTATCCTGTATAAAAATTGTGCTATGATATGAAGGTACTGGTCTATGCTCCGATTGCTGGACGCTTTTGACTTGTATTACTAGTAAAAAAATATCACGAGAATATACGTGGAGATCACATATCTTAAAGAGCATAAGACAGTACTTTTCATGTTAGATGTGAGCTCGAGAACGGCTTGCGTTTTTAAAGGGGATAGGAGGAGCTGCGTGTGCTGTAATTAGTGTTACTTTATCAATTAACTTTCAAAGTTTACTGTGTGAGCAATGGAGGAAACTTGTGCTCGTGATCCTAGCGTCCATCCGAGGGGAAACTAAGCACAAAAATTTCTGAAGGATGGGCGATGGAGAAAGAAAATGAAACCTGATACGACACATGAGGGGAGATAAGGTGCAAGGGAGAGTTGGGAGTGGTAGGGAGATATTATGGGGCTCAATGAAGGATCGCATGGGGAAAGAAAGACGGTTTTATGAAGCAGTAGGGGAAGAACCGTGAAGTGAGAAGACGACTAAAGGGTACGAAAATTGCAAGCATGAGATGATGCAGTAATATGGATGACTGATGATGATACAGTAATATGGATGACTGATGATGCAGTAATATGAATGAGTAATGATGATGCCGTAATGTAGATGACTGACGATTATGTTAGTAATATGAATAACTGATGATGATGTAGTAATATGGATAACTGATGATGATGTAGTAATATGGATAACTGATGATAATGTAGTAATATGGATAACTGATGATGATGTAGTAATGTGGATAACTGATGATTATGTAGTAATATGGATAACTGATGATGATGTAGTAATATGGATAACTGATGATTATGTAGTAATATGGATAACTGATGATGATGTAGTAATATGGATAACTGATGATGATGTAGTAATATGGATAACTGATGATTATGTAGTAATATGGATAACTGATGATGATGTAGTAATATGGATAACTGATGATTATGTAGTAATATGGATAACTGATGATGTCCAGCAACCATGTCAAGACATCTAAAAGTGATGCATATGAGAGATGAGTAGGTGAACCAATCGGTCTATATTCATGGTTGGATCAACAATGGAATTCCACATAATTGCAAGTATGTTATAGAAAATAATACATGGACATTACTTTCAGTTTAGTGGAAATTCGAGAAACTGTGGATTCAAATAACTGAAAACTCATATGAGTATAGTGGTAAGTACTCAGTGATATAGGATGCAAATTATTTCTCATAAATGAATTAAGTTAAATATTGTGGCTAGAAAAAGTGATCCTCATGGAATTTGGTAAGTAGAAAATGATGGAGTAATAAACATCATTGCTGTGACTCTCGAGGAAGAGGAATTATTGTTTTGTCTTGACTTCCGCTTGTTCTTATTGCACATTCTTTTCTATTTTTATAATATTTTGAACTGATCGTTCTTTATTTCAGAGAGTTTTCCCCATTCTTCAATAATGAACATAATTTCCCATCACACATTTTGGACAGCTTCTTTTAGCCGCTTAATCGAGATGTTTTAGTTCACTCAGAGCGAGCATTGAGAATAAGCAAAAATGATCACAGGCGCTGAACGATTCTGCCATTAATCAAAAATCCGAAACTTGAGCGTTACACGCATATTATACAGGAAAAATTTCAAGTAGTCAGATCAAATACTGCCAGCAGATTTTCTTCTGTGATTTTTGTATGATATGAATATAGCATGATGAAATATTATTGCACTCGAATATTCGGAGCTAAAACCCAAGAATAAAACACTTTAAAGTTTCCAAAAATTTCCATAACCGAGCAGAATCCTCATAAGTAGGATTCTAGGAGCGCATGGAACAAAGCTCGAACGGAATTTAGTTTATGTGCGATATTGTTGGTTGATATATTTTATAGCGTCAAAGATATCAAAATTTTGGTTAACAAATTTCGATACTGCTTCCGATTTCACTGTTGTATCATTCGAAAGATTCCCCTGTGGGATACATGTGTTCTTGCTCGTCAAGAACATAATAACATTCCTAATTCCAAATGAATGAATTAAACCTTCTATATAAAACTCTTAACCATTGTTTTTATGTTCACAAAATGCTGATATTGAGATTCTTGTGTTTGTACGTTAGATATAATAAGAACTAAGAATTATTTTAAACGAGATGAATGTGTGTGTACGTATGTCTGCTTGCTTGACAAATGGACGTTGTATCCTACATAATGTCCGTATTGCACGGTTTGCGATAAGAACTTACCTTCAACCGTATAGGATCGGCGTGCAGGCTTTTAGAACGAGGGAGGTACACAAACTAAAATTATGTAAAATAACATGGCGGTAGATGGATGGGCAAAAACTAACACAGGGTTTGTTCAGCGCACACAAAAAACAGAGAATAGTTTGGAGCAGTAAAGCGTTGTGTAGAGCTAGGCAAGAATTGTGGCTAAAGATTTTGATGAAGACAGCGACAAGAAATCAAAAATGGCCTGGAAGCGATGTATAAAGCAATCAAATACTAGCATTACAAAGAGAAAATTTTAGTATTAAGCAGACTTTTAATTTATAAATTTCTTTATAGATGGGAGCATGACGCTTCTCAGTAGTTGTACTCGTATGCTGGGAAATATAACGCAAAGAAAGGAAAAATGGAGGTGCGTGAAACAATGTGGAGGCCTTAATCAAGTACGTTGAGATAATGCATTATGTAGATTTAATCAGTTATAGAGAAAGTTTTGGGGCTTTTACGGAAACAAGATGACGTAGAGGACAAGAGAAGCAGTACGAAGAGAATGGATCTGCGATGAAGATAGGATCTAGCAGCTGGAGAGATTATAACGGAGAGGAGAAGATAGCTGAACAAGGTTTACAGTCTCCCTTGGGACGTTCATTATACGCTAGGAGACTGATGAGTATTGGATGGACACTGCCTCACGCTCCGCAGTTCGGAGGGTCGCAAAAAAACCTAATGGATGATGAGGAGCAAGCACACCAGTTCATGGTGAACGTATCGTCAAAAAAATGAACTTGGGCTTTCAAATAATTTAAAAACTTTTGTGATTATGATTTGAAGATTATTTTGTGACATTCCTCTTAAAATGAGGCAAAATATGAATGATGCCTCATCATTATGTGGGATTTTGCGCGCATGCACTCATTGGCACACAACAGAGTTGACAATCCGTTAGCGATGAACAACTATTTTCAATTAAATTTGTACTTTTGTGCTCCTCACAACGTATTCAGTTAAGGTTATGATTTTTAGACTCGTGTACTTAGGCATTACGATTATATCTTCAAGCATAGTTCGGAGAGTTTTTCCTTGGCAAAAAAGCAACTTACGAAGAATACTTTCCATTCACAAATCACCTACAAGCTGCAGCAGAAATCTTCAAGAACTGGCATCTATATTTGTCCAATCATCAAATCCTTTCCCATGGTCTACAGTAAACAATTATTGGACGCATATAGGAAAAGGATGTTGATCATCCATTAATATCCTCCCTTCCATATTTCACCACTGGTGGAAACGTGTGCTAGCTTGGTTTGCTGTGATTATATCCCATGCATGAGAGAAATAGGCTGGGTTGCGTGCGAAGGAAGCCTACGGTTCACGAAGCTTCAAAGTTCCATGATCACAAGAATTCAGATAGCGTGCCAGTAGGCACTGTCTTAAGCCCCACAATGCCAATAAACTTACAAAAACCCCTCGAAAATATCGAAGCTGGGACAAAACGAGATGTTTGTTTGCTTCGTTGCACAAAGATTGCATGTTGTCAATTGCTTGGTATTTCATTCCAAGTACCGTAAATCTTTAAAGTAATTTGGTGAGGAATTCCGCTGAAACTTGAAAAATGTTATGGGGAAAAATTGAACGCTTTGGAAAGTTACCATTACTCAATGTCAAGCGACTATGTTTTCAGCATCTCGAGAGCGTTCATAAATTTCAGGAGAAATCCATTGGAAGCTTTTTATCAGTGAGGCAAGACTGGAGATGCTGACGCTTGATAGCATTTCTAAAGGTTTCGTGAATGAAACTTAAATCCAAAAGTATCCAAGACATGTCGAATGGTTCTAATTTATGAACAAGTAGTTAACAGTTTGATAAAGTCAAAGTTGTTTGATTTATTTGAAATTATCTATTCAAAAGTTGATCCTTGGAATAGCTGAACTATCTAAATATATCACATTCTTATTCAACAATAGCAGAACTTAATTTTGATTTGGCTGCTCGCAAATTTTAGATTGGTTGCTCGTAAATCGTCAATTGAATGCACGAATGAATATAATTTGTTCTATGATGATTGTACTCCTCTGAATATAATAATAGGTCCACATATCATATTGTTTTTAATCAGTATTCATGAAGTATGCACCACCGCGTGATTGTATTTCTGAGCACTTTCTGATCGCTGATCAACGAATATCACGGAGTATTAACGAATATCACGCAGCTACATAATACGCAAACGCCTATTTTTTCGACTACAAAATTTTAGCATTAAGGATCAGGAAACAATGCAAGGAATAATAGGTCTGTTGAGATCGCTTCTGAAAGTCCTTCCTGCTAAATATATTTTCTTCACTTTATTGTCAAGTAAACAAAGAGAGTTTCTTAGTTCCTAATGTATTTTTTATAAAAAGTATCGTCCGTAATAAAAAATCTTGTTGTAAATCAAAACTTCGCGAATTAAATAGCTCTGCTTTGATGCATGAATTGCAAACGCTTGAAAAAAATGCTATAGTAGCTTAGATTCAACGAGTATTACACAGCCTTTGCGAAGCTTGAACAAACAAATACGAGTACATATCGTTTCTATCTTACAGTGGATGGTTCTGCTTTGTATAGTTAGCGACGAAATTATTAGAGCACCCAACAATGATCAATAACTTTAATATTTTTTAGTATATAAAGCTCGTATGATTCCAAACCCTTTATGTTATTCCTATTATGTACATGATAAAGAATTCAAAATTCAGTTTTCACAACGACAAATTTAACGAAAATTTATCAAAAACATCATGCAGAAAATAAACTGACAAAAAAATTGAACCCTAGAAAATTTCCACTTTAGTGGTGTCAATTCATGCAATTATAATAAATTTCCATTTTTACTTTACGTGCAGGGCATTGTTGAATATATAATCAGAATATCGTAGAAAGCTATAGTAACAGACATAACATGGTGCAATAAGCATCGTCATTGTCATTCTCACTTAGATGACTGGAGGGTTACGACATAAGAGCTCCGCGTGGATTTGAGACAAAAGCTTATTGGCTCTCATAAGATCGATAATAGCTACAGAATCATTTCAAAATGTTCAGCTTTCCTTAAACGTACAGTATAATTTATCATCAAGGAGTCTTAAGAGTTTGGAACGACAGTGACTGCTAGGACGTTGAAGTCCGTTGAAATTATCACCAGTACCTGGGGGCAAATAATGCTGCGAAGTTGATATAAACCCAAGAGTTGAGTTGAAAGACATCGCCAAAGACTTGGATACGCAAGGTATCAGCGTAAGTACTCATACAATTCAATGGTGTTTAAATAAGAATGACTTACATAGGCATGGCCAGGAGGGACGATTCTTCACAAGCCACATCATCTCTCAGCACACTTAAGTGTTGTCAAGACTTTCTTAGACAGGGAAAATTCCATATGAGAACGATTACTATGAAGTGATGAAACAAAAATGGAGTGTTTTAGAAATAATGAAGATAGTGTCACGATGTTAGGAATTATTCAAGCTCAAATTCAATTGGTAATTTAAATTTCAGTCAATGGAGTGATGAAACCTCAACACAACACCAAGATACTGAACAAAAACCTCAAGTTATCGGCACGACATACTGGGCTCGGCCGGCGGTTTAAATTCCAGCTTGAAAATGGCCCCCAAATATATGTTTGAATTTCTGACTGCATGGCTCCAGAAAAATTAAATTACAGTTTTGATATGGTCTCTGATGAGTCCTGACTTGAATCCACTTGAAAATCTATGGTGAGAATTGAAAGGTCGGGCTCCAAAAATCCTTCAACAATCAGAACATGTAACTATTGAAAAAGAAAATAATATCCCAGCACAACATGTTAAAATTTGATTGAAAAACATAAAAACAGTTTGATGGAAGTCATCAAGATGAAAAGTCAATCCATTGGCTACTAATATTGTTATTATCCTCTTTTTTTCTAACTGTACGAATATTTTTGTTAATTTATTTTTCGAATTATGTTCATGTTAAATCTGTTAAATTAGATCAGCTGTTCTGTACATTGGGTTTTAAATTTCTTTTTATGTACTTAACATATAAAAGGTTTAGAATAGCACGAGCATTAAGTTCCTAAAAATGACCAAAAATATTAAACATGGGTGGGTGCGCAAATAATTTCGTCACTAACTGTACTTTACATGGCAGGAATACACAACACCGTTGTCGAGTGGTTCGTATCTTGTCTTTTTTCCAAGAATTCCTTCGTCAGTTTTCATCCATCTGTAATTCTGAGAGCCCTTTAATGTACTCGTGCATACTTACTATTTCCAAGTGTTTCTTTCTACTATTTTATATGCTCTTGTTAAATTTTTTATTCCATAGCTCCATATTTTTCTTTCATTTTTCATTTTGTTTCTGTAGAACAGCACCGTCTACTCCTGTTTTCCTGTTCCTCCCTAAACTCAGTTGTCTCCTCGTGTTGTCCTTTAGTGTTACGGAGGATGGGTGGACGGCCGTCGACAACCCTGATCTCTCGAGGGTCCCTGCTTGTCTCTCCCCTTCCGTCATCTCCTGCAATTAGGCCTCCCTTCAGACCTTCTACCTGAGATTTTTGCCATCCTTTCGCACCAGCGGACCCTCCTTTCCTCACAGGACTGATTTTATGAGGAACAGCTGCACGAGAGCGACGTGTACTCGTATGTAAGGGCGTTTGGTGGTCGCCGTATTCATGGATGGTGAACTCTAACAAAGTTTTGAGTAGTTTTACCTCGTAGGCTGAAGGCCTATTGACTTATTTTAACGGACCTCGTTGTGTCAAAAAACAGCTATCGGCGTGTCCTCACATAGCTATGTTGAAATAAATGGGTGCAAACCTTCCGAACAGTCGTATCATCCACGTGAGTTAACATGTGATGCGGTGTGAGTTTGTCGTGAAACTGTACGTTTTCAGGAGAACGATCCTCAGTGTGCGCTGAATGACAATTGAGTTTGAGAGGGTAGTAAATTACGCTCAAGTGTTTTGTAACACCACGTAAACATCTTAATTTGTAGCCTCTAACTCAAACATTCTTTAGCTCAATCTGATGAAAATTCTAGCGTAAGAAATTTCATAGGACGAAAATCCTAGCATCTTCTGACAAATGCCGGTACTTGTCCCCTCACAAGTACCAGCACTTGCTTTTTTACAAGTGCTGGTACTTGTCCTCTCACAGTGGCATTCGAAAAAAGATAGGGCTACATACTTTATCATAATTTCTGAAGTTGAATGTCGATATTGGCACGTATATATATATATATATATACATACATATGTGTGTGTGTGTGCATAGTCCCTTGATACAAGATTTTAGTAGTTGTTGCTGTTCTCTTGCTCATTGTTTTGTGGGTTTTGAGTTGGTTATTCGGGCAATAGAAGGATAATCTTAAATAAAAAAAATTTACTCTCTGTTTATTTTTCTCTTGCTATTCTAAACTTTATAGGCGGCAGACGTGGTAAGTCATCCCATAAAATATGTTCTAAAAACAGCTTCCGCTGCCCGTGTAGGTGTCGACTAAGTATGAGTAAAATGAGCAAACATTCTTCTGCAATGCATTAAATTTTCATCATTTAATAGAATAAAGATTAAGGTATTGTCAAAAATCTTTAGTTTGATGCCGACATGCATGTTTGTTAAATTTCGCTTTCATTGTCTTTGGCCCCTTTCATCTAATCATGCATCGTCTTTGCCATATTTATCCAATCACACATACGTACCTCGTTTATCCAGTTACACATTGTTTATGCGATTCTCGTTCAATCATGCATCGTCTTTGCCTCTTCAATTAATATAGAGACTACGGCCATCACGCTACGAGGTCGAAAATTCAATCAATTTCATCAGAGAATATTTGTTTGGAGTAGAAGTTGTGTTGAGGTGACATAATAAGAATCGTTGTTTTCCGATTGCTTGTTTGTAATCAGTTTGGAATTCAAAATTAATTACACCTTAATGGCGCTAAGGATTTTGCTCGTCGTGATTAAATTGCTGTTCTCTGATGCTTATGCTGCTTGGAAAATTGTCTCTCGATCGAAGAGACTTTGATATTAGACTGTTTTGTAAACTGATTACAACTATGAAAGTTGTTTGTGCCTTGGCTGGAATTTGAGTACCATGAGCACCGTTCTGTTTTTTGTGACAGATAACAATAAATTTTTCATCATATAGAAGCTCTTGCTCTGCCAGGTATACGCTGGGCGTAAGATTGTTTTGGTTCCTATTTTTACTATAGACTGATATTTTAACTGGCTGTTTTAATCCTACACCTACTCTCAAACTTAATATAATTTTGCTCCAGTAATATTAGCTGGTAGGTAAGGCTGTGTGATATATTTTATGTCAGTTACATTTTTTACTTTTTCCTATTGAGGTGTGACAAAATGCATAGAGTTTTGCATTACTCTTAGGAAGTTTTAGTCACTAACGTTTGTCTTACTACGCAGATTACTAAGAATAAGAGATAGGCTGTGACTAGTTCATACGTAAATTAGTATTAGTATATATTTAGTAAAACATTTTGTCAGTAGAATGCCGTGCATCACTGCATGTTGCGACTGCGCTTGCTAAATCAGAAATGCAATACTAATAATAATGATGCTATCAGTATACATGCTGATGAGAATCACACACTACATTTCGTCTGTATTATGCAGGCACGAAGAAAATGAATGTCCTCGAACCTAAATTGTGAGGTGTATGCAGTCCGCAGAAAACGCAAAACAGAATAAGCAAACAGTTGGTCACATAACGAGGGGAAATCATAATTGTCATATGATGAATTTTATTGCTAATAATGATATTTCATTGCCTACTGCTTGTCAGACGACGGTGATGATGAGCGTGAGCTCGTTGTACGTTTGTGAAAAAGTGAAAAGTTTTTTGAGGCTTGAGGGCTCGTGAAACGCACACGTCGCTCATTAAAAAGAGCGTGTGATGTTCAACACGACACTTCCGTACAGAGCACATCCTCTAATGAGCTCATCTCTGCGACTGACCAACTAAGACATCACTGACTAAAATAATTATAATTCATTCCACAATATTTCAAAATGTCTGGAGAGAAGCCGTTGTACTGTAGGTGAGGGGTATAAGAAATTATTTAGTGATTGTAAAGCTTCATACATCTTTAGCATTCGTGGTCTAGCTGTTGATTACATAACAATGATGAGGCTTTTAACGCACTCACAACGTTGGTGTCATATGTATGTGTGGTTGAGGTTTGGCACACCTGAACAGCACTGAACCCCCGTACAAATTTGCCTATGTCAGCATACATGTTCGCTTGACCCCTAAGCAGCCCGCCAAGAAATATAGAAAGGTATTACCTACTAAAACTATTTAAATTGTAAGGGCATCAAAATGCATTAGTAGCTTACTCATATTCTGATGCTGAGAGGGCGGAAATTTCAGTAATCGAGTTAATTTTACTGCTTTATGAAACTGTTGTAATTCAGGAAAACAGAAGCTAACTGGCTTTTTTTAATTCTGTTCAGTTGTGAATGGTATCCCATGCTCTGTATCCATTATTACTATACACTATGCACCTCCCTCTACTGTGTGCTAGCTAAAGCTTTTACGTAACAAAATTTTTTATTCGAACATGTGATTGCACTCATTTTCTGTTAGTGAAAATGGAAAAAACTCATTCTTGTATAATTCTTCATGCCACACATTATTATGTAGTGCTACCACATGACCTTGAGTCATGGACATGGTTTCTGCTACTTAGTTGTCACACAAGGAGAGAGGGATGTTTTATTTCCTACATGGAAAAGCATGATGTATTTTACATTGCATTAAAATGCATATTGTACTTTCATCGGATAAAGTACAAGTAGTCACAGGACTCCAAGTCGTTTACTGAGGGCATCATCCGTGTGTGATAAGAAAAGTTCGAGTATCCATGTAGAATTTAACACTAGTACTAAAATACTCCAGAATTACAATACTTTTCAACTACTATACTCCACAACTTAGAAAAATTTAAAGCAGCAATAACTTCATATGATGTATATATGGCTAGATCTGAACTACATCACCAGGCGTGTTACACTTCTACATATCACACTCCACACATATGAAAATAATACGAACTGACGCTCGTACCTCACCGTCGGAAGGTGCAGTTCATTCCTCATCATCATAGGATGAGACGTTGGGCAAACCCTGCATCCACTAATCAATGCACTTATTCTTTAATTATTGCATTGCCTCTACGTCATTGGTGGACTTCCGTTCACTCCTCGGCCAGATTTACCGGTACGTGGCCTGGAGTCGTGGTGGGATATGTGACATGAATTTGAATATGCATCTCGTGATGCGCAACCCAACTTGACTGCATATCTACTGAACGATACAACCATGAGAGCCTTGTATCAGACATGAATAGATGTTGCAATTTGGAATGATAGTTAGGTTCCTGGAGCGCGACACCTGAAACGCCTCTCTTTCAGTGGGTAATGAACTTATTTTTTAAAAAGTTTACTCTGATGCATGAGGGAAATACAAGGATGTACAATACGAGTATGATTTCATTTGCTGGGTGAATAAGCGAGGGTATTGTGTAGTGCAAATTGAAAAGTTTCCTAAGTTTGCAATTAAAAAACAAATGAAATATATTAGAGGTAAATATACGGGACTTTAATTATGACAGCATCAATTTTTTAGAGGTTTCGTTGCATTTCAGGATTTTAATACGCGTCAGTTAATTACAGTTTTATTTGCCAATTGATTTTTTTATGAGTTGATTATAGAGCACCGCACCAATAGGTTCATAACCAAAATATCGCAAATGCCACATAAAATGCTGTCATCGGTAATCTAAGTAGTGGCAGCTCACACACGCTTTACTAATTTAATATTTACCTTCCCACATAACGTGGCGTTATTATCCTTCAATCGTGCATTGTATAAAATATACCTTACATATGATATTCCTTTATACCCAGAAAATTTGAACAATTTAGACATTTGCCTCGTTAGTGGGCCGTTAATTGAACTTCAGCTGCAGCACAACTTCCCATTTTTGCTATTTTTCAACTACTCTTGGCATAAATGCGAAGAATTACGCAGTTGCAAGATTTCCCTGACGAATTTACCTTTCTACCACATTCTTTGTCTTTCGTGCGTCCTCACTCTCTTATTTTTCTATTCATGTCGACGCTGTTTGAGCAGAAGTTTCTTTCAGCAGTCCCCTCCTGCTGGCCGACGTCTCCCCAACTCCACCAGAGTTCATTACAGCAGCAGCAGCGGCGACCATTCGGCCCCGACAGGAAGCACCACACCCTCTAACGCCGAATGATCAACTCACTTCTTACACTGAGCTAGGAAGACTCCTCACATTGAATCTCTTGAATCACTTCGCTGGTAAAGCATTCAGGTTCACATGCCACGGATTTTCTTTGTGTGTAGAACGCAGTTCTACATCTACAGTACATTAAACGTATCTTAGGTATACGTTTAATTCACTTCTAAAAGACTTGCACATTGAAGTGACTACCTAAAAAGAATGTTGTAGCAACTAATTTTTCAAATGATTTTCAGGCTTCGCGATGCAATTCTTTACTTTGTTCAAATCCTTTGGGATTTGATGACATTTCCTCTCTTTGTTTGTAATGACAGAAACATTACTTACTGCAAAAACCATAGCTATAGAGGGCTGTACAGTGTGCCATAGTTTGTTCTTTGCAACATTCCTAGGTTTCGAAGTCGGTCAGACTGAGCGTTCTGTGCTTCAGGAGAGCACGGAAGGCAATCGCGAATTCTGTTGATTTTACCGTCCGTTGAACAATCGCTGCCATTTGCGTTCCCGATCCAATGAGCAGAAGCACCGACGCGATAATATCGAAGCTCCTCTAACCAAAGGACGCTTCTGAATACTATTGACTATTGCGTAGGAATTACATGGAGCAAGGGGAGAAGTGGCGCTCGCTACATCGCAGTCTGGCAATTATACAGCTGCCTTGATTACGGGCTGTGTTTGTTTGCCTGTCCAAATGTTATCGTTTTATCGATATATGCTACGAATATGGATTGTGTGAGAATAGACTGTAGATTATAAGATTGGAAAAGATGGTATTTGCCGATGTGTTATTGGCCTGATGTTCGTAGGGTGAGTACGAAATCAGAGGCATATCGGCCTCGACATCGGCTTGTGGTCATAGCTGGATCGCTCTGATAACGATAGGCGGGATTCAATCCTGCCAAGACCGCAACAAGCATGAATATTTAGAGACCAGGTGATGTTAAATACTTGAATGGGGGCTCAAACACACAAAGACCGGGCAGACTGAGCTTCATTTTAATCTGAAACTTTTCGCTCATGAAGTGGAATATTTTATTAATGCAACTATACGTGTAGTCTTTTGTACTAAAAAAAGAGGTTAAAAGAAAAAAATATTCGACTAAATTAAGTGTTAATAAAACGTCAACTGGCAAAACGAATTGCGTGCCCAGGTAAATGAGCTCTGGCTGACTGGAAAATAAGTATTATTGCAACCTCCAGTATTTTTCTCCGGTATTTCTGCAACATCCAGTATTTTTCTTCAGTATTTCTGCTACTTCCAGTACTTTTCTCACCACGACAAAGGGTTAATGAATTAACGATTCGTAGGTTTATTAGTTTTGGGACATGATTTGTGAATAATTGTAAAATAATGTTCACGAAGTATTCAGTGGATTCATTTTTACATGTTTTAAGTAGTAACCCTATTGAAAATATGCAGATTTTCCTTTCTTTTCAAGAGAGATACGTTCAACTTGCTTTGAAATTTTTTCGATTTCGATGGGAAAAAGCTTAATCATCTATATTACAGCAATTTTCATTGCTAGTGTTTTTATCTTGATCTATTCCATGAATCCTACCTTTCATTTATTCCTGTATTTCTTCATTCATGGATTACATTTTCATTTCCTTCAAAGGAACGAAATGATTAGATCATTTTCACACACGCAAAAAAATTCGCTTCGTCAAAAACAACCATTTCTCACGAAATAAAATAAAATAAAATAAAATTATTAAAATATACAGTAAATAGAATTTCTTTATTCAATTAAATTTAATTCACGAACACGCCAGTTCTCGTGGACCTCCGACGGCGTGTTGCTCCTGAAGAAGAGAGAAGACTTGAGCAAAATTATATACGTTAATTTAATCGCATCCTTTCCACTGTTTGCTTTTGATTACATTTCGCCGTTTATTCATGGATCAATTTAATTTATGCTGCTCAAAAGTACTTACTGCTGCAGCACTTCAATCTTCGTTATTTTCAATAAATGCAGTTTTACGTCAGTTGTGGTCACGATTGTTAGGTAGCACTCCTAGTCACGATTGTCAGGTAGCAATTCTCCGTCTGGACTGGAACAAGTAGTGTACTTACAATGCTCACGCTCGTATAACCGTGCACTGGGGAACTCCTTATTGCCTCTACAAAAGAATTATGTAAGGTCTACCATATATCTAGCAACTATAGAAAAATCAGAGCAATAATAAGAAGGACACTCATTTTCGTAATAATTGAATACAGAATCTCCATACAACAGTTTCCACAGTGTATTTCGTTGCTCTCTGTTCTACTCCTAAAATTTAATTCTATTTTTGCTTGCACATTTTAACCTCCTAAAGATCCTTCAAACTTCACTCAATTAAATACGTAGTTCTAATGTTGCATACCTGCTTAAAAATTAATCAAATGAATAAAAGCATAATAGTAATCATGATCCTAATAGTGATAGTGGGATTAATTATGATACCATCTATGATAATAATAACAATAATAATTGCCACAAAAAATATTAATTGTAATAAGAAATAATAGCAAAGTAAAATACTCACAATTACCGAACTTCACAACAAGAGCAAGATCTTCTAAGCGTCCATCGTATTTTGGTGAGTATTTCTAAGTCGTGTGAACAGTTCCTCCAGCTTATCTACTCAGCACGCAGCTCAGCAGGCCCCGCAATCAGCAGACTGCACTGAGGCGGCGCATTGTCGTGCTTAATCAGTTTCTGGCGAAGTGTACGCCATCCTCCATCGCTTTCCCTCTTTGTTTGGATTGTAGAGATTTTTTTGTATCGACACATCCACAAAGCTAGTTCATTACTCCAGGTAGAGAGACTCTAACTTATTGGGGCCGAGAGAGAGATCCCCAGGCAGACCCTCGCTTTGCTTCATTACGCTATCGCTTTTTCTCCACCAAGACCCCCCGAGATTTCCGATTCTATATTCCTTTCGTTATTTTTTATTGTTATGAATTTGTGAGTTTCAATGAAATTTAGATTGTCAAAGCGTAATATTCATTTTTCCTCAGCTCATATCACAAAATTCTTCGTATGGTTTTGCTCAAATTCAATACATCTCTTGCTAGAAAACTTTATTTTTTGTAGCATTTTAAGTCTGATGAAGTGCACAGAGAGAGATTTCTTGCTGGGATATATTTCACTAGAAATAAATGATTTTCGAAGCGGACGACACAAAATGTGCTTCGGAGTTCCGGTCTCGATAACTGCTGCCGAATGTAAGTGCTCTCCTTTTTCTACACCTAAATTGGAGAGCGAAAATTCTTCACTGGGTCGTTGATGTGCACGATTCTTTTTGTATTTCGTTATTTTAGAATCCTCGACGATTTATATCCACGACTCTGCGAACCGTTTTTCCAATTAATCTGGACGGTCACCAATTAATCGGAACGGCGTCGCTCGCAACGAGAGAAAGCAGGCGAGCGAGCGGGAGAGACGCAGGCGAAACAGGCGAGCAAGCAGAAACGCAGGCAAAGCAGGCGAGTTAGCAAAAGAGACGTAGACAAACAGGCAAGCGAGCAGGAAAACTGCATGTGAAACAGGCAAACGAGGTAGCGAGACGCAAACAGGCGAATTAGACGGCGAGATGGCAGTGGGCGAAATAAAGAGGGGCAGTCAAAACACTCGAGTGAGTGAGCGAGAAACAAGTGGATATAATGTTGATGCAACAAACAGCGAGGGCGAAAAGAAAACTAACTCAAATTTATTTTAAGAATGATAAGAGTTTAGAAAGTTGAAGCGCAGCGCGTAGAGTCCGCATACTATACATATACTATGATGCGGAAGTGAGAGGTAAAAGCAGAGCTTAGAATACATAAAACAAATCAATGCTAAGTGAATGATGTTACCTATAAAGGGCGTAAGGAGTAAGCTTAGCATACGCAGGAGAAATACTTTTGAAGATAGGAGGATAGACTTTGCTAAATCTATTTGCAAAGACCCAATGATTTAGAAAAAATTAGTAAATTGTAAAAATGATCAACACCAGTCGTTTCACCTGTTGACTGCTCTCCGTTAAACTTATACCATCAATTCTCCTTAAATACTTCCAATGTTTCAGGATATATAATTTGTAAAATTCAAATTGCAACAAACTTCAAAATGAAATTCAATTAGTCTTAGAGTATCTAAATTAATATTGCCTGATGCAAATTAATATCATAAAACGCTGTTTAATGTCTGATAAATCAAAGTCTGACAGAACTTATCGGATGATCTGATAGTTTTAGACATTATGATCGTAGTGCAGGAAAAGTCTTCCTGGAGATCGAGTGTATACAGACGCCTGATTCCCAACGTGCGTGAGTGTAGGGTTCGATTGCTTCATGACGGCTCAGCAGTTATCACTGAGAGAGCTTAGCAATAGAAGTAACTAGGTCTTACCTTTTTTTCTCGAAGACGACAAGGCCTCAAAACTAAAGAAACTGGAAAACCTGTTTTGCTGATGTTTTCAAAAATTCTTTCAGTGAATTGGCTGGCTTAATATTGCGTGGGGAAAATATCAAGGTCTTTTTCATGTATCTCATGTTGGGCAGGCAATCAAGTATATCTAACTAAAATTTCTAGAAACGGTGATATGGAAACCAACAATATTAAACAACTGAGTTGAAGACCACAGGAATGGGAAAACTATAGAAAATATGAACGTGACCGTTTCTTTTCTTCTAACGAGAGAAATGGTTCCTTTGTTTACACGCCTCAGAAAAACATCACACTAAGTCACTTTAAAAAGGCGTTAAATAGTCGAATGCCTTTCAAATAGCTAAATAAAATCGCGTTATCATTAGTAATTACATCGCTAAGGTTCAATTGGGGTACTCCATGCCACATGGCGAAGACGCCACCAGCTAAAAAAATCCTTTTTATGCGCTACCGGAATCCCACAAGCGAGCTTTTTTTTAGCTCCGTCAGCTAATGAGACCAAGAGCGTATTAATCTGTACATAATTAATTGCATTATATGAATTTTCATTCTGGCAAACTTTGTATGGCGATTGTTCAAAACTTGTTTTTTGTCTTGAAGACTGGTATCAATACTTGCAAAATGTATTGACCTAGATGGAGTATATGTTTAAAAATAAATATCATAACTTTGACCATTTTCTCTAACTATCCTTTTTCCACGAACTTTTTGAAGCTCCATCGTATGACAGTACGAACAGGGTAGGAAAATTTTACAAATTTCATGCCATTTATGTCGATTTCCAGAAAAACTAAAGAATTCGTTTGACACAAATTTGATGATTTCATTCATATACCTGACACCTCCCACATACATATGTATTACGAAGAGAAATTTTATGAATTACATCACTGAAGAACCTTGTACAGAACTTACTCTCAGACAAGTACTCTGGGTCCAAAATCCTGGTAATCCTTTGTTCAGGGCTTGACAGTTACTGCTGGTTCACACATGTCACATCATAGCGTAGTTCTCTCTCCTGCTTCCATACTTCTTAAGAGAGAAGGTGAAGAACGAACTAGGCCCCAGTTGGTGCTGCAGCTGACAATTAATTAGTAACAGAGAGTTATTCTTTGCTACGAAAATCTCCAGGGCACACTCTTGCATTTTTTATATAAATTATAAGGAAACAATGAATAACACTGGTCTGCGATGTTTTCAAGGTCTAACACATAATACCTGATTTAGGCCAGTTTTATGCACTGAATCGAAAAATTGTGCCTATTTCACTGAATCAGATAAAGTTAATGAAATATTAGCACATTAAACATTTCCTAAATTCCGATCAATTTGTAGGTGAATAAAACACAATATTGAAAATCTTAGACTGATTTATTCCTAGAAAGATTACAAAATATTTTGAATAGATTACAAGAAGAGTATAATGAACTAAGGAAGTTACTCATGGATGAATAGTCTCTTCAGGGACTTCCGTTTGTGCTGAGCAGACTGCGCATCCCTCTTTAGGCACCAGCACTAGTCGGCCTGAAAGTTGACATCCCATCGGCCTTGCTAGCGTTCCTCCATAACACTGATATCTTGGTGGCAGCTCTCACCCTGTTCTTCACTGAAGTCTACACAATTCTCTGGAAAATAGTCCAGATTAGACAGAGGAAGTGCATTTTCACTGACATGCGCGCACCAAGTTGGCGGAAATTCTCCATTAACTCATCAACCACCGTCTGATACTGGGCATTCCTGTGGTTGTTAAGGAAGTTTACATTGACTGACGTTAGGGACAGCCACGCAGAGAGTTCAGCAGGATTCAGTGCATCATCAAAACTAGTAATTTTGATGAGTTTCCTTATTTGACGACTATAAGATGTACGAGTCTTAATTTTCTCCATGATTTTTCGTTGAAACTTCTGATGAAGGAAAGCAAATTCTCCACCTTCCCTATCCAATGTCTTTACAAAGTTCATCATGAGACCGAGTTTTATGTGGAGGGGTGAAAGCAATATCTTGCTCGGTTCAACCGGAGAGTGGGACACACCGTTGTGTGATCCAGGTTTTAATCCTTGTCTTGATGGCCACTCCTGTCTGACATAATGCTAGTCATCAGCACGTCCATCCCATTGGTACAGAAAGCATGGATACTTTGTGTAACCACCTTGAAGTCCTAGGATAAGTCCAATAACTTGAAGATCTCCACTGATCAACCATTTATGTTTCTGCTAGTTCAGAGCAGACAACAGACGTTCCATGCTTCTGTGGCATTCTTTCATTCCAACTGAATGCCCAACAGGAATCGATGAAAACTTGTTTCCGATATTCAGAAGAACTACTTTGAAACTTCTGTTAGATGAGTCAATGAAAAATTTTTATTCCATAGCATCATACTTCAGACCAAGTAATTCAATCAGGTCAGCAATATTGCTACAGCAGATCAATGAAAATGCTTCATCAAACGTGAAGAATTTTCAAAATTCTCTCTCGCGAAGCCGTTACCAATAGAATGTTGTTCCTGGCGCCAGTAGACGTTTCTCTCGAAAATGAGAACCCAGTAGCTGGGCAGACTCCTTCGAAAGGTTCAGGTCTCGTGTCAGGTCATTGAGTTCGGCTTGGGTCAAAGGCACCAGTTGGTCATCCTCTTCTGAACTGTATTTATCACACATAGCTGTATCAATCATGTCACTAGATTCGGAATCAGAACTAGATTCCATGATGACATTTGGCTCAGGAACAGGAACATCGGGGCCATGGGGGATTGGCTTTATGGCCGAACGATTACAGGGTGTTGAACATGGTGCTTGTTCTTTCGATTCATGCCTTTTAGATTTGTCAAGTGAAAGTAGCAGTCGGTAACGTGATCTTTTCCTTCCCTCTACATCACTGGGACACCAAATGGCATACTCTTCCTTTTCTTATTCCTCCAATCCCGTAAGTTCTCTACACATTTTTTTGCAGTAGATATGGGGAGCAAATATCTTATCCTGGTTCCTTAGTTTGACTCCAAAGTAGACGTGGTATGCCTTCTTCAC
>VCRD01000316.1:113902-128391 GCA_006783055.1 Trinorchestia longiramus
TTGCCTCACATACACTGTTCCCTCACTCACCTTGTTACCTCACATACACTGTTCCCTCACTCACCTTGTTACCTCACATACACTGTTCCCTCACTCACCTTGTTGCCTCACATACACTGTTCCCTCACTCACCTTGTTGCCCCGCAAACATTATTCCCTCACTTGAATACTGCCACGATCTTTGGAGAATGAATATTTTTCCATACTCTCATGAAGCGTAAATTTAATCACCGAGCAACAATTTTGTATGACCGTTACCTTGTACTAAACTTTTTTAAGAAACTTCTTCACAGTTTATTACATATTTTTCAAATCAATGTACTTCTTAATATTGTGCCTCAAAGCTATTTATCATTCAAGGTACGACTTACAGAAATTGACTAAACTATACTTTTCAAATTTATACGGTTGCTGTTTTAAAATTGTAGATTGTTACATCAAGATATAAGAAAACTATTCCATTTTGTTCATCACTGTTGCTTCTCGCCCACACGAAGCAATTTACTCTTGTGTTGCCAAGTGAACTCTTGTGTGTGATTCAACACATCCATGTGAGGCGTGTGTTGTGTGTAGTTCTCTACATCCATGCAATGCGTGTGTTGTGTGTAGTTCTCTACATCCATGCAAGGCGTGTGTTGTGTGATTCACAAGTATTTGGCTTCCGGCTTAGCATAACATGCACACCCTCTCTTAGCTACAGCTTTCTCACTCGACAGTCTTGCTTTTAAAATAATTCTCTGAATTTCTCGAGAGAAACGTTCCCCAGAGACCAATAAGGGTGAAAATTCTGAAAGAACTCTTGGGCTTCACCCCGTCGTGCTGTCTCTGCTTTGAGCACGGAAATATTTGCTATTTTGAACTTCCCTAAATTTACCTCTGTACCACGGTCTTTCTCTGCAAGATATAATTCTACAGACTATAATTATCCGACAAGTCTTAAGAACTAGAAATGCTGCGCGAAAAGTGTTCGTAACACGAAAATAAAAGTATTTTTGTGACTTGTTTTTTTCGTGCGTCAAATTCTTTTTCTGTTTTTTGAATTACGTTCATGAAAACGGCAGTGCTCTCCAAGATCTGACATTAGAACTCTATGTTGTTTGAGTTGATTTTATAGCTTGTGTACTTTGCAGCCTACATATGGTAAAAGTATACTTAAAGCCGAACATGATGTAAAAAAGTTCCTTTACTATTACAATCTTCAGTCAAGTGTGTTTTCGGAAGTATTGTGACTGAGTGATCTTGGTTTGTAAAGTTCGCGCTTTGAGACACATTTCTTACAGTGATTTTTCTCTCAGAAGAGGTTTGAAGCGATCAAAGAAGCTTCACGGTGAGATGTAACAGCTGCAGCTATAAAATACTTCAAGTGGGAATTTCACTTTGGCAGCAGATAAGCGATCAAGTAGAAAAATAGAAAATTTATTTCCTTTGAAAGTCGCTTTTGTCGTTGGAATCGGCCTTTACCGCAGAACGCCTCTATTCAGTCTTGTGAGGAAACTTGTCACTCACTTGACAGAACTCCGCACGCCCTTCGCATTTTGTACAGAATTTGGAGTCGCTCGTGCAGAAGTTCCTCCCAGAATCTAAAGAACTGAAGCTAATCGACCATTCACACTTCCAAGTAATGCTGAACTTTCTTGTCAAATTTTGTCTGGCTGCGTGGATCCAAGAATATTTGAGGATCGCCAAAGCCCAAAATGTTCGGAAAGCAATGTTTTCTGCAAAAAAATCTTTTTGAAGTGAAAAGACAGATCACAAAAGTGGAGACGAAAAGGGAGAGACTGATGCAGGCTCAATTATATAATTTGGCTTGAAAAAGACTGCATATTTTTCAAAGCTAGTACTTGCGTGACTATACGCACAGACTTTATGGACCCTCAGGAAACCACCCAAAGATAAAGGATAGAATATTCGCACGGATCTTCAATCGTTAGGGAAAGAGGCAGTGATCTTAGACCTGTTCCACGAAAAGAGATGACCTGGCCAAGGATTTTCGAGGTGCGCGATGGGCTGTCACCGATGATAAGCGTTGCATTAGCAACTTTCGTTTTTGTTGTGCTATCCACCCTCAGTCGCGTGGAAAAATTTCCTGAAAAAGTTCACTGGGAGGAGAACACAGGACTGGACGAAGCGTTCCGTAATAGGGGAGTCTCTGTCGGAGAGATTTGAGGCGTGAATTTTTCGTGGAGATCTGGCGGAGTTCTGGATATTCCCATTACAAACACGGCATAAATCATTTACGCTAACGTGCCTGTCGACCAGATGTTGCCGGAGGCCATCCTGAAAGAAATTACAGAATAATGGACTAGCCGCGGAGCTCTTCGTGTCAGAGGAAGATAGATTCTGTGGAAATTCTTTTCGAATGCTTCCTTTTTACAGTATTTCTGTTTTCTGTATATTCAGTTTCTTTTTTTTAACTGCCTGTGAACATTTACCTTGAAATATTATTTTTACTCAGTGCTGCATACTGGAATATTTTTTGGGAAATGGTTTGAATTGGTAATCCATCATAGTTTTTTTATTGTATGATACTCAATAACAAAGTCCTTCAACGAAAATTTTATGTTAAGATTACACACTTTTCAAAGAATACCTCAATTATTTTAAAAACCGGTATTGAAACTACAACCCAGTTTAAATTAGTAACTCTTCAATGAAACTAAATTACAAATACATTTCAAATACGATTAAATTGTAATGCTTTGCGAAATCTTACAACATAAGAGAAAATCAAGAAGTTGTGGGTCTTATTCGACTTAATTTACTTGCTAATTTTTTTTAATTTTCCGCCATCGAGTAATGGAAACTGAATTATGTTTGAACAATCACATCTTTAAAAGTTATGATTCATATTTATGTTCAGGGACAATTGACTCTAAAGAGTATCGTTTACAAAATGTCACTCTAGCTTTTATTGAGCAGGGTCAGAAAAATATCGCAGAATGTTTTCTTGTATGCTTACATATCCCTGCGTATTTTTTGAGATCACTCTGAGGAGATTGCTTGTGTTATTTTCGTTGTGATCCGTAAACAACCTTAGACAAATTTACAAAACATATGAATTATACAGATCTGTATATCTGCTATAAAATGTAAAAAAATGGAAGGCCAGCAGCAACGGGAAGGGACAAATAAGAGCAGTTATGTTCAGGCTGGAACGTAGTTGTGTCAGACATGAAGGGCTGTGAAGGCTAGTATTATATAATTCATCATAATTCATACTGAAGAACAATCTGTTACCATTTATGACTATGAGGAGCCGCTCATAACTATCACTATTTAGTGAAACTTATGATGAATTATAATCATCACTCTCAAGTCAGGTTTATGATGAATTATGACCATCACTATCGAGTCAGGCTAATGATGAATTATAACCAACACTACTACGTGACAAATATTTTTCATAACATCACTATACCGTAATGGTTATATTACTTAGCTCAGTGATATACTGCTATTGACACCTAGCTCATAGTGAAAATTATCGCACATAACTCTGTTAAGAGGAGTCAGTGTCCATCCCAGTCAGACGGTTGATGAACTTCAGGAAGATGAAAAGTGAAAAACTCCCAATTTTTAGGAGCGATAAACTGGAAAAGCTTGGTTACGGAGTCTGATCAGGAGAGTCTGATCCCACTGATCAAGGATTATCATTGTGCAAACTCGATGACCAGACTATAGAGAGGACGGAGAACTCATAGTCTTAGAGGACCTGTCAACAACTCAACTCGAGAGGTCGGATCTGGATGGCCTCCCTCAACCCGAGAGGTCGGATCTGGATGGCCTCCCTCAACTCGAGAGGTCGGATCTGGATGGCCTCCCTCAACCCGAGAGGTCGCATCTGGATGGCCTCCCTCAACCCGAGAGGTCGGATCTGGATGGCCTCCCTAAACTCGAGAGGTCGGATCTAGATGGCAGTGACCCATAAAATTGGCCACAACCTGATCGCCATCCGCCCGATCGCCTGCGATCATTATCGAAGCCATCATTTATCCGCGTTATTTTGACACAATTTACTGCAATGATCACAGAAACACCAGCAAGAGTTATAAGGGTAATTATAGGGGAAGTTATAAGGGTTATCATGGCAGAAATTTTAAGGATTATAATAGCAGGAGATATAAGAGTTATTATGGCAAGAGTGCAAAAGTTGTTAGAGCAGGAGTTGTAAGAGTTAGTATTTTGGAAAGAGTTATAAGGATTATTATGACAGGAGTTGTAAGAGTTAGTATTTTGGAAGGAGTTATGAGGAGTTGTAAGGGTTATTATCGCAGGAGTTATAACATTCAGATTTAACAAGTGGTCAGGAATTATCTTATGACAGAAGCCAGACTGACTTGTTTAAGTCAAGCGTCGTCCTTTAATGAATTTTTCTTATAATAGCGGTCATTACTTTATTTATGGAGTGGTTGAGTGAATAAGCTATGCCACGGAGCTACTCTTTTACCCCAAAGAACTGACACTAAATTAAACGCTCTTATAAAACAATACGGTTTTGTTAACTTTTTAACGGTGCATTCCATCATGATTCCATGTCTACTTACGCACTATAGATAGGAAGATACAATATAACGTCTAGTTATTCCTGTTAAAATTATGACCTATAAAGCCTACACTAGTAGAAGGTGTCCCAAAGTTGTGCACTAACTATGACTGACCATTTCTAAGAGAATATTAAAGACATCGCATTTAATATTACGCTAGGAAAAAAATGTTGTTCTCACGACACAATGAGAGAAATATGCTCGTTAGAGGGCAATAGGTGGGATACCTGTGTGCACTACACTCTATTTACGCATTTCTGAACTATATGAAATTATTGTTCTTAATGACCGCCGCCACTGTCCTGAAAAGCTGTTGAAATTGATTTTTTTTGTAGATTTAAGACATTTTATCATATTGAATTATTTATCAGGAATAACGCTAGAGTATCGTACATTAAAATAACAGATAATGACATAATATTGTTACAAATATCCTCACTGTATTTGATGGCATTATTCTTAGCCCCTGCTGCAACGGCTGTTATTCTTAGTCCCTGCTGCAACAGCTGTTATTCTTAGCCCTTGCTAAAACGGCTGTTATTCTTAGCCCTTGCTGCAACGACTGTTTTTCTTAGCCCCTGCTGCAACGACTGTCATTCTTAGCCCTTGCTACAACGGCTGTTATTCTTAGTCCCTGCTGCAACGGCTGTTATTCTTAGCCCTTGCTGCAACGACTGTTATTCTTAGTCCCTGCTGCAACGGCTGTTATTCTTAGCCCTTGCTACAACGACTGTTATTCTTGGACCTTGCTGCAACGACTGTTATTCTTAGCCCTTGCTGCAACGACTGTTATTCTTAGCCCTTGCTGTAACGACTGTTATTCTTAGCCCTTGCTGCAACGACTGTTGCTTCCGCTCTCCACCGTCAGCAAACGTTGCTTTACGACTGCTGTTCACCTCGCATTATCATAATCCGCAAGATAGAGTTCAGTGTTGTGTGAAACGGCGAAAAATTTAATAAACGAAACACAATAAAGGAATCTTATCGAATAAAACGGATCATCAAACAGAGGCTGGCGCCCTTTTATTCAATGCGAATCCCTGCGGGGTGGTGAAATGTCGTTATGTCTGGAGGGGAAGTTTGAAAAAAATGGTAAAGCAAATCATTCAATCGCTCTGGAAACACAGAAGAATTTGTTTCAAAATTTCAGGTTTGTAACCTACTAAGCAAAGATGCTAAACTAAATCAAGTTGAACAGATTCAATCTAGAACTGATAAAATCATAATGTATATATTTTTATGTATATATTCCCATTGTACATTTCACTTGATAGAAAATTATTTATTTCCTTAAAATAAAGATGGGTATTTCTTTGATAGCCGTATAATAAAAGGCTTCAACCTTATGAAATGATTAAGGAATAAATGAGGCCAAAATAACATAACTTTTCAATATAAATGATAAATTCCTTGTCTACTTCGGCTTTTCTTGCAAACCTGCATTTTAGGTAAATTATATGGAGCGCTAAATACACAAAATGTTTTGGTAATTTGCGCGCTTCCTCTCCTCACTTCAGAGGTGAATGATATTTTCTGGCTTGTTGTTTTTACAGCTACATTAACAGTGAAATAATGCACCCTAGCATCCTGTTTTAAATTAAAAGCGTGAAAGAAGAGATGAGTTTATAAGTTTCAGAGAGCGAGAGTTCTCAGATCTCTCGCTTGGAGGTCCTATAGTCACTATATGAATGCATATCATCACACATTAATATGATCTCGTCATCGAATTTTTACATAAATCTGGATTTCTGAGACTATAAATCTGTTCACTTTGAAATAAGAGTAAAAAATTCTCGTGCAATTACTGAGCTTATGAAGAAGGTGGTGGTCCGTCGTTCATCAAATTTAAAGATAATCCCCAGTGCCGCAGTTCCAATTCGCTATTTTCATGTCGTCTTTATTCCTCTCGAGAATACCTCCAATCTTGTACTTTTTCCCGCTGTCTCCTCCAAAGTAAGACGATCGACCCGAGTTTTACCTGATGAAGGTATTACCACCAGATAAAAGACGCTCGGCGAAATTGCATCAGCCGCTTCAAGGGTCTCGGAAACGGCTGTCGGCAGCACATCGGCACTTCATCGGCAGTACATCGGCACTATATCAGCACTGCATCAGCATCAGCACTGCATTGGCAGTATACTGACGGTACATAGAACATCGACATTACATCAGCACGACATCAACATTTCATTGGCAGTTCATCGGCACTATATCAGTACTACATCAACACTCCATTGGCAGTACATCGGCAGTACATCGACACTACATCAACACTACCTCAGCACTACATCAGTTCTACCTCAGAATTACGTCTGCACTTCATCGGCAGTATATTGACTCTATTTTGATACCGAAATGGCAATGCCTCAAATTCACATGGACAACACAATAAATCTGCATGTTTGCACCAACTTTTTAACTAACGTAACGCTACATTACATTAATACATTAGGCCCATTTTGTATTGCATAAGCACTATATACCGACAGTATATTAAAATTATGCTGGTACTAAAAACGTCATAATATGGCACACACACAACATCGAATTAAATTGGCACACCTTCCCTGCCACATCGGCACTACAACACAATTCAGAACGTCGAAGGTAAGGGCCTTAACTTTACTCTTTTGGGTTGCCATGGGATTTGAATAGTGTTCGACAGCAGGTCCGCGGGATGCCAGCATTTCAAACGGTCGTGACAGAATGACAGAGCGCAAACATGGTGTTTGTTGATGCACATGGTGCTGGCTTCAGTTGAGTTGATTGGCTGAAAAGAGCCGCTCATCGACACTGACCAGGCAAGACTATTAAATGCGATATTAATTGAGTGGGCTATTACGAAATTAATAGTTGATAGACAGTCATTCTCATCAGTAGTGACAAAAACCCTCGTAATTTTAAAAAAAATCAAAGATTACTTTATATCTTTTTGCGAAATGTACAAAGATAAGTGTTACTAGTTTGCAACAGTCGAAATAACAGCATTTAGTGGGCAGTTCATGTTAAATTCCACGTGGATCATGGAACCGACGCTTGCACTACATCGACAGCCTCATTATTTTTTCCAGTCAGGCAAATATCATGCACATTTCATAGCACTAATGACAAAAAATCTAAATCGTGTCAATCGGTGGCATCCCAAATCGATTGATTCGTAAGATTTCTGTCTGAAAGTTTTTTGCATAAATTATACATATCTTACCATGTAAACATGGCGATTTGGGTCTCAATTATTTTCTAATGGTTGTGAATTCAATTTTTAGGCTAAATGCAGTCGTAGATAAAATTATCTACGTCGAAGACTAATGAGAATAATTTCATTTCCATGTTAACTTATGCACGTAGTTAAAAAAAGTACTTATGATACTTATTTTTGAAATTTCAATGTAAAAATGGAGAGTACTTGTCTCAGAGTCTCAGGAACAAGTTCTCTCTGACCCTCAGTTAAGTAACCTCGAGCTCCAGCCTGAACGAAGTCTAAAAAATTCTGCCCTCGAACTTAATGACAGATACCAGGACGTTCTTAAGAAACGGCAAAAAACTAATGCGAAAAATTAGGCCTCGCATTTATCAGAAAAGTTATGATCAGATCAGGACAGAAGATAAAAAGACGCGAGAGGTTCAGTATTAGTTGGTGCAAGTTGGACGGTAGCGGCGAGAGCGGACGGAGAAGGAGAGATTGCTCGTTCTGTTCCGTCTTCACTTCACAATAGGAAGGCTTCAATAAAACTCCGGCTGCTAAATTAGAGTATCAACGAGCGTGTAAATGAAAGACTTTAAAATTCTCCCCGACTTTTAATCCAATTAGCTCTTTGCTTTTGCTGCTGCCTGGCGCGTTAAAACGGCGTGGTAAATCTGAAGTTAAAGTCGCGGCTTTTTTAAAACGTGTCGTGCCCTACTTTTTTGATTCAACTTTGTTTATTAACATGCAATGGTCACCCAACAGAATACACATTATTTCTTGACACTATCTATGATGAATTAATGATAGTAGGAAATGTTTTATTTGAAGAATAACATTTTTTGTCTTTCAAAAGTTGCATTCTAATTAAGATCAAATGATCTGAACTCACGTTTATCTCTCCAATAAAACAATAATTTTACTCCCATGTGAAAGCTTCCACTGTACTTATTTACTTATAGCTCTCAATTCACAAAGGTTTATAGATTTTAAAGCTAAAGAACAAAGAATGAGCAGGAAACAGAAGCTTAACTATTAAAAGCTGCCAGTAATTTATTAGGTTATTCGACTTGAAGTACAGCATTTTGGGAGCGTCATCCGTTAACATTGTTCTGGCCCGACGAGCAGCTGTTTACTCTTGTTTCCACTCGTTGTGGTGTGTTTACAAAGCCCCGCTCGTTGTTTGCCTGCGCACAACTTCAGAGCAGTGCCAACTGCCTCTCCACTCACCAGGATGGCCGCGAACTGCATGGCATGGCCTAACTTGACATGGCATCGGATAACATGGCACGGGGTAACTTAACATGACATAGGATAACATGGCATGGGATAGCATAACATCAGATAACATAGCATGGGCTAACATGGCATAGTATGGCATAGCATAGCATGGCATGAGATGACATGGGATAATATGACATGCCATGCATAGGATAACATGGCTTGACAAGGCATGGGATAAGACGCTATAACATGACAGGATAATATGGGATGGCATGACATATCTTGGCATGATAACGTTCACAGCTAGTATTCACATCCCGTCATTCACCGAAAAACACAGTTCCTAAACAGGTTTTCTCGACTTCAAGAGGTTCCTCTGCTAAGTTTGAATAAGTGGCTGATTCAAATAAAGAGTTTACAGTTCATCGTCTAGGTCAACCTTCGCTTTGTGTTGAGTGTCAACAAACATAGAGATGAATTCAGCGACACTGTGGCAGCTTTTGACAAAAAACTGGACAATTTTCTCTTTCTAGCAAACTACCACGGGAACTCCGCAAGTCCGCAATGTCTGTCAGTGTTAACTCTACGGACTCTGTATCCCATGCTGAAATGATCTCCACTCCCTCATTTTTCTCGAGTAACTTCTCGTGTATCCCTTCAACAAGCGCGGAAATGAGTATGTTTATTCAGTTTTAGTACTCTTCAGCAAAATATTCAGCTAGTGATAGTCAGCGCGTTTAATTCAGCTGTATAGCGGCCCCAAGACCTGCAGATGCAGACACGTTATGCTTAGATGCGTTAACGACCACAATGATCTACGGTAACATTTCCCACTTTGTAATAGTACTGCCTGATTGTAGTCAAAACGTCCATGGTGGTCGTTTCGTAGCACACAACTCCGTCTGTGCAAACCCCCTAAAAATTGCTTTTCAAAATACTTTTTGTGAAGCCTCTAAAACCACGCGGGTGTGTCAAAAATAGTTCATTAATGAGTATACTGTTATTATCGAAGGACTTGAATAATGTGTGTTGTAAGTAGTGTAAAACAGAGTGTTTTGTTCAAGTCCAAGCTGATTTAGGAAACATTGTAAAATGAGAGAAAGAGTTTTTTTGACAATACTCAGCCTAATACGAACACTTATTAACCTAAATGCTAAATAAAAAATGAATTATCAACCTCTTTTTACAATTAATATCCTACGTTTAGAGAACTCATTCCAGCCAAACAAATCAGATGCCTCCACACAATGAACTATATTACATTTGGTAAGGATAAACTTTCGTTTTGAGTTCGTAAATTGATCGACTGAAGAATTCATGTCCTTTACCGCATCACAACCTCAATTGTTAGGAGAAGAGGGGTATATGGTATTGAGGTGGGCGACACAGTTCATTTCAACGATTCATGCAAGCGTGTTGAGTTCGAATACTGTGTATTTTTTTAAAGATCACTTCAGTTTGACGTCAAATCACTCAGTTAAGTTTCATTGCATAATTCTTTCATTTAAATCGTAATTGGGACAACTTAATTTTTTTTCGTATGCAATTATTCCTAGTGACTACATCGCAATACATAGCACTGGAAATTTTCACAACAAAATTATTACCCGGTCTCATGCTTTGAATGAACCTTATCTACTACGTATAAAAGCTCTTTGACGATCGGCTCCACCTCTTCATCAACCCTGACCAGCTAAAACGCCGCCCACTTGATCAGAGAAGACCAGTTTTATTTACAAGATTCTGTGATCATCATATGAAACATGATCTTTCATATGAAGTTTTGCAGGGCAATGAAAACCTTAAATGACTACCCAGCACGAGTGATATTGACATTATCTATCAGACATGAAGGCTGAAACCGACTTTCAATTCTGGAAAGCGCTATCAACGACAACAGCTGCTGTTTTTGGTAAATCTTTAGTTCAAAACGCGGTCGAAATGTTTTTAAATTCTAGCTGGGTAGAAGTGAATGGAGGAATAGTTGTCAGGAAATGTTCTGGCGTAATGGCACAGTATTTAGTTCAATAACATTTCGTATAGCTTAAAATATAAGCTATTTAATATAGAATATGATAAATTTATGGAATAATAACTTGCGCTAGCTACCAACGAAAATTTCATTTCTTAATGCATACGTAAGATTTTATATATATTAGTTTGTCTCTCATGAAATGTCTCATTCCAAAATAAAATAAAATAATTGTCATATTGTGTTTTTTTATTCCAAATATGATCCTTCCTTCTCTATGAACACTGCCCAACGCTTTTTCTAAAGCATATAATCCATCTTCAAAGAACTTGTCATCTTTTTCACGAACAAACTGTTCAAATGCATCAACTATACTTTCCTTCTTTAAGAATGTTTGATTGTGAATAGAAAGTTCGTAATGCTCAGTGGTAAGGATATCAGGAAAATACGAAGGATGAAAATTTCATAACTCAGACTTTGCAGCTTGTCGACCGTAGCTCTAGAGGTGCGGGGTCGTGCAATATCGTAAAGCAAAATTGGTCCATCGTTATTTACCAGTCTTGTATGCTTCTTCTTCAATTTTTCATGCATGAGATCAATGTATTAACAATAAGATGGTGCTGTTACAGTATCGCCTTGCTGCAAAAATGAAACATGAATGATTCCCTTTACAGAACACCAAACAGTGACCATTAACTTTTTCGGGTGCAATGGTTGTTTTGGTAGTGTTAAGGCGATTCTTCTGAGTTTAACCACTGCGCAATTCTCTTGCTAATATCGAAGAGTATCCATTTCTTATCACATGTAATGATTCGATTCAAAAATGGAGATCCTTCGAACCGAGAAGCCAACACTGAACACGCTGTGAGTTGCCTGTTCCTTTGAATTTTTCAAGTGTATATGGAACAAACTTGTCGATCTTTTTGACTTTCCCAATTCTTTCAAGTTTCGAGAAACAGTTTAACGAGATGTATTGAGTTCTGATAAAATTCTTCGAATTGTACTTCTTAGATTTTATTCAAACAAATTATTTAAATCAATACGTCAAAGTGCTGGTTTTAATCTCCCCTTAAGTTCATTGTTAATGATCTCAGTTCCGGTACGAAATCTTTGAAACCATCTCTGAACAATTCTGATATGAACAACATCGTGACCAAAGGCTCGCTTGATGCTTCGTAAGGCTTCGATGGCCGAGTGGCCCAGCTTGTATTCGTACAAGAAAATGACACGATATTGTTCTGTTGTCAGCATAGCCATACAATTAGGAGTAGAGATTTAAAAAAAACTCTTGTTGCTAATAAAATGCACTTAAGATTAACCCTATGCATACAAATAATCAGGCTTATGTATAGTTCATAAAAAAGTACTCTAAATACGACATTTCATGTGAGACAACCTAATACAAGACAACTATCAGCGGTCCCAAAACTAGGTATTGCATTTGACATGACAATTTAACGATAGTCATCACAATGATATGGACCACAGCACCTAAGAAAGTTACATTTATTTGAAATAATGGATGATTCCAGCTCAGTGTAGGAACGCAGTACAGCTTGCAGGAGCGGCGTTCCAATTGGAATCGAAGTTATTCGGAGACTTGCTGGATCCGAGGGGAGCTAGGATTCCTTGGGGACTCTTGTTATTGAAACAGAATCCAACTTATAATTAGAGAGACTTTGACAAAAGGTGCCTAATTCGAAATGTAATCTTTAGAGGCTGATGATTGATCAGCTCGCTGTGAGCAGGAACTATGGAAGGTTTCGTGGGCCTGAAACTCTAGCTTGAAATCGCTGAAAATGCTTGCTCTAAATTCCAAGACGTTCGAAGATTGGGAAGAAAACTAGAAGAGGATTATGAGGAATCAGCTTTAACTGTTTGAAATTAAATAAAATGACTAAATTGTTCGAGGAAACTGAATGCCAGCTTTTCCAGAGAAATTGAAGATGAAATTTCATAACTTGATCACAGTCAACGTATAGCGAGAGTACGAAAATTAGCGATTATTATGATACAATACGTGTAGCGGGACTTACTGTATCGGACTGGAAAATGTACGTGATGTTGACTCTAACTTTTTGAATGTAAAATTCATGCAACAATTATTCACAGCCTTTCACATACATGAATGAGCCATTATCTTAACTCCTGGTTTCATAAGAACTTCTTTGGTTACACGCAGAGTTTATAATTAATCGAAATATATTTTTTCTAATTTTGCTAAAATGGTGTCCAGTTTATTTGATGCTCAAAAAATCCACTGACAGCTTAAAATGAGGAAAAAATTCAAAAAGTTTTGATTTAAGAATTTAGAATTTGTTCGGAGAAATTCTCTTAAAAACAACTTCTAGATAAAAACAAAGAATTTTTCACACTTTCATGGTCGTCTCTTTACTTTTTGTTTCAATGTTTTATGTCTGCTGTGACTCATGCAAGCAGTGCGAAGTATCGGAAAAGAGAAAAATTATTTGTGAAAATATATGTACTGCTGGAAATAATTTACTAGAACATTCGTGAATCATTCTAGAATCATTCGTGAATGATTCGGTGAATCATTCGTCCTAAATGAGAATAACATTTACTACGAGCATTATTTTATCAGTTGACCAGTTCAGTAAAAAAACGCATTAGCTATTACTACACTCTTAATATCATCATGAATGCGTTAAGATTTTTTGAGGCATTTACATTGTTTTCGACGTTATTGGTCACTCGAGACATCGTTGAAACGCCAGTACTGACATCTGTAAGAAACTTTAGTAGCATTTAAAGAGTTTCCAGTTCTCTAAATCATTGATGCAGGAATAGCATTGCATTTTTTCAGGGCTTACGTCCCTGCTACGCTGTGACATTCATGATATCGAAAAATTTTTTGTATGAAATTTATGTTAAGCCATTATGTGCTAGCATAATTCAATGACAAAGAGCTACTAGCATCATTCTCATAATATTTATGTTTCTGCATAGCCTGCATACGTCATTCTACGTTTCGCAAGTGTTGGATAAGATTGTTTGGGTATTCATTTCTTTCTATTATAAAATACGAAAAGAATACCATTTTTCTGATGCACGACACTTAATTCAAGTCTTTCATCGTCGAGTTTCCAGCGTCTTTTACAGGGTATGCAATCTTGAGCTGCCAAGAGCCTCATAAAACATTTTTGCCTCTTCAGAAGTATAAGAGCCATACTTTAATTCCTCGGGCAGTGTCTGCTATGTTCGTTAGATGAAGTTTGTCGTTAAGTTACCTGCCAGTAAGAAAATGTTAAATCGAATCTTTTATCGATGTAATACGTTGAGGAATTACATGTTAATTATCATCAGGATCTCTTCCTTCGTGTCATAAAAATTGACGCTTTCGATTCGGGGCAATGAATATTAACGATTCGTATGCCTCAATTTATTCTTTAAACAAATGGCTTCTAACTCGAATACATGGCAATACAATGGTAATGTTTTGTGTTGTGTGTTTATTGTAACTTATACATATTTTATACTACGATTACCTATGTATATATATATACATAGGTACTCGTAGTATAAAATATGTATATATATATGTATA
>VCRD01000316.1:137562-234462 GCA_006783055.1 Trinorchestia longiramus
AGTGACGGGATCTCACCATAAAGACTTTAATGTAGTGTAGTGCCTGCAGACAGTGACGGGATCTCACCATAAAGTCTTTAATGGAGTGTAGTGCCTGCAGACAGTGACGGGATCTTAGGATTAGCGAGTCCAACTTTTTCTTACTAAGAATTTCGAACCTGTAATCATTATATGACATGGAATAGTAATTTCCTTTATATATTATACATTATACTATGTTATATTATATTGTATTATATTTCATTGTATCATATGGTGTGGTATAACATTATATTATATTATATTATTATTATATATCATTTTATACGATATTTCATTTCAGTAGAATAGAATAGAATAGAATGAGGCTATAGGAACGAGCCTTCTGGCCCATTCTTGGGTCGGAAAATTACTTCGATAATTATTCGGTTGTTTACCCAAGTCCCATGCCGTATTTCTAGCCGCGTCAACCATGTCGGCAGCGGGATTCGAACCCGGGTCTTCCTGCTGGCAAGCAGATTCGCTCACCAGTGGACCAAGCTGGTGATCAGTAGCATTTAATCATTTTCTTATAGCAGGTTATATACAATACCAAACAGCAAATCCTGCTACAGTGAGTGGGTTCACTAATTTTCATAAGATCAAATATGTAAAATTAATTAATGGTTACATTTAAGATCTACGTATTTCATTGTGTATGTAAACTGTATTACTCAAGTGTTAAACATTTGAAACATATTTTATTTCCTGTTCATTCTTGAATATGAATCAATATTTCAAATAAAGTGACGGAACTCCTTTTTCTCTGAGCTTTTCTGTACCCAACGCGTCCGATTTCATTTTGGAAAACACGGAGTTGCTTCAATAAAAGCATATACTGTTTCATGAAACGAGCGGCCTTTACCTCGCAGTATATCGCTGAACACAAGGACGTTTGTGTTGGCAACATTGATGTTCTCCTTGCCACAAGTATCCACGTTACGCAAATTCACTGCCCTTGTTCAGAACATCGTAAGTGCTGAGTCATTTCCCTCACTATCTAACGAAGGCAGCGGATGTCGGAGTGGTCGTGGCGAGTGAGAGGGAGATCACAAGCAGTCACTCTGCTCCTCTCGTCCAATCAGGAGACAGAAGACACAGTGACGCACATTTTTAGAACACGTATCAGCGTTTTTCTTTTAATTCGTTGCGTCATTAATTAACATAACTAATAATCATGATTACCATGACTAATATATCTCTGATGGTTGGCTAAAAGGGTTGTAAAATGTCAGTGTTTGAAAGACGATGCGATTCAGACGGCTTAGTAACTTTTTGTTTTTACTTCTGAAAATAAGAATACTCAAAAACATTACAACAAAGCATACCAGAACAAAATATACTGTACATTATTTTCCACTTGTTAAACCTACGCAATGTCAGGTGATCAGGTCTGTGTTAACTACTCTATTACGTATAAAACTCTTTATTTTACTTTTTAAACTTTTGAGGGAAATTTCTTCATACCCTTAAGCGTCAACGAAAAATAATATTATTAATTAATTTTCTCGGCGAGTAAAAAGATTTTTTCTACGCACCACAATTTCACTTGCACCTGTTACTAGTTACGGCTCTTGTTATGGTACTGCAATATTACACGCTATGTTCAACACTGAACTATAACTTATTACGTACCACAAAACAGCATTACGTTCTTTGAACAACCTCCTGAAAAAAGAACGGAAAGTCCTATCATTCTACACGTAAGAAATATTTCAAATATTCCCAGCCTGTCTGCGTGTGGCATATAACTGCAGGATGCACATTTAGAGCTTTGGGTCTACACTTGTATCTTACAAAAGTCAATACTTACAATTTTATTACACGTCATTTCATCCTAGTCACGAACACTGTGTACAAAAAATGCAAAGATAAATTGAACATCAAGATAATATTTCAACAAACCTAATTCAATATTTATAGTACAGCGTAGTGGTTTTCGTGTATTAGACAATATATGCATTGAGAAAAAAGGAACATGTTAAGACAGTAGTTGACACACGATAGCATTTTTCTCTTGGATTAAACAATAATAAGAGAGCTTGTTTAGAGGGACTCTTTTATCTTCTAAATTCCGAGCTACATCTCCTTCTGGAGTCTACACCAAACCCCAACACACGGACAACAAACTTCATGGAGGGTGTGAAGCCTCCGTCGACTACTTGTCATTTTTTATATTTAGTTATTTAGTTGTTTAGACGTTCATGCTTGGTTTTCTTTTTATTCTAGAGCAATATACACAACCTCAATTGGAAGAAAAATATATTTTCTTTGGAATGAGCTTGAATCCCTTAAGAATATAGTCGATTATGCTTGAACATGATGTATGTAAGATGATAACTTTTTTTAATTTATACCGCTTTCATATTTTTCCCTTCGTCAATTAGTTGTGCAAGCGTCAGCACTTTTCGCCTCGAACTTTGCGAAGCTAAAGCGTTGCACAATCTTACCGCAGTATTCAGCAGTGACAGACCTACTGCTGTAAGCAGAGACATACGCGTACGCCAAATACATTGCAATAAGTGGAATAACAGTGGAGTTTGAGAGCTATTGTAGGATCTACAGATAATGGTATTAAAAGAACAATTAAAAAAATAGATAATTGCTAGATGTTAATGAAAGACGGGTACGTATGCTACTACAGAGGTCGAACATTTATTTAAAGAGCCATGAATTTTTACGTATCATATTATTTCATCTTGAAAGTGGTATCTTCAAAAATGGGCTAAATACGCAGCTCCACTTGTCACTTAAAACAAAATTCTCCATTGATTGAGCAGCAGATATTGTTTATCATCTATACATTGGGGCAGCTCCAGAGAATGAAGCAGGTCCAAATGGCATTTTAAATATAATTTTTCTACATCCATCCACGTCAGGTGCTAATTATTTTGGCAGTTAATAGAAGAATTGTGAAGAGATTTGACCAAACAGCTTCAGTTTGGCCTCAGGCTCCCTGGCGAGAAGTTTATTGCATTACAAAACCTAAACAGATTAAACAATTTTGTTTAAGAAAATTTAAAATCCCAAATTCAACATGCTGCGGACTTGTTGGGTTTAAGCTATGGAACCATCTGACCAATTCTGAAAAAAAACATCTCAAGTGGAAAGCCTAAAAGCCGCACCTGACGCAGACTCTCAGTCCTGCAACAAAGGAATCCAGGCTGGCTGCCTGCAATTTTTGACTCAGTTTCGAAGACGACTGGTTCCAGCGTGTAATTTGGTCAGATGAAAAATGGTTTGTGGTGCACCATTCAACAAACAAACAAACTAACAGGTACTGGGCCTCTACAAACCCTCACACTGTAATTGAGTGCAAGAAGGCTCATGGAGAAAAAGTTATGTCCTGGACGGGGATGGTAAATGGGAGGATCCTCCCAGTGCTTTGGTTTAAAAGATCCGTCCGCTATGATGTCTACCTGGAGAAAGTCCTGAAGAATACAGTCTTGCATACAATTAAGACTGTGACCACCAGACGTCAGTACTGGTTTCAGTAGGACGACTCTGGTTGTCATGTGACAGCCCGTGTATTCAGTTTCTGGATTCTAAGTTTGGTGACAGATTGATTTCACGTCGGACGGATCACCAGTGGTCCTCTTACTCTCAAGATTTGTCCCTTATTGCTTTCTGTTTCTGGGCTTTGGCTATGACGCACATAGTCAGGTGCCAATCAAGCGCTCTGGCAGAGTTGAAACGTATTGTGGACTTCGCAGCCAATATCAGGATTTCCAGAAAGATGAAAACCCTCACGACAAAACAGAGCTAAGGAAGGATTAGCTTGGAGGGCATTTTGAACATATGAAGCAATAAACAAAAAACTCCAACTTAACGTGAATCATTCCCACGCTTGTTTTATTAAAACATAGTGATAAAATATTTTTCTAGAATGATTGTTTTAATATCACTATCTGTAGATCATACAGGAATACGACGATTCAATTTTTCGCTCGTATCGAATGGAAAAAACTACTGAAAGCCTTGAAGAGTGATTAATGAATTATAAATATCATCAATAATGATAAATTGTTCCAACTCTGATACAGTCTTGTTCATTCAAGATCTTGTTCATTCATTAGTACTCACTTGTGCATACGCAATTTTCTTGTTAGCATTCCATAAAACGAATTCTCAAGTACATGGAACTAAAAAAACACGCTGTTATCATTGTCTTTAAATCTACACTCATCATTTTTATGTCATATGTAACAATATTTAAGCAGAATATCAATGCTCTATGTTCACTATAACAGGAGATAAAAAGGTAATAATTCTAAGTTTTAGTAGAAAAATCGTTGCTTTTTCCGCGAGTAATATAATTCTCGAGGCAGTATACATATAGTGTCGTATAACAGTCGAAATAAAAAATTGAAAATTGAATTGAGTATTCGTATTGCTGCGTAAAACTTCAAGCCCTGATTCACATCTTCTCCTTCGGACGCAGCCATCACTGTAACGACTTTAGAGAAGGCATCCTTCACTGAAATGAGTTGTAATTCGGGCAAGAGTGGCAAATTCCTCAGAAGAGAACAATAGAGGAGCGATAAAGCGCACTCGAGACCAGACTTGTTATTAAGGCATGTCGGTTGTGTGCACGTCACATGTGCTCTTAGATTGCCGAATGCGATACCGACGACACATTCGGCAAATTTTCTTGACAGACTTTCGACGCCAACAGGTTTTCTTCTGATCCAATGCTGATAATTAAAATTGAAGGCAGTGAAAATGGGAGGTGAAAATTTACCTTATCCATGAGGTTGACATCAAACTGAAACCTGTTTGAAACCGGCAGTTTTGAACTGTGGGATCTGATATCAGACATACATCGTGCTCTTCAAGTTTTTAAGTGAGAAATAAACTTATGATGATTTCTTCGATTGCTTGCGACAAGGATTAAAAAAACACTGCACGTAAAATCTATGTAAAAATTTTATGTAGCGAAAAATATAAAATTGAAAATTGGACTCTATTTAGAAACGACACTGAATATTTTCTATGACCTTATTACTGAACCTGAGCTGTCAGAAAGTTTGAATTCCACTCTTGATTGTCCCTCTAAATTTAATAGTAGGGTCGACCAAAGGGACGATTTTTATCCAAGCTTTTAGAGCCTTCAAATGGATTGATTCAGAAGGTCCCTCAATAGTTTAAAAGTCTATCGGACTTGACCCAATCATTGGAACCAAAGAATCTCGTTCCTTTGGAAAGAGCTGTGTCAGCATTGGAACAAGCCTAAGGGCGACCGAACAAATCACAACCGGCGGTCGTTTCATTAAGTCGGAGAAGCTGAAGCCGTCTTTATGGCTATCAAGAAACAGCTCAAGCAAATTAATTGGGAGCGATAACATGGAATGGCTCCATAGCTCGTGCTTAGCCTACAATGGACGAAAGCTGTTTTGGAAAAGCGAGGACTGTTCAGTGTTGGGCTGCGTCTATACAATGCCGATGTATTTGGTTCTCCATCTTCGAGTGCCCAGGCGATTACTGGTAAAGGGATTTGCCTACTCTAGATGAGATGATAACTCTCCAGTAATGATGTTGAACTAATGTGCGCGTGGCCCAGCAACTTACGAGCTACTGGACTTGAGGTACCCAGTTCAGTTGGGTGGTCTTTCATGAAGGCAAAAAAGTTATCAGTACATCTTGACCGCCGAGGTTCGAGCAAAGGAATTAATTCTTTATCGTGAGCAAATCTATTTGAGTGAATATGAGAATGTCCTTCCTAAGCAGTGTTTCCCTATTAAGGATAGTCCAATAAAAAAGTTATTTTGGGGAGTTTTCTTTCATAAAGTTTAAAGCTTTATTGATTTAAGATTATTCAGGCCAGTCAGCCTTACTCACTTCATTAAGCATCAGGAGACGGTGAAAACACTCGCATTTAATATGAGATAAGCTTAATTAGCTATGGCCAGGACATTAGGGTTCCGGATCACAACAAGGGACCAAATTACGGGCCTATCGTCAGCCAAATCCGCCATCTTGATACGACAGCTTGTGGTGCAGCGATAGAAAATATGCGACGAAGGGGAAAAAACTACTGATATAGTTAATGGCTACCTGTTCCTATGCTTCGCATGTGACGCTTTCTCTTTACTAATTAACTCGTCAAGCTTTTCAAAGGGTAGTGAAAAACTTGCTTGTTTTCTACCACGCTGAAAACATCTTGACACTAAACGATTGCCTTTATAATTTTTAAAAGGTAATCGTTTCAGCAGTTTGCACCAATACGGTAACAATATAGCATTTTACTACAATTTGAGGATAATTATAATGCTTACCATAACGTAAGGTAGAAAACCTTAAACGTTAAATCCGACTACACCAAAATCATAAGCTAGCCAAGTGTATAGGTTACAAGTGGATGCAATTCATATTAGGTATAAGTAATTGTCCCCTGTACA
This sequence comes from Trinorchestia longiramus, assembly GCA_006783055.1. Taxonomy (NCBI): domain Eukaryota; kingdom Metazoa; phylum Arthropoda; class Malacostraca; order Amphipoda; family Talitridae; genus Trinorchestia; species Trinorchestia longiramus. The sequence goes on from VCRD01000316.1 coordinate 143,979, forward strand.
ATTAAATACACTTATAATAGAATCACACACACTTAAAATGCAGGCTGAGTCCTTGCGCGTTCAAGCAATATTTAAACAAATTATCATTACACGAAGACAATAGAAAAACTAGGCATGCACTACGTTGAAATTTTCCTATCTGCAAAGTTACATAACAACGATTCCGTCTACGACTTTGTTCAGGATCCCACACGAAGTTTTAGTGCCAGGTAGCTGAAGGTGTGGTGATGGGAGGTCTTCAAGTAACATTGTTCTCTGCTTGCCTGTCACAAAGTCTTAATGTGCATCAATTTCTCACCCGATAAACACCTATAGAATATGCTGAAGATTAAATTTAATATAACAGTTGAACATATTTAATGTCATATGCAAAAAACAGGGGAGATAATCGATGTTCCACACAATAAACAGTCAAAAATTCGATTGCGGGTAAGCTATCCTAGTTACTGACCATTCTGTAGGGGTTTTCACTCTTTCTACCTCAACCAAATAATACACCGAATGTACTCTTTTACAGCAGAATTGTTCTTCATATTTTAAAATAAAATCGAGCTCCAATTGAGCAATCGGGAACTGAAGGCACAAAGAAGGAGCTACCGTGGATGCTGCATTTCGATGGCAGCCGTGCCTAGGCATATTTGATTTCCAGTGGGTTAACCATTTCATCAACAACGTAATTTTAATGCTCGTTCCTACATTTTCTTCTTTTTCCATTACAGCAAACAATTCTCCTCATTCCCATCACTGAACGTCTACACATGGATAACAGCAGAGCTAGGTGTGCACGGCATGGATAACAGCAGAGCCAGGTGTGCACGGCATGGATAACAGCAGAGCCAGGTGTGCATGGCATGGATAACAGCAGAGCTAGGTGTGCACGGTATGGATAACAGCAGAGCTAGGTGTGCGCGGCATGGATAACAGCAGAGCTAGGTGTGCGCGGCATGGATAACAGCAGAGCTAGGTGTGCACGGAATGAAGTGTAACCTCCATCATTATTACTTAAGTTTTACATTGGGTCTGGAGAGCGGATTTTTCCCTAATACGTTGACACTCGGGGACGACATCCAGCCGTGGATTCTTGACGGAATGACTTCTGACGAAGGAGAGTTGAAAGCTAGCAACCTTCCAAGCCGTCAAAATTTGTCTTTAATTGCCAAGAACCATCGCCCATTTGGTAACCTCGTATCTAAATTTCAATGAATACTACGATCATCAAAACCAAACTAAATTGTAAATGCGTTCAAACATAACTTCTGAAAATGCTTTTATGGTTATTGAAATAGTAATCTAATATACATATATAATAGACAGTGTATCTTTATCTCTCTCTATCTGTGTGTGTCTGTCCCATTACTTCCTATCTATTACTGAAGAAAAATTATTGAACTAAAATCAGAACCTTTATACATGCATTACAAGTATTGTATTGTATTGTATTGCGGACATTAAAGGTTCGGGATCACTATAAAATACTCAATTTTTTCTGTTATTCTTTCTTCTCTTACACGGCCATATTATCGGTAGATAATATACAGAATGGAAGTCCTGTATATATTTATGAAAAATATTCAGATTCTGATGGTACCACGGATAAAACTGAACAACGTATTTTATTTCATATGTCCTCAACTTTATCACTCATAAACCAAGGAATTTTATCGGGTACTGTCTGGCCCATGTTATCAGTAGATAAGGTATAGAATGGAAGCTTTGTATATATTAATGAAAAGTATTTAAAAGCATTTAAAAGTATTTAAAAGTATTTAAAAGTATTTAAAAGTATTTAAAACACAATAATTCGTCGTAAATCTGTAATACATTTATCTCTATAATAATTTAAATGAGTCAAATCTAAATCATAAAATTTCCAAGGGAACTGTCATGTAAATATAATACTTAACTAATACAAAACATTTTTTACATAGAAAAAGTCTATTTTGTTTTGACATATTGATTTGGGCTAGTTAAGAAACTTGGTTATCACCAATGTCCTCGGGTATGAATTGTGTCAATAATTACACCTATTTTTTCTTCTCATACAGGTTGCAGTATCTTGTAATCTTCGGAAAACTGTGGAAAGAAATCGTTCCTTTTTTGCTTTTTTATGGGTACGGGTTCAGATAACCCACAAGCTCTGGGTGACCGCCCATGGAAATCAAATACCAAATATACACAACTTATAACCTAATTTTGAGTGAGTACAATTTCCTTTCCTAGATAGCGTAATTTTCAACTCATTCTCACGTATTGACAAGATTAACTAGTTTTTACTTGAGCTTCATTAACGTTTCACACACCCGTATGAGTTTGCGAACCACGAGGATGTCGTCAATGCAGATAGGTCTTGTGACACCAGCCGCTCTCTGAAGTTAGACTTCATAACCAAGGTTGCCTCAAGGTATACATGCGTTAATATTTTCTTAGCGAGAAAAAGGTAACCAGCTTAGGAATAATCATTCCAAGGACGTAGTTCCTACTTCAGTTAACTTCTACTAGTACTACTAGTAGATGTTCTACTAGTAATCACCAGCTTGGTCGACTGGTGAGCGAATCTGCTTGCGAGCGGAAAGACCCGGGCTCGAATCCCGCTGCCGACATGGTTGACGCGGCTAGAAATACGGCATGGAACTTGGGTAAACAACCGAATAATTATCGAAGTAATTATCCGACCCAAGAATGGGCCCGAAGGTTCGTTCCTATAGCCTCATTCTATTCTATTCTACTGTTAATAAACTGTCTAGAAGCGTTATCATTAAAATGCAACCCATCATGTTTTACTGTGCTTAACCTGCAAGTGATGACGAGCATGTCGTAGACCTGTGGTGTAGAGAATAAATGGACTTCTAGAATGTTATTCTATTACTTGAACTTTTATTAGTAATAAAGAAGAAATAATTTTTTCGTACCATGATTCACGTTATTAATGTGTACCACAAGTCATGTAATCATTGTGTACCTGGTCTGATGCCTGTGCGTGATTGAGGACTGAGCAGCCACCGTGGTCGAGTGGTCTGCGGCCTGTGTTAGGTATCAGGTCTCTGCTTCGGGGAGAAACACTGCGGGTTCGAAACCCGGCCTTGAATACGAGCTGTTTCTCGTTTCGCGCCGTGAGCTCGCACTTATCGGTAAGCCCTCAACTCCCCGCCCATTGACACATCCCAGGATCGTCGCATGGAGCTCACCATCATCCTTACTCTAAGAATGTTAACCATAAGAATTTGAAAAACCAATGTACTAATGTCTATGTACTGTGTACTTGATTGGAAATAAAAGTTGTTTGTTTGTTTGATGGCATTGGACTTGGGTAGGAACAGAAGATTTTAGATCTCTGCTCATTTCTGTTGTCATGTTCTTTTACGTATGAGGTGTTGTAGTGGTACAGGATTACTGAGAGCATCACTGCACCACAAGTTTACGCACACAAATATGGATGAAAATGACAGTATAGCTTTCCCTTTATCGTAAAGCGACTGATTTACACGCGTATAGTTTGGCTGAAAACAAATTTGTGCCTCTGTTGAGAGCATTGGGAAGAATATTAGAATTTGCGACACCAAAACTTGTATTTTTGAAAGAGATTGTGTTCGGTATCATTTCTTCTCAGCGCTGTATCGTATGTACGAGTATAATCGCTCATTCCTAACTAATTTACCAAATATAAATGATATGGCATGTTATTTTTGCGATTATCTGAAACATAGGCGTTAAATTTGTGGAATATTTTACGAAATATGAGGTACCTCATTTCTGGTGCTCCCGATGCGTAGTTCAAAATTACATGAACGAGTGAGATCTGAACTTACTTCACAGCCTCAGAACTTTTTGTTAAGAGGATGCATCTCAGGGTCAAACCCTCATACGTTTCTGACACCGTCAGTAATATGCACCCTCTTGGCTGCCAGTATACAGAAGGATAAAACACTGCCCTGCGTGGAGAATTTTCTTCTAAAATTTAACGCTCCACACGCTCAAAACAATGTTTTAAATATACGAGTATACAATAATTTCATCAATCGCCTTTCTATTGTCGTTTCTATTCTATAATCGGCTATGAACTTGCCTAATTCCATTAGGGAACGTCATTTCTTTTTTTTATGGACGTAAATTGGTTCAAATTACTCTATAGCTCGGAATTCTGCCATTGGTTATAGCATGCCAGCTCTCAAATTTTAAGATATTTTTTGTAAAATATTGAAACACGCAGAGAGATCGAACTCATGTGATCCATGTGAACGTAATTCAGTATTTTGAACGCATGAAAGTTTTCAACCTGGCTTTGTTTGGCTTGTTTAATGTCAAGTTCTTTTGTCACAGCCATTATTACACATGTGATGAATTACTTAATGAGAATATCAACTAATGAGCGTAAGACATCTCCTTCTATAATGTAAGGACCATTTAGATTTTCATTCTAACCACTCCATCTTAATTGTTATCAGGAGTCATTTGCATTGGACGTTCGACTGTTACCAATTTACGATACATTGACTCACTGCTGCCACTCATTCACGATGCTTGGCCGTAATTCAGACTTTATTCACTTCTGTACATAGAATTGCTTTCTACGGAAGCGGCTCTACTTTTCTCACCCTGGACCATCAATATCGCTCTGCCGCAAGATTCTCTCCTGAAAATCCGACGTTATGACAGCTTTATGACGCTCTTTTCGAGGCCAGAGATACGACAGACATTTTTATTACTAATCTATACATGAAACTTCCACAGTGATGCAATCTTCCCGGAAAGTACTGGCTGCAAGAGGTTTTAAAACCAAATGGATGTTATGAATCACTTTAATAGCTTTTAACTGGCTTTTAAGTGAGAAGTTCCTACATTCGATAACAAAATTTAGTAAGAAAAAAGGTCAAATGTAAAATGCGACTACAATGGGCTACAGTTAATGCCTCCTTGAGAACTGTCTTTTGCTTCACTTTGCTGCTGCTGCTGATCGAAAAATGAACCGAGGCTTCTCAAGCCTGTACTTAACTACATTTACAGCTCTCCGTATCAATTGGCTTTTGGCAAAGTCCATAATTATATTTGCATAACTCAATAATTACAAAGTGAAAGGGTCTTTCCTATTCTTCGCGTCGATCTTATCTGAACGTTCCTTTCTACGAACTCCTCGTCGACCTTCTCTTTGGGAGGCGATCAAACTGCTGGTTTTACTGCGTTTGTAGTTTCCTGCATAGATGTTGAGTCTCAATGGGATATCATACAGCCAATGCTGAATCTCCATCGGATATCATACGGAAATATTGAAAAGCACATATCGCCTTACAAACTTTGGCAGCAGTTAGCGATAGGCGCGATGCTAGTGCGTCTTTCGAATAACTAAGCCTGGAGATGGCAAAGCCCATTTAAGGTTGATTGCTTCAGACAATATCGAAGGCTTCAGTTCTCTGCCAGACGGCAGCGTCTGTCTGGGCTGTGCAGCTGCGACTGCATGCATTACGTACAGTGTTATCACCACCGTGTGCAGTCATCGCTTCTCTTCAGGCGCGATGTTATGATTGAGCTCGAGCAAAATGTGTGCAGTATATGAGTAATGAAATACAGATTATTTGTTCAAGATAGTCAAGACCAAGGATGAGTCTTAAGCAATGGAATATTAACTTCCAAGCCTTGGAGAATAGCGCCACACAAAATTACCTTCACGTTGGTGATCTATAGTAGCACGATAATTATGCCATTTATTCCAAAGTTACGTATTACCAACTTCGAATATATGTACATAACTAAAACTAACGCCAATATCGGAAAAATACTGAACATCTTTTGTCCAGACAAAGAAGCGTCTATTGATCAAAATGCATCTTATCTAAACTTTCCATGATTTTTTAATGAAATTATCCACGTACAATTTGAATACATGATAGTATAAAACGACTATACCATTCGCTGCGTATTTTAAGTTAATCCGAAGATATTGTACGTTTTTCAGCATGTCTAACAATGAAAGTATATGCTGAATGGAATATGGTTTCTAACGCTGATCTCGCATTCTTTGCAATGACAGATTTTCCTATTCCACCTCAAGTACTTATTTAATTTGACCTTTTTATCTGTCTAGGATTGCATGGAGATACTTGGAGGAAACAAACTCGAGAGTGAAATATTTCTTAGTTCTTCTGGATGTCACACGTTCTTAATAATGTCCAGCAGTCTAGTGAATTGAATAAGAAGCTTCTCAGCTGCATTAATTTACACGCGATGCTCAACTACGATGATTTTTTCTAAAAAAAGTCTTGCTCGGCTGATGGACCTGAAACTGCATTAGACACTACAGTTCTTTTCAGTTACTACTTTACATGCTAGACATTGAGTTAGCAAACCACTCTTCAATCGTTTCTCTTTGCATTAACGTTGATGTTTATGATACTTCATTTACGGAGGAAGAAAATTTCCCAATTTTCACCCAGGCTTGGCTTTTAGACAAAGAGAAATATCGAAGGTTTTCAAGCTCTCTCGAAAATTTGACAGGCGACTTACTCAATAAAAGTTTTCAATTAAAGCAAAACCTTTTCCACTTTGTTAGCCTAAGGATTGAACGTTGGTAATTCAATTACACACACTTGGTAATCGAGTTTTGCTTTTCAACTGACGTAACAACTTTAGAGTTCCAATTTTTTGTCATGAACTGCGGCGGCTTTTGTTTACTGAAGGCAACAGGAAGTGTGATACACATGATCTGCTCCTTAGAAACTATTTACTCTTTCATTCAAAAAGCTGGCCTATTTCAGATGCTTTATTAAGGGAATTGGATGGGGTATCGAGAGAAGCTGGAAGGGTGAGCACCAAATGTGAAGGCGCCGTTTGCGTTCCGCTCGCATAAACAATGAAAACATTCAGTAAGTGAATTATTCAAATTTTTCACAGGTTCATGTTATGTTCATATTTATTCACTAATTCGAACGAGTTATTTACATTGGTTGAAAAGTTTCCCTTACAAACTTATTTAAAGAACATGAACCAGCCCCCAGTGAAGACTAATTTGGCTCAGCAGTTACAGATACATTACCCCAGTAATGGAATAGTTTTAAAATGTAGCTACTGTAAACTTTTTCACACAGATATACAGTAGAATGTTCATCAGAAGCGTGCCATCTAAATTAGCCGGCTAATTCTTTGATGAAATTCATAATGCACATTATTTATTTCATCTTAGAGTTGACTGTCTTGTAACGAACCAAAATATTGGATATGCCTTTGTGACATTTCAATTTGATGATTCAAACGTGGATAAAATTTTGCAAATATGAAAATATTTTTTAGTTGATTAAAAAACATTCTAGGTTTTGCAGTACAGCCTTCTGTGGAGTCAGGTAATTGCTTTGTCTCTCGCGGTTGCTTGGTGCTACGGTCGCACAAGTGGATGTGTAATAAGTATTGTCGAGCAGTGGCCACTCCTAAACTTACTGGCAAATTTAAAAGTAGTTATCAGGGGACCGCAAAAGTACAAGCGTATTTTCAATTACGAAGAAATATAATAAAACGAGGAAAGAAACAGAATTATGTTCATGGTTATAGCTTCCGCTCATATCAGAGATCTTTTCCGAAGAACTGACAAGTGTAAGGGAAAATAGATTCCCCTTGAATTCAACGATGGACAAAAATACCGGCGAGTAGTGAGCTGTGGTTGACACCGTTCCAAAGTGTCAAAAATCGGGACTGATGATAGAAATGCAGGGAAGTATAGAACATGTGATGCAAGCATTAGTGAGCAATTCGTTACACGAGGGGGTAAAGCAAGTTGTTCGTAATCGTACGATCTGGTGTCGTGCTTGTGCTCTGCAAGCACTAGTTAGCTTCCATTTACTCTTGATTTGGCGGAGTCGTTCACTGCGTAAAGGTAAGCTGCAAGGTTAAACCAGTGATGTGTTCAGATCACAGGTTCAACTACGCCTTACACTGTCGATTTCATTGGAAGCTGAAGAACCCTCATTGATACTTTTTATAAGTGTAGAGTATCTGAAATGTTAACCTCATTCAAATATTGTGTGTAACTGAAGATACTTTACCTTCGTTTAACTTCCTATCCGTTTGGTGTACAGGACTTTTTACCCTCATTGAGACCTATCAGTGTCGTGTATGTGACACCTTTACTACAGCAGTGTTGCACAGCCCAGAAGCAAATTATGAACATGAGCGCTATTCATCCTAGCCAACACCTCATTGATTGCCCTGAGGTTTCCTCAGGTCTCGCCTTTCAAAAGAGTGTACGCTAGAGCAACGCTGTAGCCTTGTACGAGCCTGTGTCGTTCGTGTGGACATATTGCACGCTTATTGACTGAGGCTCAGATGAGATGAAAGAACGGATGTTGTCCTGCGTTAGAAAAATGTGGACACACGTAACACAGGAGGTGATCTAAAGATCCAACGAAGTTTATGAAAAATCGCTTTTTTGGAGGTGCTGACATCAGCACTGTTGCTATAACTTGAAATGGAGAACATACATGTTAAAGCCTAGTAGTCCAAGGGGACATTGAAAGAAACATTTATAGTACTGAAATACCTCTACCAAAAATACCTTATTCGTTGTAGAGATATGGCACGCAGCAAAACACAGTTTCTCTGAACCTTTCATATACAACCGTGTATAAAACTTTGTAAATAAGATCACTTTTTCTGTTGTGCAAATTATTTGCTGCAAAGTTGAATTTTTCAATTAAATTTATCTCACAGCGTTAAAAATATTTTGCATACTAATGGGCATTGCAGGAAATGACATTTATTTATAAGTTTCCCAAACATTTCAGACATGCTGGAAATCTTTTGTGCTGATTTTCTATTTCTTTTCAATGAGAAAAGAGAAACGAAGAGGATGAAACTTCCAGAACCCTTGAAACAGAGCTAGTGGCACCTTTCAAATCTAGTCCAATAAGGAGTTATATTAATCAGAATCTGAACACACCATAAAATATATCCGTCAGTACTATTACTACACGTCGTTTGTGAAAAGAAGAAAATTTCTCCTTTGTGCAGTAGAACAGAACAGCAGACTGTTCCAATTTTAAATTGCATTTAGACTTCATCGGATGTCATGTTATCTTTCAATAAATCGATAGTGACTACGTCGGATGTCTCTAAACCAGATAATGAGAAGATCTCTTCATTCTCCTCCTGCAGAGTTTGGCTTCCATTATTATTGATGGAACATTCGTTTGATCCCACCAGACTACAGATCTACAATGCTAAACTTGATCGTAGATTCCTTTAAAGCAAAGAGGTTTGTCCCAATCCGAATTTTATCCCCGGTTTAACGGTTAAAATCTTCAGGTTCGGATTGCGTCGTTTGTAGTGAGACTTTCCCACGGTATATATATATTCACGGTTATTACCGATAATTGTAGGTAATTCGAGACGATAAATGTTCGCTGACGATATTGACCGGCCTTTACCGTCCTATTCCTACCGTCATACCGAGAAAAAGAAAAAGGCAATAAAAAACCAATCGGTTTTCAGATTAAAATTTACGAATATAAATACTTGATGTACCCAGTCTAAACAGCATGTCAGGTGAGATTAGGATATATAAGTATTTCCTAATGTCACACGAAATGTCAGAAATTATTAGTCATAACCTTCACATGATCTAATTTTGCTTTTAATTATTTTAATATAAATCTCAAATATTTTATTTCATTGAGTCTTTTTAGATGATTTAACTGGTTTTCCAATGAACTTTTCAAAAGTATATTACGACGTTTACTTTTTACCTGAAAAATCAAAAACTAAAATTTTCGACCGAAAAAAAGATTCAAGACACTTTTTCAGACACGTGCTTATTTTAGCGATTTTTCATGCTGGACACTTTTATACGTATTTCTAATACCTTCTCAATGGTGTAAATAAAATTTTGATTTTCGAAAAAAAAACAATTTGATGTTCGTCTTCGATATCGTGTTCTATCGTTCTAAGTGTCATAAGAAAAAAAAAGTCTCAAATGAAAGAGCATGATAACTTGGTTACACTATTTTTGTAAAAAATTAGTGGACCGCTAAGTTTAGATCTTCGACCTCAGAGGGAACCTAACCTGAATTTTCGATCCCCGTTTTTTCAATAAATTTGCAAAGTGGAGTGAATTTTTTTATTTCCAATGAAAGCCCTTGTCATCATTATTATTAGAAAAAAGTTTCTCACTTCTACAAATAAAACCTCGGATTTGACAGCCATGTGAGAAAATTGAAAACCTGCGTTTTTCCCTACTCTAGACCTGAACAACTATTTTCCAAATTGAATTTAAAGATTTTTTAAATACATCAACATAAATAACACTAAAAATTTTACTCGAAAGTTTCTAACCAGATGTATACATTGAATATCTGGGTCACAATATGTAAGACGCCAAAGCTGCTATCCAAAAATTTGGACTTATAAAACGCCTGATGCCCCGCCAAGCTCGTTTTTTCCTAATTTCACAAATGGTTATTTCAAAATTATAGTTGCAATAAACGCACAAAAATATCAAGAACGGAAGGACCAAAATCTTCTTATTTCAAATGACGTACTTTTGAATCGTCATTTGCGATTGATTTCTAATTATAAACGGTGAATAAACGTTTTTAACGACCAATCAATTCCCTGCCAAACTCGATTTTTCCCAAATTCACGATTGATTATTTCTTATTTTTATTTGCAATACACGTACAAAAATATCAAAAACCGAAAGGTATAGAAGCTGCTTAATTTAAATAACGTACTTTTGAAGCATCATATCTGATGGATTTTAAATTACGAACGGCTAAATTCGAGTTTACAGCAATCGACTTGAAATATCATAATTTGAGTTGCATTCCACGTGCTATGAGTCCCGCCCTGTGAAGAAAACGGTTTTCTTCTTCCCGAACTATGTAATTTATTCTGAATTATGAATAGCTATCCCCCTATCGAATGGAAATAGCACGAACGCCTCTGACGTACAATATTTTATCATGATTATTTGAGGAAAAAACTGAATCAGTGTTAATAATGATGAATATATAATAATTGGTAATGATATTACATAATGGATAACTGTAAAGGTTGTTGTCCTTGCGCTGTGGCAGCGGTTGAAAACCGCTGGTATAGCGCTCTCACCATTCATTATTGGAACCTTGGAAGACGGAACGCAATATCACTCCCTCTGACAAAATATACCATCGTTGTTAAAATGAATGCTCACTCATTTTTACATGCATCAAACGTAATGATAACATTAAATAAATATTTTTAATGATTGACTTAGAGGATTAACTTGAAATTTAGACCTTGAATGGGTCGGAATGAACGATTCTTTTTTATTATAAACGAAGGTTTTGGTTTATATATCAAGCAGTAAACGTTCAACCAATGGGTGAATATGGAGAGTATGTTCACTTCCCTGACTGGATTAGTTGTTGTACGAAATTAGTGACTAACTTGGCAATGACTAATTTACCAAAATTGAATTTGTGCGTAAATATTGATGGTATTCCTCTGTACACAAATTTGAGAAAATATTCTGCATACCCCATTTTCGTGAAGTTTATGTACCTTGAAAAGATGGTGTGTGCTGTTTTGTACTGTACTAACACTACACAGAAGCTGCGCCCATCACCAAAAGTTTTTCTGGACCAATTCAACAAAGACCCACTGACTTTGAAAAATAGTAGGCTAAACTCGAGTGGTGTGTCTGTTGATATTGGCCCTTTCATTTATGATGCTCCAATGAAGAGCTATTTGAAGCAGATAATTGGACACGCAGGCTACAATAGTTGTGAACGATGTGTGCAAAAAGGAGAGTATTGGAGTGGCCATGTTGCTCTCCTTGAAACTGATTGTGAACTAAGAACAAACGACTCATTCAAATCTAAAGTTGACAATAATCATCATGTCAAAGACAAGACATCTCCTCTTGCGTCAGTGTTAGTTTTTCCGATGGTATCACATTTTGTTCTTGATTATATGCACCTTGCATGTATTGGGGTTATGGAGCGTTGGCTGGCAAGATGGAAGTTGAGTAAAAAAATGAAACAAAATGTCATATTGGACCAACACAGAAGACGTTATTGGAAAACCAGCTTTCAGTTCTTTTAAAACGCATCCCATCTGATTTTTCCCGAAAGTTTAATAGCCAATTTAAGAATCTTTCTAACTGGAAATCATCAGAAATGAGACTAATGATGCTCTATGTTGGAGCGATTCTTTTCGCACATGACTTTCTCCCCTATCATTACTATAATCATTTTATATTGTTACTAGTATCGATGAGAGTCCTTCTCACAAATAATATGAGTACCAATATGATGCTTGCTAAAAATATGCTACAAAAATTCATTCATGATGGTGCATCAATATATGGTAAAACATTCATAAGCTATATTGTACACTCTTTGTTGCATTTGCCTGATGATTACTCTGTATTTGGAAATTTAGAAGAAATTTAGGTTCTGTGCGGTCGGGATACAAACCTTTAAACCAGATTAGTCGACATATCCTTGTTCAAAACCATCGTGCCCCAATTCCCACATCTTCTGATTATCCAAAGTTGTTGCAAGTGATCAAGAAAATGTTTACTGCCCATGTGCAATATTACAAGAAAATTGAACTGAAGCCAGGCGTCGTGTTAGGAATAGGAGAGCTAGGCTCAAGGGACAACATAGTTTTGCTGCGTGAAAATTCTATCGCTATAATTCGATCAATTTTAGCCATAAAAAATGTACGTGACAATTCAGAAGTTTTCCTCTGCATTATCTTTCTTCGAAACTCCAGTGGACTCAACGTCAATTGGAATATTCCAAGTTGACAAACTTGGAAGGAAGTGCATGATCCCGATCTCTGACTTGTCATGCAAAATGATGCCCCTTCCTTTCAATTCTAAGCATGTTGCTCTATCTCTTCTTCACAGTGTCAACTCCACCTAAATTGCAGTAAACAACACTCAAGTTTATTTTCTTAGTTTTTAGTTTGTAATTTAGAATGGAAACCTTCAAGAATTATGTTCGTGTCAAGTTCACCAATAATTCCCATGCAGTTGTGCCATATCATTGGATTCTAACATTAAATGGAGTACTTCACTGCAAGTGGCCCCCTGGTGCTAATGTAGATGTCCTAAGTGAAAACTATACTCAAGCGGAAGACAATTGGACCACATTACGAAAGAAGAAAATTCTTGCTCAGTCAAGTGAGTATTATTTGGCTTCTTCTTTAACCATGTATCATTTATGGTTTATATTTTCTTCACTGCGTAAATATCGATTGCTATTGATTCAATAGAAGTTCATCCAACTAATAATTGAAGTAGCAATACAGGTAGTCCTCGGGTTACGAACGACTTCCTTTCTTACAACCGTCGGGTTACAGTCGGAAGTTACGTCACAGAAATGTAAAGCAGAACATGAATTAATAGGATTATGGACGGTCGTTGGTAACGGCGAGTTGCCGTACGTCAAAATGTGGTAAACCGAGGACGCCGTGTAACTAAAATTGTTTTGCTCAAGTGTTTCGCTTTATTTCTTATGTTCGATGAAATGAAAATGTGTTTAATAATATTTAGCTAGGCAATAAACTTTATAGCTGCCTGCCTAAAATGCACTCCGGAAGAGAAATGTGTTTTAATCACACTTTCTGCTTGTCTCTTCTTTCTTTGGTACTGATAAACCTTATCTCATTGGTGCACTAAATTTTTCATGCTTGTATTCAGGTTCATTCAGAGCTGCTGAAGTGAAACTGTACACTCCTGGGAGTTATGATCCTGTGGCGCTGCTTCAACTCTGGTTACTATTTCTTCTGCTACTTCAACTCAATTTATTGTTTCGTCTTCGGCTTCTCGTGTGGTGCCCTCAACGGTTAATTTCAAGTTACACAAACCTATTGCTCCTAAATCTGCTTCAATCACAAACCCGTGCAGGTATTACCGTGAAGTCAAGCAATATATTATTCTGTAGTATTAAAATCGTTGGCATTCGTTTTCCGTTCTGAACGGTTTTACATCTCTTATATCATTTATATATAAAGGTATACGCAAGAAAACATGTGAATCATTTTTTTCGAATGTTGAAATGGATATTGTTCTATATTATTTTAGGATTGTGACCTAGGCGTCTTACCAATTTTGTAGTGAAGTATCTTGTGTTTTTGGCATTCAACTTCTTAAAGCAAGTTCGATGATTCAAGTTGCCATTTTAACGTACTTCCAGATGTTCACTGATGAGATATTTTTGATCATGCTTGTGGTTGTATCTTAACATAAACTCCAATATAGACCTATCTTCATTTCTTGAAAACCGCACTGTCTACTCATTTAATTTTGTTTTTCTAGGAAAGACAGCACTACGGTTGAGGAGAGGTGCGATAAGAATGTTCTGCTCGACATATAATAGCTCGCCCAAACAAATGCAACATCAAGAAAATTTTGGCTATTCTTGAATCTCAGAAGCTTTCAGCCCCCTGTGTTCAGACTGTCCCAACGTTTTATCCTGCAACGTCAAAAGAGGAGCTTGACGAAATAACGACCAATGAAACACTGGTAATGAACGGCTCATACGCCGTGTAATCGAAAAATAGTGTTGTGCGTGAATACCTTCATAACTTCGCATTGGGAAATTGTAGAAAGCCAAATAAGGGCTCAAATTCATGCTCAGATCTAGCCTTAATTTTTCAAATCTTATGCTAAGATTTATGCTGATATCGAGTTACACATTCGCTATCGATTTTCTATACATAATAATATTGTCTACTATTTAATCACTCGATGACGGAGCTCCAGCGATACGTTGGCGTCATATTGCGAGATACCACGCGGAAAATGCTGCAGAAGATCATGACGCCCGATCTGGCCAAAAAAATGTCCTATTCTGGATTGGAACAAGCTCGCCAAAGGACGAAAATCTCTTTCAAGGAGCATCCCACTTGCCAGTTAATATTAGGTTCGTGCAAACTCATTTACTTCTATTGGTATATTTTCTTATGTCTTATGTAGCGTTTTCTATTCGAGGCAAGTAAATGAATATATTGCGCATTAATTATTGTGACACAACGGCCAGATCGATTGTAACGCACAGGAGCGAAATTTGATATTACAATATGTAGGCTTAATCATGTGCAATTAAATGCAATTATGATTAAAAATTCGCTAATTTAGTTCAAGTATCACCCATTTTTAATACTTTTTGGTCATAGTATGAATATAGGTTATTATTTTAACTTTGACATCAGCCTCAACGTTACATTTCAATATCAGTTCGTTTTATTCTTACAAACTCATCTGAATTAGCCTATACGGCACCGATGTAGTTATAAATGGCCTTTAAAATAAATAATTAACTCTATGCAGCTTAGCTGTAATTCAGAGTACCGTTATCCGGGTTCATTTTCAGAGCGAAGTTATTCAATTCAGCGTCGTCTTAAAATGAGTGTAGCCAGAGGTGCCAAATACTGCGTTCACACCAAGCAAAGCTAGCTTGCCTTGTTCTGTGCACGATGGCACCTGGAGCACCGTCAGTCGATAAATGTTTAACTCATTTGAATTTTCCAGTTGCACATTTAATATTACTAATGTATTTTAATTTCTCAGATGCTTTAGCTGCAGTTGGCTATGATGAAGCTAGGAAGCAGAAGGTGTTAGCGATTCAAGAGGTCTTGCGTTATTGCCATGATTGAGCTGGCTCCGAGAAACGCCGGGTTGAGTCGCGTTCCGTGGAGTCTACACTTCATCATAGTCCGCTTGCTTCTCCTTCGCTTACTTAGGCTGCCTTTCCGTCACCTCGGGTACTTGCTCCACTGTCACCAGGTTTTGTTGGTCATCTCTCACTTGGAATGGTGGAAAAAGTAGGACTTGACTGTGGAAATAGTAAAGTTATTCCGTGGTCTAGGAGTGATTTGAGTGACAGTGTGCAACTTGACGAACAATGTGCCCCCGAAATTATTGAAGAATCCCATTCTCATCACTGAAATATTCCTCAAAGAGGTTAGTGCCTTGGTCCATAATGTCGTACGGTATATCTTAGAATTAATTATAGGAAATGAAATCAGTTCAGTATAAAATTAAATGCCAGAAAAGTGTGCATGTCCTTGTGGTTGTTAAATGTGCATAGAGAAGTTGTGAACGAAGCCGAAGGATACCAAAGAGAACTTAGGGATTCAATGTTTTTTTTAGGGATTCAATTTTCATTTAATTTGAAAGGAGATCGCAGCTACTAATATTTCTATGTAGGGTATTATTAGTTTCATAGAAAAGTTCACTTTAACCCCTCCACATCATGCAGGGAAGGGTACTCCCTACATGATGCAGGGGTGACTCAGTCTGCTCTTAGCCGCCGAGTTAGCGTCTAAATGAGGACACCAAGAGTGGAGAGGTTAAAACTCTGAATGAGTTATTATTTTGAAAAATTATTCATACTGTGAACCCTTATTTCGCAAGTAATGGGCCTAATGTAGTCATTTATGTTTAAGTTTAACTTATCTCCAGGAATCGTTTGCTGGAAGATTTTTTATGGTTAATTTTGAATAAGATTCATAGAAATAATCTTCGTATTAATAGATCTAAGAACCAGCTTCAGATCAAATTCTTAGCGTGCCAACTATGTATTTCTGTTAGAATTTATTTTCATATTTAAATGGAGTATACGAACTAAATATATTTTTTGAATACTTGTTTTCTTTACATTCTAATGCAAATCATTTTATGTAATTACATTTGGCTTTCTGAAATGATCATTTATCGTGGGACTTATTATTGTAATTGTGTCTTTTTCTACGATGAATAACCAATTGAGCGCTTTTTATTATAACATTCATCTGCATCGCAGCAATTTCTAATGATTGTGCATTATTTCTTGAACAGTAGGCCACACCCTGTGAAACTAAACTGTTAAAGTATTATAAATTTTAAGAGAACACGAAAAAATTGACATTGCTCATGGAATTCGTTGAGATTTGAGGAGTAATTTCGATAATATTGCATGTCTTCAAATTTTCGGGAATTTGACAGAATCGTTTGACAAGGTACGGCCCATTGTTACCGGGAGTAACTCAATTTTTGGGATAAGTTGCACTGCTTATGAAAGTTTTAGTAAAGAGTTATTAAAGTGGTGAACTTATCGTAAAAATGAGGTAATTCGATCATAAACCGGCGATAAATAGACATTTTTGAAAACATCGAAATCCAGATGATAATTTATTATCAGGTCGATGGTAAAAAAACGGTTATTAATCGGTTATCATTGTTGAACTTCGTACTAAAACTACGATAATGACCGGTAAATTAACGGTGATCCGACGATAGTACCGTTGTACGCGACATGCATTCCGAAGATAAATCATCGAGTTATCGTAAGAAAAAGGCGTTCATTACCGGTCAATTCCAACCAAAATTAGCGCCGGTCAGACGATAAAATTCGAACTCAGTGATGCAATCTAATTGTTTTGAGGTGATTGAAGTTAGAAATGTTGTTATGGGCTTTAGCGAAGTCAGTGATACTTCTGCATCGGAACAATATAAGAGAAAAACAAAACAGAAAAAATAATGTATGTTATTGGACTTTTTAGGTACCATATGCTAATATCGAAGCAATAAAATTTCTACAGTTTTCAGTATAAATTTTTGAAACCATGCTGTAAAGCTCTTCAGGCACTCTTCCCTCAAACCAGCGTTTCTCAATCGGGGATCCATGGCCCCCAGAGGGGCCACAGGCTTTTGACCAGAGGACAATAAGCGGATGCCGAAAAACTACGAATGCTTGACTTATTGAAAAGCAGCGATCCTCGAGTGTTTACCTTTTACAGTTAAATTCTTACACCTAGATTGAGACAGCAAAGTTATAAGAATTTACACGGGCGCAGCAAATTCAATCTTGTGGTGTGTTTTTATCATGAAAAAATTATACTTAATAATGTGACAAATTGGTAGTATGAATTTGGTATATCTTCAAGAATTGAAAACAATTTTCGAAGAGCAAGTTGGACTTTAGTTTGGTTATTTTGTATTGCTACAAAGCTGTAAGATGACACTAATAGCTCAGGTACTCTGACCTCATTACAGAAAATATCATTTTTTGTGAAGACAGGAGCGGCACCTCTATATACCACCGCACACACTCTCATAAAGTGCTGTTAGACACACTCTTCATATGACGACATCTCAAACCGTTGATTGTTCAGAACAGCGG
Source organism: Trinorchestia longiramus (assembly GCA_006783055.1). Classification (NCBI taxonomy): domain Eukaryota; kingdom Metazoa; phylum Arthropoda; class Malacostraca; order Amphipoda; family Talitridae; genus Trinorchestia; species Trinorchestia longiramus. Next base: position 162,110 of record VCRD01000316.1, read on the forward strand.
TCTTTGACATCCCGTCAAAGCTGCTTCAACTTAAAGCAGCTCGAGGAAAACTCGAACTCTTATCGTGCATCAGAAGCCGCCGCTCCAGAGGAGCTCCACGGAGGCTTGCAAGTTCATAGCTTCTTGATTGAAGCTGGCCAGCTTATCAATAGGTGACGGCGGAGGTGCTAACCACGTCGCAGCTCGATAACATTATTTTATAAATTGATAAGAAACACGTCTGTTTCAGTTTGGTGGGCTGCTACACTTAATAAAATTGTAAATTAATATGCGTTTCTCATCCGTTTTTCTTTGTTTAGAAGAGCTCTTTTATCAGATCTGTGAGTGTTTTCACTCACCGCTTATCACAAGTATGAAATCATGTAGATTATTTCAAGATGACGAGACGTAACCGCAACCGCACTCAGGGATGCACGGGTTTGCATTTGTCACGAGACCGTTTTCAGACACATGCAAACAGTGCCAAATAAAAATGTTTGTTACATATTTTTACACACCAGTCTATAATTTTCTCATACATAGTATAATTCAAGAAGCATTTTGAATTCACCGCTTTTGGGTCAATTTCAAACATGTTGGTTAAGAAGTGCATACAACAGCGGCAAATAGAAGCAATCAATTATTGTGCATGTTGCGGAAATGGTATCGTCGACACTGAGTTGTCCTAACACGAAATATAACTCATAAATCAAAAAGTCACTGGTGAAACGTGAATCACTCGTTTTTCAATGATTTTTTCGTTGATTTGTCAGTTAACACGACCTTTGCGAAGAAGCTTCCACATTGAAGCATGTGTCTTTGGTATCCAAAATAGCTTACAATACATACCATATTTTCGTCTATCTAAATCCTTAAAAGCGTGACAGAGAGACGGACCAAGCAAGCAAGCAAGCAAACAAGCAACAAATTGTGTATCTAATACTAAGAATGACCATCGTGTGTTTATATATTTATTTATATATTCATTTATATGTTTCGTGTCACTTTCAAAAAAATTAGAGAGATCCAGAGCCTTATATACTCAAGTCCGTATCGTGGATACCGAGTTCGGTGCACGGGTACAGCAATTAAAGACACTGATGTTCAAGGAAATTTGGTAGATGATTTGTTTTTCACTAAGAATGTTGTCATTAAAGAAATATTCCATTAAAACGTTTGTCCTTTCTAAATATACAGGGTGGCGCATAAGTAACGCACCCTTTTAAAAAATTAATAATAAATAAACTATGAAAGGTATAACGATGGGGATAATTGCAAACGATAGAGGAACTCTTAAAGTTCATTTACATATCGTATCCTGTCTACAGATACCCAGTGTATATTGCGGTAATACTTTATTTATTATTAATTTTTTAAAAGGGTGCGTTACTTATGCGCCACCCTGTATATATATATATATATATATATATATATATATATATATATATATATATATATATATATATATATATATACATAACTAACTATATTGCATTGAGTTCATATATGTAATTTTATTTAATCTATTTCCAACAGTATTTGCCATCATTTTTGATGGCACGGGTACACTAGACTATCTAATGCTAATTCTATCCAAATCTAATCTAATACTAAGAATGATCGTTGTGTGTTTATATATTTATTTATATGTTTCGTATATAAAACTGACTGACAAATAGTCAGTCACTCATTAGTCTGATCAGACACAACTAGTGAGCCCGTATTAGTCTGATCATACACAACTAGTCAGTCACTCATTAGTTTGATCAGACACAACTAGTCAGTCACTCATTAGTCTGATCAGACACAACTAGTCAGTCACTCATTAGTCTGATCAGACACAACTAGTCAGTCACTCATTAGTCTGATCAGACACAACTAGTCAGTCACTCATTAGTCTGATCAGACACAACTAGTCAGTCACTCATTAGTCTGATCAGACACAACTAGTGAGCCCGTATTAGTCTGATCATACACAACTAGTCAGTCACTCATTAGTCTGATCAGACACAACTAGTCAGTCACTCATTAGTCTGATCAGACACAACTAGTCAGTCACTCATTAGTCTGATCAGACACAACTAGTCAGTCACTCATTAGTCTGATCAGACATAACTAGTAAGTCACTTATTGATGGACTGCTTTGGAGTTCAAGCAGAGTTGTTTGCTTGCTCTTCTCTGTGCAGTGAACAGGAGACGTGGTGATCATACAAGTATACAGGAGCCTCTTTTGCACAGCTCTTCACGCAAATGAAATACAAATATTCATTACAAATTGTCAAAAGGACTGATGCTGCCCTTGCGATAACTGAAGAGAGGTGCTTCCTTCTCTCACATCCTGTCTTCTTGACGGCAAATTTCAATTAAGAATGAATAGCATTTCTTTCATAGGTTAGTGACCAGTTTATTTAAGTAGTCTGAAGATTTTCCATCATCTCACTGTCATATAGACGTCATCGAGGGCTTCTGTTTCAGTACTCAAAATCGGATACGAGATTACAACTTAGTATCTACGTCTGGACTACAGTACTACGTCTGGACTGGGAACAGTTAGTTAACTATGCAAGTTCCCCAATATGTTCAGCTATGATTCTTTTCTGATCTATTGATACGCTTAAATAAGCTTTTCATGTAATCGACTAATAGTGATAGAAGTGTTTTGAGTTTTTTTCCTTACAATGAGTTTTTAAAACAATGAAACTAAAGTAGGATTCTTCAAGTACCCGTAATACAGTTTTTTAAACTTAATTGGAGCGTAGAAAGTTGAACTGTTGTGGAATACTTGCAATTTTTTGAAACCTCACATCTATAAAAGTTGCTTGGGTACTGATGTTTAGTTAAACCTTGATGAGAGCAGCATGCAGTTTTCAGTTTTCCAGAAAGTACAGTTTTCCCTTTAAAAATATACAGAAATATTTTTGAAATTAAAAACACGTGTGAAAACTTACAGGACAGTGTACGTCAACCTAAAAAAATTCAGACAGCAAACTTTTGTGTTTGGTCCCTGAATTTTGAGTGTGATCCAGATATCGGAAGCAATTTCAGCCCCATAGATTACATGCGTTAATTTCTGAAGATTACTTCACTTTATTTTCAAGAATGGGATTTTCATTTTTGATTTCGTAGTTCAAGTTCATTACGTTGAAATTTTTCAAAAATTTGCCGATCATTTTAATGCAAACAATAGCCAGAGATAAAAATTCAACATTAGAAATGCTTTAGAAATAGTTTTCTAAAAATTTCAGCACCGAATGAACCTTAGTAATTTCTTAAAAAATTAGAGAAGTAAATATCATTCCTAATGAAAATAAGTGTACTTTGTAAACAAACCCCCATCCCTAGGCCAGTTGTGAGATGCCTCACGTATCACAGCTACAAGATGAAACATCAGCGGGTGCAGTTGGACTCGTCGTCTTGCTCGTCTGATCCGCGTAGAAACTTATTGCGTTCATTAGGAAGAGTGTTGGCGAGTCCTGAAGGAGCGCTGTGAGAGGGGATGCCTAATTAGAGAGATGTTATTGGGCTTAACACTTGCAACATCCCATAGCGCCTGGGGGAGAAGCACACAGCTGTTCCAAGTGTCCTCAGGGAAAGCAGCTGCAAGGCTCTATCGCAGATGTTCGGTTGTAACTCTAAACAATTCTACCCCCACTTCAGTGTACAACCTAGCTAAGATAATTCATACGGAGTTCCTAGAAAACGATAATGCTGGAAAGACAATTTACATAATCCTAGGTGGATGTTACTGAGACATTTGAGTGGCTACAATTTTTATACAGCTCAGATGCAGCATTCTATGAAACACATCAGGTATATAATTCATGTGAACTATGTAATTCTATGCAGTTCAGAGGCAGCATAATAGTTCAATTTTGTTCAGATATTTACTCATCAGTTTTTCATGTAAGCACACATTAGCCGTAACTAATTAATTTTTTTAATCCTTCTGCAGGTGCTTTTATGTTGAGCGGCACAAAGATAATATTTTATAGTTCTATTGGCACATTAATGCAGGATAATACATGCAAGGAATAGTAGTGTTTACTATTCATTCATAACTTTTCCATCGTGAATGGTGAAATTGGATTAAAAGAATTTCCATATCTCAGATGGGTAGAAAAAAACGTCAATCGGTAGTGCTCTGCCTACACTCATCCTTCTGCCACATTAACGTTTCACTTTAAAACTTCTGGTTACGCCACACCTAGTATCTCTATTTCCCGGAACAGTTACGTAGGTCAGTTAATGTGTGGTGTATCAGAGCCATGATACAACACACATAGTAGTTGAAATTTTTACCCGGCTATCCCTGTTCAATAGTTTTACGCAGCATAGGACTTGGGTAGCAACCCAAAAATGGATCCAACAGCTCGTTTCTATTGCTTTATTCTATTCTAATGACATATTTTGCGGACCAAATTAGATTTCAAAAGAGATTTCTGAAGAAATAATTAATTAAGAAAATAATCAGTCGACGTACAGTACAGTTGATGTGCTAAGTTGTGGCAACACTGTTACGTATGAAATTAAGAGGTCTGTAACACAGAATAACAAAAGAGATGATAACTACTCAGTTGGTGACAGTACTTCTGGAAAAGTATCATCAACTCGGATGCAGCATGTCCTTTAAAATCTTCTCTCCAGCCTAGACTTTTTTCCTCAGCTGTGGAGCTGTCAGGATATTTCTGTATTGGAACAAAGATATCAAGGCAGTTGGAATGAAGGTATGCTTGCGGATTACTGCAGGTCTGCGTGTAGGGATGCTCCGAAATACACTTCCAAGAGGCAAGCCAAAAGAAAACAATCTCATGAAGCCATCACATGATTTCCTTCACACTGGACCACCTGCCAGGTATTCATTCATCAATGTATGTAGAACTCTTAGAATGTAACTGTCCCTCTAGCAATTTAAAATGCACTTCCAATGTTGTTGCCAAATGTGATTAAAATGGATCGTTTTTTCCTAATCCTTTCATACAGAATATTTCCACCTATTGTGTATCACAGAAACTAGATTTAAGAAAGATTTGTCTTTGTCATATTCGTTTTACTTCCATCAAAAGTAGCACAATTTAGCTAAAGAAGTTAAGGAAACATTTCAAAATTATATTTTATGGCCTGGATAATTAGAATAACATATAATTGAGACTGCAGATTATGTCAGTGTGTTCTCAAACTCACGTGGGAGAATTTGAACTCAAAAAATTTGACGTTCATCAAATATAATGTGGACAAATTAATCGTAAAATTATCTCGTCTCAGAAACTTAGCTTGCCACGCTATTTGATATTTTCAAAAACACTTTCACTCAAAATACTGCAGCAAAAAAAAATGAAAAATATTGGTAAACGTAGGCTGGATCCTTTATATCAAGAAATGCTTTAAAATATCGTAGTGATTCTGCGAAAAAATATTTTGAGTAATTGCTGAAATACTTACTCGTTTCTGTTGTGATGTGAAACAACGCGTTACATTTCAATTACTGTTAATGAAAAATAATAGGAACAACCTTCAAATGTGATGGAGAAAAAGAGTAGAGGCACTCGCCATGTTTATATGAAAAATAACAAAAGCAACATACCAGAACTTCTGTTCACATCAGCCCACAAAATATACTGTAAAGTATTGGAGCTGTACAGTAATGGAACTGTAAAATATTTGAGCAGTACAGTATTGAAGCTGTACAGTATTGGAGTTGGACAGTATTGAAACTGTACAGCTTTTACAGTAAAAATTTAAACTTACTGGATTCTTGACTTATCTTCTCAGCGCAGACAGAAAAATTTCAAGGAAAGACCACAAATGGCTGGACAAATGGTATGCTGCACTATCTTACTTGTCGGACATGAAGACTTGACGATGATGTCTTGTCAGTCCTGCTTGGAGGTCTTGACAGGTCGACAGCATCGCACGCGCAACAAATACTAACCTAAGGGAAAGTGTAAACAAACTTCGCGTCTCGACGGAGGTTTTAAGTGAACTTTGAGTAGACTTTTAAGTCAACAACCCGCCGCTCCGCTCTCCGTCTGGTAGTGAGTGGTAGAGTTATCGTACACACACCTCAGCGCCAGCAGCAACACGAAGAAGAGTACGTAGGAAAACTGAGCTCTTGACAAGCCTGAGGTAGGCTGGACTTGGAAATTTAATGCACTGCAACTACTTTGCATGTTATTTTCCTAAAGGAAATTGTTGAAGAAACGTTGTAAGTGATTTTAGGGATAAAATTTTTCTTACCTATTTCAAACACGTCTGGTCGCTGTTATGTACCGATCATAAACCGACTTCACGTTTTTTCAAATCATGAAAGACACTCACTACAGTGCCTCAATTCATCAATTTCAGATATGAATATCAACAACATAACTATACTACATAATTTACAGCAACTGTGTACAGTTTATGCTATGATGCGCTGAAGTTGTTGCCGATTATTTGCTGATTCTACACAAACAACTTTATTTCCAATCAACTACACAGTACACAGACATTAGTACATTGGTTTTTCAAATTCTTAAGCTTAACATTCTTAGAGTAAGGATGATGGTGAGCTCCATGCGACGATCCCGGGATGGGTTGAGGTCTTACCGATAAGTGCGAGCTCACGGCGCGAAACGAGAAACAGCTCGTATTCATGGCCGGGTTTCGAACCCGCGGTCTTTCTGCCCGAAGCAGAGACCTGATACCAAACACAGGCCGTAGACCACTCGACCACGGTTACACTACTTCACGTTTTCAATATTTCCATACACAGTTCATGTAGGGTTCCTAGCTTAAATAAAATTGTTGTTTTAAAAGTTATTTAATTTTTGTATGAAAGCACATTAGGTGTTTTGGAAAAAATTTATGGGTTTTTGGTTCATATCTCTCAGTCGTGAAACTTGGTTCTTGTTCATAGACAACGAAACATCATTTTCCTGATGTTAGTTTGATCGTCTATAACACCCATGTCCAAAATCAAACACCTACCGCTTACCTGCAGAGAAGTATTCAGTTATTCACCAATTGTCTGTTAAGTTTACACTATTTGATATACCTTTCATCATCTGTATACCAAATACATGTTGACAATCATAATTACGATGAAAATTATTGATTTAAAATTTAATTAATTTATAGGTAAAAACGTGTACACACTTACTGAATAATTCTGCTGTATCTGTTATCGCCTCACAATCTAGAAAAACTTAAGAGAAGCTTAGCAATCCTAAGTAACAAAAAAAATAATAAAAATTATTTTTATGTAAATTTTATAGGGTCATACATACCTAGTAACTAGCATCTACTAGGTGTCAGGTGTAATTCATCCAATGATTCACTAATTATTTGCTAAATTTTGAGTTTTACGAGAGTTTTCAGCATATCATATCCAGCCCATAGTAGGATTTCAAGCTTTGTTAAAAATTTTGTTTTAAAATTTATTCGACACCATTTATTTTTTAAATTCCTAGTTGCATAGATTTGTCAATCGAAAACCTTGAGAGCTGAAATATTTTTTTGCTGTCTAAGATTCTGGAAAACTTTTGTAAAAACTGATGTGCATTTCGCAATTTGGAGAAGAACATTGATGTATTAACAAATTTTCATGGAATTTCGAACCATGAAATACAGGTGCAAAAAAATATCATCAAGGTCATGATAATCTGCGCACATTATAACTAAAGTGTTTTTTGACGATTTCGGAAGTTTGCTATGTTGGAATGCTCTAGCTCGAGTAGTCTGTGTTTTACAAGGTCCTTTTCTTCTTACTACCCATTTGAAATTAGTGAGAAATTTTTCGCTTCAATGTAGTTTGAATGCTCGTGCACGGAATAACGTCATGATGCACTTGGATATCGAACAGCGATGAGCATAATTCTGAGTACTGACTGATTCTTGTTCAGTTGCTCAAAACTGGACCAGAAGCGTGATTTCTTCAAGCGCCTCCGCCTCGGATCTTCAGACCTCCCCTGCCTCCTCTGGCCTCATCTATATCAGCTCATTTATTTGCAGAAGATCACGGTATCTGCAAAAAGTCTGGGACAAGCAAAAATTTTAACTGTCCGACAAATCTCGGCTGAGTAAAAATAACGAAAAAAAATTGGTGGTAAAAAGTGGCGAGACAAATAGGCATGGCTTCCTTGGTGGGACGTTCAGGGCCTGTACCAATTTGTCTCTGGCAAGTGTAGGGTAGGGTGGGAAGTGGAGGGAGGCAGTAAAGCGAGGCAGTGGAGAGGTAGTAGAGGAGACAGTGGTGGAAGCCAACGGGGGAAGGTAGTAGGAGGAGTCAGTGGGGAGGCCATGTGGGAAGCCAACGGGGGAAGGCAGTGGGAGGCAGTATGGGAAGCCAACGGGGGAAGGCAGTGGGAGGCAGTGGGTAGACATAGGGGGAGGCAGTATGGGAAGCCAACAGGGGAAGGCAGTGGGAGGATGCAGAGGGGGAGATGCATATACCCAGTGGTGCTAGACAAGAGTGATTGCTAAGAACTGTCTTTTACAAAGCTCAAAATATTCTGAAACTTTATTGAGATTTTGTTACTCGATCAAATGCTCTGTGTTTCATAAGATGTTCGTGTTGAACAAAACTAGCTAGTAAAAACAGCTCTTCTTCCTTCGATGTGATTACCGTTAACATATTCTAAAATTACGGTGACTTGTTTTCAAATAAAAACACAAACGCACGTAATTTCAAATGCAACACTTACATGTACCTTTGACTTGTGCTCATACAAATATTCAAGGCGTTATTGGCCTCGTCGTATGAAAAAATAGTGAGAAAAAGATAAAATTATATATATATATATATATATATATATATATATATATATATATATATATATACATAAGTCATTCAAATCATCTTAAAAATTGGCAAACTATGTATAAAAAAATAATTTAAACTCATCATAAACGACATCGGTTTCCACTTATCTCATCATACATGTGTAGTTTGGAAACCTGTAACAGTGTTTTTAAAACTTGGTTCAAGAAAAACTACTTACACTTTCGAGACTCTTTATTTGAATTAAGATTTGTGCAATCCAGCGTTACTATTGTATTGCAATCCATCACTACTGTTGTGCTGCAATCCATCACTACTGTTGTGCTGCAATCCATCACTACTGTTGTGGTGCAATCCAGCGCTGCTGTTGTGGTGAAATCCAGCGCTGCTGTTGTGGTGCAATCCAGCGCTGCTGTTGTGGTGCAATCCAGCGCTGCTGTTGTGGTGCAATCCATCACTATTGTTGTGGTGAAATCCAGCGCTGCTGTTGTGGTGTAATCCATCACTACTGTTGTGGTGAAATCCAGTGCTGCTGCTGTATTGCAATCCATCACTACTGTTGTGGTGTAATCCATCACTACTGTTGTGGTGCAATCCAGCGCTGCTGTTCCAAAATTATATTTTGGATAATTGAACTCAACTTTCGAACAATTTAAACATCGAACACTCCACTGTCTAGCACTATTATTGCACAATCATTCACTGTATAATCTAGCACTGCTGTTGTAAAAGTTCTCATTGTTGAATCAAGATCTGCAATTCCGCAGTCATTGTTCCACAGTCACGCTCTCGCTTTTTGTGGAGCGAGAGGAATTTTTTGGGTCTGGATCGCTTATTAGCGCCCGTGACAGATGGTGACAAAACGGCTGCTCTTAGAGGCCAAATAAAAAAACTCGCTCCGTGAGAGCGTCCGCTTCCCTGGAAATTGGGCTTTGGTCCTGCGAGGTTCACAAAAAAGTGTGTACACAAACCTGCTGTTCCGGTAACACACGCAAATATGTGTATGTCGGAGTCGTGCCATCGTACCGGTGCACAAACACAAAACAAATAAAAAATGAAATGAAACGCGAAATTTCATTAGCAAAAGCTCATCCTCCGCCTCTAAGGTCACATAAGACGAATAAAGTTTGAGTGTCATAGGCAGCGCCAATACTGGGTGAGTTGTGACGCTAATTTCAAGGTTATGTTAGCCGAAATTCTTCGGAAAATTATTCACTGTTTCATGACTGTCTCCCATGATAATGTAGCTAAAAGTTCAGTTAAAGTAGGTTTTTCATTATACCGCCATAAAAAGTTTCATAAGTGAATAACAATGTCACCAGAGCTCCTTTATATTTCGTGAATGTAAAATAAGGAAGCTATGCTTTTGTTAAAAATATTTGAATTTTAGAATTCACACTTTTCACAAGCAATTTACTTCTATGTCTATTATTATACTACATTATTCCCATTATACACGTATAGCTGAAACCTCTTCACTGAAAAGTAAAATTTCAGAAATTTTGCGATGGTACCAAAAAATGAAGTTAAAAAAGCTATCAAAGATTGGATATTCTTGGAAGTCTTCGTTAATTTTCATTTCCTTGTTTTTCATCCAGTATTCCAGCTTCCTCTCATCACACCTCTCTCAGTTTCCCATATTGTTGGCCGATAACGGCAATCGACAAATATTCCATCGTTTAATTCGTACATTATTTTTTTTTGTATAGTTTCTCCGTGAACTATAATATAATTTTTGTTTTGTCCCACAACACGGACCAATTCAATCTCTTCTCTCTACCTTTTTTCACAAATAAAGGAAAAAACTGCATGGCAACTCTGTTATCCATCTTTCTTTAATATCAAGGATAGGACTGCTCGACAATTCAGATGTCTATATTTCATTTTAATAAAGGACTAGACTGCAAGGTAAGTCTGATATCTATCTTTCTTTTCAATAAAGGACTGGATTGCATGGCAAGTCAGATATCCATCTTTCTTTTCAATAAAGGACTGGACTGCACGGAGAATCTGACATCGCCTCAACACCCCAAGTCTCTCCCCTCGCAGACGCAGGTGCAGTTGGCAGGAGCTCAATTAAGACACCGAGTTCATAATCGAAAAGCACAGTTCGTCCGTCACCCTACATTTTCCTACCCGCGCCCACTCCACGTTACAGTACAGTAATCCACCTAATGACATCCTCTCGTTGCGACTGCAACGCCCTGAAGATTTGCTGGGCTGTGAGTGGGGACCACAAAGGGGTTCTAACACGAGATGGGGACCCCAGCCAGATTGTAAGACGACGGGATGGGGACCCCAGCGCAAGACGATGGGATGGGGACCCCAGCGTAAGACGACGGGATGGGAACCCCAGCGCAAGACGATGGGATGGAGACCCCAGCGTAAGACGACGGGATGGGGACCCTAGCCAGATCGTAAGACGACGGGATGGGGACCCTAGCCGAGTTGTAACAAGACGAAATGGGAAATAAAAAAAATTCGAAATACTGGAAATACAAATATGATACAAGACAACGACATGGGGACCTCAACCGGGTTGCAACACGACGAGAGGGGGGCTGTTAGGGGAATGTTTTACGGCAAAATGGAGTTTATAGGGGAGGTGTAAAACGATGAGATGGGAACTAAAAAAGAGGCATAACGTAATAAGATAACAACTATAAGGGAGGCAAAACACGATGAGATGAGTATCTCAACGGAGGTGCAAATCAACGAAATGGAAATATGAGTGGGAACGAAAAAAGATGTTAGCTTGAAGGACTCCGACACAAAGCAACAGGGGATGTTTTCGCATATGTTTGCACAGCGGACCTTGCACGACAACAAGAAAGGGAACGATACATGAAATGACCAGGAGTTGACCATATTTTGCTGCTGAATAACAATTTTTGGGAAAAAATTGGAACGGAAGAATGCACAGTTATTGAATTTTATGACAAAATAAATAAAAACACTGATTATTTTGTATCCTAATGAACGCGGTTAGGAACTGTGAACTGTTTGTTTCAATATTTGCGACCGATTACGAACTACAACGAGAATCAAATATTACTATTAAAACATTTATTGTTTTCCTCGGCCGTCATTGTAAATTATGCCATTGAGAAAGAGTCTTAAAATTTCTACTCTGATTTAAAACAAAAAGTTCGTCACGAAGTTTCAATGAAAAATGAAAACAATAGAACACACAGCGACTGCTAACAAGCTTGCTAACTTTGCTAATTACTTGCACAAAGAACTTTTGTTGGCGTTATGACAGAACAAAAATTAGCGAAGCATTACTCTGGTTAAATGGAGCTCCCGTATCCTAACGTTATACACTAATTAATGAGAGAAGTCAGCTCGTCGGGCTCATATGCGTAGAGTGAGGGAGAATGGAATAAAATTTCATTATTTTTCCCATAAATATACACGTAAAATTGTCTCTATCTCGCTGCAGCTCAAAAATAGTACCTATTTGCTTTAAACTTATTCCATTACTTGGAATGTGTATGGCCAATATATACATTGAAAAAACAGTGTATTAAATATGTTAGTGTTTTTTTCGAACTAGTGACTACGAAAAGAGATAGAGAAAAGGTATGACTGATTTTAGCGTTTTTGCGCAGGGGACTGTAATTTGAAATTTTATAAGTAATATGAAAAGGTTTAATATCAATTTACACTGTGAATAAGAAGAAAGACATCGTAATGAGGTCACACTAGCGATGAACTCCTCATTGAACTTTCGTTGCAGCTTTATACCTTAAACAACCTAAAGAAGCCACCCTGCGTTTTTTTTCATCGTCAAGATGTATTAGATTGTAGACGCTTGTGCAAGTTTAAAATCTTCAGTGTGGAAATTCCCTCCTAAAGCCTGCGTCCACTGGCAAATAAGATGAAATAATTCAGTAAACAACACGTGAATTTTCACGTGTGAGTCTACTAGTTACATAATATTCTACTATTGAACGATTGAAAACGTCTGATCTAAATACACGGACCGTAAGCCCTGCAGTGGGTCACGGTGTGCCCACACAAAATAGGGTAAGCCCTGCATAGAGCGTGCGTACAGCTGGAGGGCGACTGCACGTGAGGAGCAGCATTTATGACTCAGCGTGAGCTTCAAATGTGAAGTGTCCGGCCAGACAAAGCAACTCAATGGAGACTAATTGCAAGGAACAATTATTCAATTGTTCAACAATGCAATCGGACATTGCACATGAGCCCCACCTGTAGAGAACAGTCACGGTTTGTTGTCGTGAGATCCGTTGAATGCACCATAATTTATTGCTTTCACATTTCGAAATAATGACAGAGTTCAAGAATCTCCGTGTTCGCTATTACCAATTTTTGTGCGCCCGAAACCAAGAAAGACGGGGTCAGTTTAGCCTTCGGTATTCTGGAGCGAGGCATCGAAGACATCAGAGTCTGCAAATTTGGAAGCGAATCCAATGCCGTGATTGAAAAAGCTTCTTTGCAATCCTTTTCTCGGAAAAGAACTCGAAACCTTTTCGAGGCATCATAATCAAACTGGAGGGTTTTATCGAGAGACTATTCCATATTTTTGTCGGCGCCTGCATGTTCCGGGCAAACAAAGAAGTCTTACGAAAGCGATGCTAATCTTAGGAAAGTATTGTTGGAAGAAGTGGAGGGAATTCCAGTGAGACCGAGAGACATGGATCCGTTGGGCTGTTTGGCGTTCCCAGGTCGATCACGCTGGATCTCTGGAGCGGAATGCGGCAGCGTTACACGCGTGCCTCAAGCACCTTCTTCGCCGCACCCAAAGCAAGACAAATCGTCCATAAAACCTTTGCTGCGCGATCGACACCCAAGAAAAGATGGTCCAAAGTGAGGGGAGAAATGACGAAACTAAATGTAAACGATGGCAATTGATGAGGAAATATTGCTAACGCGAGAGGCCATAGCTTACAGAGAACAGACTTGCTCCGACGCCTTTGCATCCTGCGTTAACTCTCCTGGTTTCTCGAGTACTCCACAGGAACCCTTGCTCGCATTTATTCTCAACAAAAGCCGTGCCAAGTCTTTCCTCTTGACCTTAAAGTTATGCCTCAGGCGGAAATGGAAGAAAATTCCGCCCTTGCTTTCTTTTGACGAACTGTGCCTCAAAAGTGAAAATAATAATGGTCGCTTTCCGCAAGAAATGATGCAAAGTTACAACACTTTTTGCTCATTATAAATTTCCTGGAAGAGCAGAAGTCACAGAACTAAATCCACAAGTCATGAATAATTAAAGTTGGAAGCTGTTATTTGTCAGCCAGCGTTGTAAACATTTAATTGCAACTTGCTAAATTACTTATACTTTTCTGAAGTTCACAGAAGTAAATTTGCGGTACATATAAGCATAAAGAATGGATACAAAAGAACCGTAATGGTGCATTCTCAACGGACATAAACAAATGAATTCTGCAAAACTCCCTTGGTGGTAAACTGAATAAAACTTAACTACTGACGTAAAGGAACTTGTTCAAGCATTATTGCATTGTGGGCCTACCTGAATCATTACTGGTCTCGTAATTTGTTTGAAAACTGAACGCTCGGTCACAGGTCACTCGAAATTATTCTTTTTCCCTGCACAAACTTAGCTTCGTGAAAATGTTTATTTTCTTTTTTGAAAATAAAATCCGTTCTCATAACTCAACTGTATACTCGTATGTATGTTGTGCATGTGTTCTGTATTTTGTTTTCCAAAAGTTTGGAGGAGATTTGGAATTTTATACACAATCGAAATAATACGTAAACGACGTTCACTATGCACTGTAAATTTGAATATATTTTAAACTTGGATTTACTTGTAAAATTTATAAGCTAGTTCTGATCACATGTTTCTATATTTGACTTGTTACTCTCTCACAAGTGTATTGAGTTTTTTATGTTGCCGCTTTTTCTTCTGACCATTCCATTACCAAAGCACCGAATTATCTCATGGTTTCCTAGTAAGTTTGCTCACTGAAAATTCTGATGTACAAATAGTGATACGCAATTTCTTGGGTCGAATGGAAGTATTAGTATAAATTTCTGTTAGAATATTGTAATCTGTTATCATTATTTGTCGGAAAATGATGAGTTTTGTGTAGAGCAGTGCTCTTCAAAGTGTAGGTCACGACCCACTAGTGGGTCGCGAAATGAAGGATCATACTCGTACTTTTCTTACTCATGTAATAATGATATTTCAGAATGAAATACATAATTTTTTACGATAAATAATTAATAAATATTGATAAATCAAGTGTTATTGTTATTCTTCAACATGAAAACTATAAATAAAATAACACACAAACCTAATGAAAAATGTTAAGCCTGTATTATTTGTTTGTTACGAGTTTTGAACTCGTTCTATCACATGCCTAGGTTGACTCTAGAACTAGCATTGCAAAGTTTTACGTCTGGCAACAGTGACTAGAGTAGCGCTCAGAGGAATATACAACCTGTTAACACAGGAGAAGATTCACAACCCATGCAAGAAAATCATGTCAATTAGGGTCAGAGCGATGGTGTGATGTTACAATTTCCTTAATCTTCACTATTATTAAGCGATAAGTAATTAGTAACACGGATACTGGTGTTTATTTTTCAACCCTATTGATACAATTTTTAAGCAACTCTGCGGGTACTCACTGCTCAATATTGTGTCAGCTCTCGTGATTGTTGTGTCGTTGCTTTCTATTTCAATTTCCTTTCCATGTTATACAATATTAATTAAATATTTTTGAATGCGTGAAACTTTACTAGTTTACAATGAGTACTCGATTTTAGTTCTTTGGTTCTAAAAAAGGTTTAATTTATCCCCTTCGTTGCAATGGATATATAAACGAAATAAATGAGTTTGACACCACAGTTGTATTAAGAGTTTATAATTTGATATTTGAGTTAATGAAAAAAGTGAAATTTATGATTTAAATTTACCCATTGCAGAGCTTATTTGCATATCAATTTGCATCTTTCATAAATTTACAAAGTTGAATTTATGTTTAATACTTTTCAAGAAATCTACCAATGGATCATTGATTAATACACGAGAGTAAGACCTCTGGTGATTTGAATAATGCCAGTTCAATTGCAACTGGTGCGACAAATGCTAATGTGGAAACAAAAAGGAGGAGCAAGCATTCTCCTGGGGAAAAAAGAAAGTTAAATAAAACTTATTTACAATATGGATTTACATTCATTGAGGTGAATAATGAGCAGCGTAATGTGTGTGATCTGCAGTGAGCATTCAGCAAATGAAAGCATGAAGCCTGCAAAATTGAAGAGACATCTCGACACAAATCATCCTTCTTGTGCTAGCAAACCAGTGGAGTATTTTGAAAGGTTGTTACAGTCTACAAAAAAGCAACAGTCTAATATTAAAGCACATGGTTTAATGAATTCAAAATACTTACGAGCATCGTTTGAGGCATCTTATCTAATTAAAAAGTTAAAAAAACATTCACAATTAGTGACAAGCTTGTTCTGCCAATAGTAATCAGAAAAACGGAAATTATCAACAGACAAAAATGTGCAAACGAATTAAGAAAAATTCCAATGGCCGACTCTACAATGAGCAGAAGAATTTTGAAAATAAACGAAGACCAATTTGAACAATTACTTGAAAGGATTAAAAATAGTTCAAAATTTGCAGTTCAATTGGACGAAACAACGGATATCACAAACATGACAGTTTTTAGCGTACGTAAGGTATTGCTACAACTGCTATGTTCATGAAGACTTACTCTTTTGCAGGCTGTTAAAAGGATGTACTACAGGTGAAACAAGATTTCAAAAAGTAGAGGACTTTTTTAAAGAAGTGGGATTGAATTGGGCTAACTGTGTAGGAGTGTGCACCGATGGTGCAGCAGCAATGACAGGGAAGAATGTAGGTTTTCACAATAAAGTCAGGTCAGGATGCAATGAAGGTATAACCTTCACTCATTGTATGATTCATCGAGAGGTGCTAGTAACGAAAAAATTAACGAAAGATTGTGTGCAGTGCTACAAGATTCCATCAAAATGATTAATTGCATCAAAACCCGTGCTTTTAATACTCGGTTCTTTACAAATTTGTGCAAAGAAATAAGTTCAGATTTTGAATCCCAGCTGTTTCACACTGACATTCGATGGCTTTGAGATGTCAGGCTTAAAGAAGGCTGATCACTAAAAAATGAAGTCATGCGATTTTTATTAGGTAACGACTCGGATTTGATAAAACATTACCTAAACGAAAATTGGCTTTCCAAACTTTGTTATTTATCAGATATTCTTGACAAGCTTAATGACCTCAAGATATCATTACAAGGCGAAAATACAAATGTTCGTACATTAACTTCAAAAATTCAAGCTTTCTCTAAAAAGTTTATGTATGGTTGATAAATGTAAAAAGTAACTCATGTGAGATTTTGGATTATCCAAACATGTCACGACTTGCAATGAATACTTTTCTACCATTCGTGTAAAATATATATATATATATGAAAGTGTTTTTCGGCATTACCTAATCTCAAAAGAAAACATCGATCGAGTCTAGGAAACATTGAAACTGTACTTAGACCAGCGTTAACAAAAATAGAGCCTCGATTTGACCTTCTGTGTAGGAAAATGCAGGCGCATCAATCCCATTAATTAAATATAAGTGATATTATTTCATGTCACTAATAGTAACTATAGATTTCTTAATACCTTTAATATACGCAATCGATTCTTATTTTATGAATACTCTTTACAGATTACTTTTTACAATTCTTAATGTATGTATTTTGTACAGTAGACCCGATTTCTTTATAAACATTAAATTTTTCTGCTATATTTATATTTTATTCTTTATTTGGCTAAAGATAAAGAGGTCGTACGAAAATGCACTCTTTTAAGGGAGGTCGAGGCGGATAAAAGTTTGAAGACCACTGGTGTAGAGGCAAGTTCAAGGGTTCAGAAGTCACTCAAGAAAAGTTAGGAAGAGAGGCCCTAGGCGTTCAAGACTTTGGGGTACATTTGTGCGTACGTGTGGTTAGTATGCACTGCACTATATGTACTCGTAAAAGTATTAGGTTTATGAAGTATGTAGGAAAGCGAAGTTGGTTGCAGCATTAAACTTCGTTGTTCTGTCTGTTGATTGCGCAAGCAAAACAAGAATCCAATGATGGTGTTTGGAAATGCAACTAAATATTTTCAGGACTGCCAGACAATTGTTGTGCGTCGCCATCCTGACCCTAGAAATGTGAGCTGGACTTGCTGCAGTGTCACTCAAGAAAATAACTGGGCACACACCAACCGTCAAGTGGCACTGGGCAAGAAACTCTCCGAAACTGTGTGTTTCGTATGTATGGCTTCAGAAAATTGCTTCGTACTACGAAATGTTGGGATTTTACTGTAAGCTAAGCTCACGTGATGAGCAATGAGCAATGTGATGAGAAATGATGTGATGACGCAATGAACACGTGATGAGCGATGATGTGATGAGCAATGATGTGATGACGCAATGATGTGATGAGCGATGATGTGATGAGCGATGATGTGATGAGCAATGATGTGATGACGCAATGATGTGATGAGCAATGATGTGATGACGCAATGATCACGTGATGAGCAATGATGAGCAATGACCAGCCGATATGACCTTTGCTAATTTGGATTCTTCAAGCACAAGTCAATCTTGGATGTATGTAAGGAAACTTGAATAATTTTCCTTTTAATCAATACCAAACAAGCAAATATCAAACAGAAGGCGGTTCGGTTTGTAAGAAAAACACTTAGCAGTGATGGAATATATTCATCATAGCTGCAATAAGTCGACAATAAACTTTTAAGTTTTCAGGGTATTGATGGTTACTCAGCCAAGAGCATATTTTTCATCCTAAACTCTACCACTGTTTATCCAGGATACAGCTCTTCGCTATAAACACCTCAACTTCCACGAAGGCGTGGCAGTGAGGGTGACTCCCAAGCCTGGGTAAAAAGGATGATTTCACACGATGCAGCACACGATGTTCTGTGCTATGAAGTTCAAGCGCAGTCGTGCATTAAAAAATATTGTCAATAAAACATTGCAAAACGTTCGAATATTTTATCGACATTAGTAGGGCCTCACCAACAACTAATCGAGTCTGTTTTCACGCTGTAAAATTTCTTGATGGAGACTTTTTGTAAAATTTTGACACATGCAAAATTTGATAAAATTAGTTCTATGCCGTTGTCCATGTCATTTGGTACATTTTCACTGTATTTTCAAACGTATAATCAGTCAACTAATATATTTTTATTTGCCCTGTGTTGGTAACTGACGAAAAACATAATCCACTGTCCATTACATGATCATGAGTAATGAATAAGTCATGAAAGAACTGGACTTGTGTGAACAGGGTAATTAGTTTTCTCCATAACGGCAACTAAGTAAGAATTGATGAACACACTAGTTTGTCATGCGCGTCATTGTAATTTTGCTGATAAAACAACAAGTAGACTAGTTAAATGCAGCTACAACTGTGTAGGACTAATCAACAGACCGGACGACCAGATTCATGGACGCTCAGGAAATTGTCCGGCGTCCAGGTTTTAGAAGCGACGGTGGTCCGTGCCGTGACTGACGTAGTTGCAGGACTCAATTAGCGCCTCTTCAGGTTGGTGATGTAGGACAGCCTCAAGGTTCAATGCTTCATCACATTTTTGGCGTAGCGGTAACACCTAAAAGTATGGCGCAGAGGAATGAAGTGGGCAACTAGGAAAATGCGAAAGATCTGCCTCAATGTGCTCGAGAGGGAGCCACGAAAATGACCTAGGGATGAGAAAATTCTTTTTATCCTGAAGCAAAGCTCTGACGGAAGTATCTCTGTACGAAAACCTTCACATAGCATTGGACTACAATGGTTGGAAGGAAGATGACTGAAGAACGATCGTGATTCGCCATCAACAAGTAAATTTGCCTTACCAGATCGATCTGAATTAATCATTACGCACCTGATAGATTCAGAATGATGCATCACGCAATAGAAAGTTCGAGCTCCTTGGCTTTGTAATACAAGATTTAATTTGATGAAAGTTCTTTGCTGCAGCTTTGATCGTAATCTCAACCCGACGTTGATGAAGCGGTTTTGGACGTCTGTTTCATCTTTCCTGTTTGCATTAAGCGTCCCCTTCAAAGGAACGGCCACTAGAGCTGGTCTTGAGTTTGTGCCTTGATCCTCGACTTTGTGCCTTGATTCAGGCTGCAGAAGAGGAAGCCTTGAGACGCATGCCTCTGCCAGCGCTCTTTTGTACAGAGAGCTCCTTCACAACTCCAACAAGTCGCTCCAGAGAGACGATCTTTTCATTGCGCTACACAAACACAAAATTGAAAAGCACTATAAAGCGACTCAGAGGGTTGAGAACGGAGCTAGAATATCCCAGTGGGAATGCAGTCAAAAACCTTGCAGAGAATTTCATTATAGCAATTGCAGAATGGAAGAATAAGGGAATATAATTGTGGTTGAATTATAAAGTGACTTTCTTCTACACAAAATAAGTTTTCTACTCAGCATGTGTGACTAAGAAATTAAAACGACTGATATTGAGTAGAAATAAATCTTTTCTTCTATCACGAAAATATATCTGCGTACTGATGAACCGTCAGTTTCTCCTCTTAATTACATTTTTATCAAATCTTATGATGTAACTGTTCACGTGTGGTGAAAATAAAGCGATAATACAAGTTTTTAACACTGTTTATTTTATCATTATAATAATATAATTTCGATGCGATGAGATTTACTATCCGTTGTTTAATGAACTATTTGGTGAAACTATTAGTTTCATATCACGATATTTATTCTTGTGAGAGGTGCAAGTCATCACATGAAAGTGCCCAACATGATTTATGTTATTTTACCCAGTTTACGGAGCCCAACACGTAAGTGCTTCTGAAGCGATGCTTCTTTCATAAATTTAATGAGAAATTCATTATAAGTCCCGTTGAATGTACGTATACTGTGAAGTCTACCATCTACGTTTTGTTATGTTCACAACTTGTGCTTCCTCGACTGGAGTTGTCCCGAGGCACAGGCCTAATCTCAAGTGCAGAGAGCATTATAATGTTCCGAGTGATAGCATAAGCATTCTAGCACCATTCAATAGCAAGTGATCTCCGCCTGGCGTATCCAAACCTGCACTTATCAGCCTATAAATTCTAAATTCCCACAATTTTAAAGAAAATCACAATAACTTTGGAGCCGAAAGGAAGAAGGCAATGAGGTATAATGGATTTACTGACTTCTAATTTAAATCCAAGCTTGAATGTGTTATTACAGATACGTGCTGGGAGGCAACACTGTCGCGGATGTATCTTTAATGTAGCGGTGAAATGCGATACCATTTCCCTAATGGATATTTTGATGCAGCCATTAAACAGAGGAAGCCCAGCTGGGTTTCCGTTCCGCAGAATATGCAGAGACCGGCGAGACCTGCGCAGTGTTGCGGCGCGGGCTTTCTTTTCCTTAACATCTCACATTTACTGAATTATTAACGTGATTATGCTCTCATTACATGTTACTAGAGTGAGAACTTGGGGTTAAAACAAAACTTGCTACTGTTTTTCTTACAGTCTGCTCAAATATGTTATTTCGAAGAAAAGTTATGAACTATAAGAAATAATTTTGCTAGCGGAAAAAAAACAACGGAAATAATACTCAACGGGTAAAACAGAAAAATACTCAATACTTTCGAATATATGTGTGTATTTATCATGTTTCTCAATCGATCGAGTTTGGGCAAAAAATTCTTGTGAATGAATGAGAATCAATTTTAGTTTGAGATCATTCAAAAATATTGCATTTGACGCAAAGATCTAACTTTAATATTTTTATTCAATGAAGTTTGTCTACAATTGACGTTTTGATAGAAGGCTCTTGCGTTACTTTTGCTGTGCAGTTGCATCTGGCATTGTTAAATGCAATGACTTAAAACTTTTACATTATTGATGTATGAGATCATCAGAGAACAGCTGAGCTGATTGATGATTACGTGCCTGCAAGACAAAGGTTCAATTTCAGCCTTTAATAACTCAGGAGATTATTGGCTGCCATCAGAAGTTTTTGGTCTGTTCGCTTTCATCCATAGCAGTAAAGGCATCACTGAACCAATAATGATAAGACCTATAATAAATAAAGAAAAACAAGCAAACATTTTGGTTTACCTTCAACAATTTAAGTTACTGCGCATGCAGATGAACCTAGAGACGAGACCAGCGTTCCCTATTCAAAAAGTACAAAGGTATTTCTAACAAGAGAAGCTGAGGAACAGTTGGACTTAATTTTCCTCGAGTGGCATCCGCAGCTGCTCCTCGGCTAGGTAAAATGTGTTGCCACGAAAGCGTCTTAACTCCTTGAAAGGAAATCTACGCGGAATTGGTAATGCCTTTGCAGGCAGGACATCTGCAGTGGAGCCATCTTATTCCGAGCTCGTGATTTTTTGGTGCATATTAAACAAGCGGCGCGAGGTGGTCTGCCAACCCTGATGCCTGAACATTTGTTACGTCGGACGTCTACATAGTTACGTCAGTACGTCAACACGACAACGCAAGCCAATTATAATTATTTTCCTCAGCTACCGCACGTTTTCTCTCCTCCTTTTCTATTTCTGTCCGGTGCCAATGATAGGAGACTGTCATGTAATAGTGTGTAGTGCGCCCTAAGGCATAAAAACGCTGCATATGCAATGAATTCTATGATGTCTCTGGTGTCGATGAGTGATGACAAGTTCATCTGACTCAGACAGATGACTGTGTGTGACCACACTCTCTCTCTTAGCTCGTTAGTTTACTTTTCTGACATCGGGTCATCGTGCTAAGTAAAAAGTGTGCACAAAACTTGAGAATTTTTGTGTAACTGTTAAGGGCTTCAAAACAAGACATTTCAATTACTACCGCATCCCATGCTTGAGTACATGTATAAAAATTTCATGGCAAAATAACGCAAGCTCTGTTATTCTTAAGTGCAACTTGTGTCACTTAGCTTACATTTAATAGCACTCTCTACTTCATTCAAGG
Source organism: Trinorchestia longiramus (assembly GCA_006783055.1). Lineage (NCBI taxonomy): Eukaryota > Metazoa > Arthropoda > Malacostraca > Amphipoda > Talitridae > Trinorchestia > Trinorchestia longiramus. The sequence goes on from VCRD01000316.1 coordinate 184,837, forward strand.
AAATATTGTTTAGCAAGCAGTAATAATTAAAAGCAGGATTTTCAGTCACAGGTTTGAGCGTCAACAACCATGCAATACCCAAAAATCTGACCCTCTGAGTCATCATCCTCCGTGTCGGTGAACAAACGACAGACTTTGTAGGGTTCAACTGTCGATCCCAAGGCAATAACGCTCTTGTGCATACATGTCTGTGTCACTAAAATAAAACTCCTGCCACGACACTACTCGCCTTATGGGTTTCCACCAGACTCGTTCAAGTGAGGTAACACTTATATGACCGTGGAGAATCAATATTTATGATGCTATACAATTTTGAGAGAAGGTACGATGTGAATATCATCACATTTTTCATTAAGTGGTAATACGGTGGTAATATGTCAAATAGTTACGCAGTGGTAACACAAGTAGTAATGCGGTTGTATCATTTCAAGTAGTAATACGGTAGTAACATGTCGGGTAGTGTTATAGTAAATCCATTATTGATACGATTATACTCCATCATTAAATAATTCAATAGTAAATCAGAATGCACGTGTTAATGCATATTCATGCACAAAATACATAATCGAATGTCAACGAAAAAATAATGTCATGGACGACGGAATGAGAATGAGGCGCCGAAATGTATAATAATCCATCATGTACGAGAATGGCTTAAAACTACATATCTTAAAGGTCTAAGTTAAAACTGCAGTTACAAGGAGGCAGAAACAAGAATAATTTAGGGTCTAAGTTAAAACCACAGTCACAAGGAGGCAGCAGGCAACATAATCTAGGGTCTAAGTTCGAACCACAGTCACAAGGAAGCAGAAAGTAGCATAATCTAGGGTTTAAACAGGAAGTGCAACAACACGGAAGCAGGAAGCAACATAATCAAGGGTTCAAGTGAAAATTACAGCAACGAGGTGACAACTCAATTGCTCCATTGCTTTGCTATGCAGATGGTGCTCGTGGCGTGCCTCTGACGCTCGTAAAGGAAGGCGTTGAACGGCGAGATGACTGCGAGTGCCGCTTACTCAGAGTGCTCCTATTTACGACGCTACAACCCACCAAAATACATTAGCAAAATGAGGGAACAACTCCAGGATTTATCGGAGGCAAGCCGCGGGATAATAGCCGAGAGGGATTTTCTTTCGGAGAATGTGTTGGGGACGAAATTGATACGCGGATATATTGGAGCGAAGATGCGCACGTGGGGTGAAAAGTTTGATTTATGAGTCCCTCTTGAGCTGTGAAGAAGATTTTAACGCAGACGACGGCCTGGCAAGCCACAGTGTTACCGGGAACGCTTTTTTCGCTACGCTAGGCGCGGGAGCAACAGACCATGTCATGAGGTGGGGGAGATAATGTTGGGAGTATAAGGGAGTATGGAGAGTATAAGGGAGTATGGGGAGAATTGGGGAGTATTGGGGAGTATTGGGGAGTATTGGTGAATATTGGGGTTGTATATTTTATCCAATCATGCTTGAGTGTTTTTTAGTAGTTAGTTGGTGTAGTAATACCTATAAATTTTTTGCCTATTCAAGTCAAAGACATTAAAAGTCACCCATGTAATTTGTATTTACAATTGAAGTGCAAACTGAAGAATCAGCTTGCAGCTATGAAAATCCTGGGTTCAATGAGATCGCTTAGTTTAGATGCTACACAGCACAATACGTGTTTTGCATGAGTCGAGATGGTGCTGCATCTTCAGTAGTACGCTACTCGCAATTTTGTTTAAGTTTTGACACAACTTCCGTTATTCTTCACACTGTAGAGAAACAAAATTCAGCTCTTGTTCTTGGATTTCAGATTTTCTTCATATTTCAGTTGAATGCATAGCCTGAAAAGTACCACAGCGATATAAACACATCAATCTTCCCACAAACCTATTGCCACACTGTGCCATCTAATACTTTATTGTTCGTATAAAGATATTTTTTTCATGTGATTAAGATGTCACGAATTGTACTTACATATTTTAAACATTCATGAACCTCGAAAAATCGTTTGGTACATCCTGCATTTCGTTCATATTTTACGTAGATACACTAGTTATTTTCGTGTTCTTCGAGCTAATACTGATTCCTGTACAGACTGAAATGCTAAGGGAACAACGAGAGAAGAAATTTCACACGGAGGAGACGTCTGGAATGTCAGTTCTGTTGCATTAATAACATACGCTAGCTTCACTGTATCCAATATACGGCTCACGTAAAATGTTTATCGTGTGGAATTTTCTGCGAGGTTCTCGCCCTGTGAATGCAGTTGAGGAGGAAAATTACAGCAATATGACACGAAATTCATGTTGAAATTCAAAGAGTAATCGGAGGAATGTCTGACGCGCTCCACAGGATTTTCTGTATAGAACCAAAACGGCGTTAAATAAAAAGTTGAATAGATATGAAATGATTGATGTCTCTTTTTGAAATAGATATGCAAATTCAAAGTCAGAAAAAATAATTCAGCTTAGAATACTGTAGTAATATACGTAAGAACATGTTATGTATCTACTACTCTCAAATGAATTAACATAAGGACAATGAAATCAAAATGCAAACTTGCTCATCAACGACTCTAAAAATTGTAGGCATCTACATATATAATAGACTATGTATCTCCATCTCGCTCTCTCTTTCTCTATTTGTGTGTCCTTCCCATTACTTCCTATCAATTACTGAAGAAACATTATTGAACTGAAATAAGAATGTGTATGCATGTAGTATAATCATTGTATTGTGAAAACAAAAGGCGCCGGATCAATATAAAATACTCAAGTTTTTCTGTTATTGGATTTCTTCTCTTACACGGCCATGTTATCGGAAGATAAGATAGAGAATGAAAGTTCTCTATATGTTCATGAAAAATATTTAGATTCTGATAGTCCCACGGGTAAAACTGAAAAATGTATTTATTTCATAGATCCTTACTTTTGTTACTTTTAAATAAAGGCATTTCAACGGGTACTATCAGGGCCATATTATCGGTAGATATGATACAGAATGGAAATTCTATATTTATCAATGAAAATATTCATTTAAATGACAATAATTCGTCGTAAATCTTTAATGTATTCGTCTTTATAATAATTTCAAATTCGTAAAATCTAAGCCGTATAACTTCCACGGCTTAAAAGTTGAAAAATTAAAGATTTCCGATTCATAATTGCGTTATAAGTTTGATAAGATTTGACTAATTTGAAGTAATTATAAAGGCGAATGCATTAAAGATTTAAGACGAATTATTGAGTTTTCAATGACTATTTTTCATGAATATGAAAAGAATTTCCATTTTGTATCTTCTCTTTCGATAACATGGTCCAGGTAGTACTCGTTGAAATTCCTTGGTTTAAAAGAGATGAAATTAAGGATCAATAGATTAAAATACATTTTGAGTTTTACCCGTGGTGCTATCAGAATCTGAATATTTTCCATGAATATATAGAGAACTTCCATTCTCTACCGTATCTACCGATAACATGGCCGTGTAAGAGAAGAAAGCTAATAACGGAAAAGTTGAGTATTTTATAGTGATCCGGCGCCTTTGGTATCCACAATACAATGCTTATACTACATGCATACCCGTTCTGATTTCAGTTCAATAATCTTTCTTCAGTAATAGATAGGAGGTGATGGGACGGACACACATAGATAGGCAGAGAGAGAGAGTGAGATGGAGATACATTGTCTATTATGACAATAATTCTTCATCAACCTCCTACGAAGTTACGCGAGTCTTTACCTACAAGTATTATACATAGTTATGTACTACGAAGTAGTGTAATAAAATGTTGCTTCATTTTTCAGCTGCACAAACACTTATTCGTGTTTACTCTCTACACTCATTCATGTTTAATCTCTACACTTATTCATGTTTCATCTCTACACTTATTTGTGTTCAACCTCTACATTTATTGATGTTTAACTTCTGTAATTATTCATGTTTAACCTCTACACTTGTTCATGTTTAATCTCTACGCTTATTCATGTGTAACCTCTACTTAACCTTGCAAACGGGAATCGAGCGAATAAGATGAAAAGCACCCGACGGGAATGCATGGTTTGTGTATATTATGAAGCACATGTGTTTTGAGTGAGTACACCCGTCCTGGAGCACCTACCCACACTACCTGCCTGTGACAGGCGGCACTGATTGGCTGGCAGCAAAAGAGACTTTCGGTGGTGCTCCATTTTTCTTTGTGTGCTCCAAGTACAGCGAAAAAACCAAGCAGGTTGGACAGGCCGGTTTTGCTGCAACACTGCAACTTCCTTATTTCTGAATAGTCTTTCTGCGTTAGAGAGATAAATTTTTAATGCAAACTTGGTGTGAGAGCTACTTTATTTAGACGAGTGGATGTACTTGAAAGTATTTGCTAGCTTCTGGTAAAACTTTTATGGGCTACTGTTAGATCTAAAGAGAAAAAATTCGTACATACGACAGGTTAAAAAAAGGGCAGATATTAAAATTTTTTATTGTGTATGTTGTCATACCGATACGTAAAATTTCGCTGAAAACGCTGAAATTAAATTTGGCTCATTTATATGTCATCTTAATTATTGTTTTAAGTAAATCAACAAATTCTCCGAAGTATATCGATAATTTGGTACGGTGAACATAGCTGGCTCAACGTCGGTCAATAATTATAATTAATATGACAGCAAATGACGTATGAAACAATGATTTTAACTGAAACATCTAGACATTCCCAACTTCAGAAATTATTATTTGAGCTAAATGCTGCTGTGACCTCCAGCCATAAGATGGCCGTCAAAAAAAAAAACTCTTGAACCCTCACTGCTCCTCCGTTCAATTGTTGCTTCAACATTCCTCCTTACGATTCCCTTTTTGAGAGCTACTCGGGACTTCCATTATGCCGCCAAAAATCGATTCACTCGGGGAGGTTTATTTAAGAATAAAAGAATGCGCTTGAGGGCTACGTTTTACGTCGTCAGAAAGCTGGCTTGCATTAATTGTTTTCCTAGGTTTTCTGGCAAGAATGACAGAGGCCACAGGAAAGGCCGGATGCCGAGAACAGCGAGCTTTTAGGCAAACATTTCCAGAAAGAAATGGAGTTAGAGGGAAACCCGCGACTTGGTCTTGAAATGTGCCTTTACCGGGAGCTTCTGAACTGAACTGAAAAAAAAATGATCTACCAATAAAGAAAAGAAATCAATCAACAATTTGGACGAATTAAAGAGATAATAAATATTTTCTGGGTGCAAACGAGAAAACAATATTGTCCCTTTATGAATTAGCATTAGAACAATTGTTTTATGCACCTGCTTTCGAAATTAAAGGAATGAACTCAACACCGCATGTACTTTTTTGTTTTGCTTCGCTCAGAAAGTTCAGATTTTTTCTCGAATATTTTTAATGGGCATTTCTACCTTCTTTTAAAGAAAGTTGTTTCTTGCAGAATTGTAGTGTGCCCAAATTTCCAAATCTATAAGACTAAACTAAACAGTCGGGTTTATTTTCATTTTTTCTCTCATATGTTACTTATACTTAAAAATGAGTACTAATGAGTTACCGCTAATCACAGGGGCGCAGCATTAATGCAGTCAAATTTTTATGTCAGATCAAAAATAAGAACTTGCGCCCAACTTATTCAGGGAAACAAACAGACAAAAGCGGCAAAGCTTTACTTAGAAATTAACGTAACATTGCATAGTAAAATTAAAAAGTTTTAATCCTTCTTTGACATGAACAAAAAATCATGGAATTCGTAATTATTCATTTCACATGTTTCAAAAGATTTTTTATAGATATTTTGGATAGCTAAAAACCTGTGTGCCTATTGCTTGGCCTAACATTAAGCTTTCAGTTTTCTTTGACGAAAACAAAGAAGCACGTAACCTATCAATGAAGGAATTTTTACGGAGCAGTAGTTGCTATTTTCGTAATTGTTCGTACCATAATTACTTAATTATTTTGCTGAAAAAACGTGAGTATTGCCTTTATCATTAATTCCTTGAAGTACTGGATCTTATGCTAATTACTTACATTGCAAGCAGCACTCTTGATGAAACGTACTTTGAACGTGCACTCAACTTCATCAGAGTTAGACGACATGAAATATATTTTTCTTTAATGAAAAACAACTTCACTTTTGTATGTAGTTTTTAAAGCGAAATCATTTACTCATTAACCCACGTGTTTACAGAATACAAAGTGCGTTTCTGAATGCGACTTCCGGGTTCATGTAGCAATCCAAGACTGATTCCCATGAATAAGTAATTAAAACTCTAAATTTTCCATTGAACACTACAATGAAGCAAGTGTGTCATATAGTTTTCCTTGCATAAATAGAAAACCTCAGAAGAGAATCATACGGACATTGTTCACTAAGAGCGTCACTTTGCATTTTTTGCAGCATCATTCGACGCCTGCATCGCGTTCAGCACGAGACCGTCACTCAGAGCTGTCGCTTCAAATCACGGACTTTCTTCGCTAAGCACACCGTCAGTCTGGTCAAATTAGTGCTATGAGCGTCGTCGCCATCGCACCGTAACTGAAGGACTGTACCGCTACTGAGGTGTTGCTATACTGTTACGGAGGTGTGTATCACTAATGCTGTACTGTTACGGAGGTGTGTCTCACTGATGCTGTACTGTTACGGAGGTGTGTATCACTGATGCTGTACTGTTACGGAGGTGTGTATCACTGATGCTGTACTGTTACGGAGGTGTGTATCACTGATGCTGTACTGTTAGAGGTGTGTATCACTGATGCTGTATTGTTACGGAGATGTGTATCACTGATGCTCTACCGTTACGGAGGTGTGTATCACTGATGTTGCACCGTTAGGGAGGTGTGTATCACTGATGTTGTACCGTTACAGAGGTGTGTATCACTGATGCTCTACCGTTACGGAGGTGTGTATCACTGATGTTGCACCGTTAGGGAGGTGTGTATCACTGATGTTGTACCGTTACAGAGGTGTGTATCACTGATGTTGCACCGTTACGGAGGTATCACTGTGCTGTACCATACATGTGGTGTATTTACGTTCCTGAACCATAAATGTAGCGTGTATTTCTGCTGCTGAACCATGAATGTTGAGTGTACTTTTGTTGCCGCACACAGAGCAAAGCTAGATTTCAGCTGAAACAGATCTTCAAACAAATAAAAACATGTTTTATTCAGCGTTCATGTCGAACACTGATTGAGATTCGTTAGTTACATGTCATCATGAAGTCTCTCTGCTCAGTAACTAAAGATCCATTATGCTTGAAATAACTTTTTATTATTCTTGTTCGTAATTCCTTGTTGTATTTCATCATTTTGAGTTACTTGATATTAACATTTTTCTGAGTAAAAGACACCATACTAAATGCGAAATAAAACTCTAAAATTTCCTCTTTCATATGATAAGTAATATATTTTTTGTTTAATTATGTTGTGTTTTATCGATTTTTAAGAGTGTGAAGCGACGTTTGCGTCCTTGTTTATAACATGTGACACGTCACTAAACTTATGGTTAGCGTAAGAATTCCCTGGTCTGATGCGGTGGTGTGTGTGGCTGATTATCTCATGTGAATGAAGAACATCTATTTCACTCGGGCCGGATATTTTATTTGAACGTAAGATATTCAAGCCTCTTTTGTATCAAATAGTTTGACATAGTTTGCTCTACATAATGCATTAATTCTAAATGATAACTATTAATACTTTTACTCATATTTATGAGAGAAAACACGCAAAATGAAATCTATGATCATACGAATTGACGATTTTTATACTTATCTCTTTTATTGTACGTTGTGCGAGGGAAATCAATTTTTTTCATGATCCGTTCCTTTTGCGTAACATAAAAGGATAAGATTCTCTTTTTTCAACTTTCAATAGGAGCACCAGATGCTAGGGAGATGAATAGCGCAAGTGACGTTAATGGAGTTTTATAGCATCAAGTGTCTCATGAAACTCGAATATGCCATCCATTTTTGCAACTTTGGCACATGGTTCTTACATTGCATATCATTGCCTTTCTTTTCATTGAAATTAATGTTCATTATACGATGCTCTTTCAACAACTTAGATATTTTCTTCACGTACAAGTCAACTTATCGCAGGCATGTTATTTTCTTTCTCTTTGGTTAAAGAACCACTGCATGGCAGTTTAAAAATGTTAATACCATTAGCTAATCCGTAGATTTTTTCAATACACTTATAATTTTTATTTCATTTACATGTGTGGTTGCAGAGTTAGTGCATATTATATAAATGATCTTCTCCAATGGATAACAGAACTCCAGCTACACAACTAATTCCTCCTATAATCAAGAACAAAAGATGGCTGTGTAAAATAACATTGGATGGTAAAATTTCAAAATTCACTCATGTTTTAAAATGACTGTCATAAAATAGAGTCTCTGTTTCAGAATTTTAAGTTGTCTAAATTTCACGGTATGGAAAAGTGAAAGGATAATGTTCACAGCCATGACCTTTAATGCTGAAAAGAGATATGTTTAAACTCTTGGTAGAGGGAGAGAAGTAATGCAACAGTTAAAAATATCTTTATTTTCCTGACAGTTGTTTCGAAGGAGAAATGCAGCCTCCACCTGCACAGGTCTGGGTAGCCAGTGCAAGTTCAGCGAAGCAGTCAAGTTTTAATTAACATGTAAATTTAAAGCACGCAAATACCAGGCTGTGTGCACTCAAATTCATTATTGGGAATCAACGAGGAGGAGGAGCGGTCAAATTTACTCCTAGAAATTTAGTTCCACTTCAAGAAACATTGCCCATCCAATTAGAAAAGCGGTGAAGCTAAATATTGTGGACTAGTTATGGCAGTGTAGCTAGTTTTGTGCAATTGTATCCTCAATAACAGTGTAAATAGTTACACGAGTAGTTGTGTCGTCAATAGCAGTTCTGCCAGTTATAGTTATGTCATCATTAGCAGTCTTGCCAGTTATAGATATGTTGGTTATAGCAGTGCTCTCAGTTACGTATATACCGTCAATAGAATTGCTGTCAGTTACAATTAGCTTGAGGACAGATGGCTATATAGTTTAGGATAGAACCCTGCACTCACGCGAGTGCATCGCACAGACGACATACACAGCTCTATACGCTTGGTTACTGAGTGTCTTTTCGTTGTATCGCTAGATTAGAACGAATTTCGATCTAATAATAAATTATTGCTGTTAAGGACATGGTAATATTTCTAATAACAATTTACAGGATACAGCATTTTTTCTTGAGTTTTTTAATTATAGTCGTGGTCACACCCGCAGACAGCTGCTAAAAGACTTGTTCATCTAGCGCACAAAGAATTATGTATCAGTGGCGTAAACAAGCATCTTATTTAAAGCGCGCAGTTTACTCAATTAATTTTGCCGTTACTCCTTTATGTAGTTTGGAAATTATGAAAAATTTCAGAAGCATTTATTTCAATATTTGCAACCTATGCAGTTTGAAAATCAGAAGAAAATTTTGTAACATTAAAGTAAATCCATTAAAAATATTTTACACAGTGTTGAAAATTCAAGTGCAGTATTTACTTTATGTACTTTTCAATTATTTTACTTGGGGTTTTGTAGAGATATAAAGCAGACAAAACATTACTGAAACTAAGTACATATGTTCTTTATAAACTCAACGGTCAGGGAAAATTAATCAAACTTTTTTCATCAGCATAGTCTGACAAAGGCAGAAATTAATGATCTAGAAAAGGATGAGTAATCTTAGCTTTACTGTAGCTGGTCTTATTAATAGGCAAGAAGTGGATCGTGTCTTGATGCAAACTGATAAAATTGTAAATCAATGTGTCATTACAATTTCATAGGAACATTTCATGATAATTATTGTAAAGTTTTTAAAATGTGTTTCTGGTAGCGTACGTCTACTACACACCCAGCGACTCGCACAAGCAGCAACTGCAGCTCAGGGTCTGTCCATTCGTTAAAGTTTTTTACGTGGGTCGAGAAAAGCATTTGTATGTCGTCAGGAAACACATTAATTTTATCGTCTTTAATGAATCATGAAAGCTTCTGAAATCTAGAGAAATGAAGGTGCTGACTTTGCAGTGGTCAGTCAATGAAGGAACTAGTCCGAAGTGAATGGAATAAACCTGTCCTAGAAGCCAAGAACATATTCAAAAAGCTCTAGTACGGGAAAAAATTCTAGAAAGAGTGCTTGATCTATTGTGTAAAATCCAGGATTGTTAGTGTCCATGAATTGAGGAAACATTAAATCTTTTTACTAAAGGAGTATATCTAAACGACGGGTGTGCGCTCTTTCATTAGCTCTAATACACCGTGCAGACTCAGATTCAGTTTATTTCAGCCTTTGATGTAGCAATCCGAAAATATTCTAGCGCTGCTCAATGGGAACCCATTTAAAGAGAGAAGCATGCTCTCAAAATCGAAACAAAAATGTTCAAAGCACGCAGTTCGACTTCAAGAGAGCCATTTAGCAGCCCTAAAAAGAGCGTGATAAGATAAGCACTTCGTAACATTCGATCGAGTGTGGTTCAAAAGGCACGCAGGAGCGCCCCTGTTGACTGTCCGATAGCAGGAAATGGTGATCCACTATCACAGGAAACGCTCGAGTGGCGCTTCCCGGTCCAACCAAAATTGTTTTTATTTCTCTTGATGGGTGGTAATGAAAAGAGCAACGACCAGCTAGCGGAGCGCAGCATGGGCCTGAGCGTCAACCTGCTTGAAATTTCAGGGTTAGGTCATGTCAGTGCAAGGCTTAGTTTAATGTTTGTGTTGCAGACCCAGCATGCATGATAGGATTTTACGGTCAGCTTTTGGTATTCTCATTCGATTCGATTCGGAAAAGAAGCTCACGAAAATATTTGGCATTATTCTGTTAGGCATTCCAAGTCCCTCATGTACAACGGGAAGAAATATAGATTCAAACACCAAAAAATTTGTAATTTAACAGACTTCTAACTAATCAAGAAATTGACTATTCGTTCAATAGCTTTACGTAGATGCATGATGATGAAATATGTAGAGAAAACAATGGAACGCCACACATAATTGAATTAAAATATGTTTTCCCATTTTTAGGGAAAAATGTCTCCGTACGATGTAAATATTTGTATTTAAAGCTCTGGCATTGCTTTTAGTTTCAAGATTGCGCAAATATCGTGACCAGTGATTATTTTCATCCTAAAAATTAAAGCCAGACGTTCTGCATTGGTAAAGTGGGGTTATCATCATGGTGAAAGATAAACTAACAAATTCAGAAAAAGGGATGGGTGTTAAACAGTGGTAAAAAAGCAAAAGCGGCATGAAAATAGCAGGTAGCTAAAATATTACTTCTATTACTATATTGGCTCATTTATTGCAAGGCATAAAACGATAAAAAGTATTGAAACCAAAGAAAATCAGGTGCTCCACGCAAGATTTTTCTCAGACCTTCGAGAAGATTACTATGCCAAGGTAAGCAAAACCCAATGATTGTTGATAAAAAGTTGAAAAGAAGTTTACTTTCATCAGGAATCAGCGTTACTAAACGTACAATAAGCAATGAAATTCATAGGAACAAAGTGAAAGTAAGTTTATCTAAGAAAGAAATCCACTGTTATTGAGAAGGCTCAAAAATCTCTGGCTGGAATTAATTCGTTAACAAAAGAATAAACAAGAATCATTCTGGAAAAGAGTTTTGTGAAGTGATTAAACTAAAATTAAACTATTAACATAATTCAAGAAATCATGTACGGAAGAAATGCAACGCTGCTTTCAAACCGATGAACACAATTCAAACAGTGAAATTTTGTAGAGGCAGCATCATGGTTTTGGGGATTTTTCCCTACAAAAGGTATTGGGAATATAGCAGTAATAGATGATAAAATGAACAGCACAGCATATCAAGATATTTTTGAAACTATTTTTTTCGTTCCGGTTGAAAAGCTTGAACTTCGCGAAGACTGGGTGTTCCAACATGATAATGACTCGTAAAACACAGCAAAATTTACAAATAAATGGTTGATTGAAAATAATATCAATACACTAGAATAGCCTAGTCAGTCTCCAGACTTGAACCCAATACAGAATTTGTGGCGGTAAATGAAATTTCAAATCCAATCGAGAGCTTCAACGGACATCTTGGATGTTAGCTTCATATGCGAAGAAGAACAGAATAAAATACCAACAAAAATTTACCCATTATCAATTCAGAACTACACGAACAGATTGGTTGCTGTTCAAGTGAATGCTGGTTATGCTACAATGCATTAAATTATTATTATTATGTTTTATTTTTCATTTTGTACGATCACTGTTTTAACCCCTAAATATTTAAGAAAAATTCATTTATGGCAGAGTTTTTTGTTTTGTATGCATATTTTGTAATCAAGCAGCTCTATGTAATTTTTATCCAAATAAAAAGTATTTTGTTTCTTTGGCAGTATATTAAATTAACAAATTTTTAGAACATGAATATTTGCATCCCTCCGCTGGATTGTGTAGCTGCACGAGTATGCATACGCTCACTGCACTGCCCGCATGCAATTGAATCAACAAACTTTGAAAAAATATTAAAACAATAAAGATTACTGGTTAGCTGCAATCAAATTGAATTTAAATATGTTGAAAATTAATTGATACTGACTCCTAGGAAAGGATGCTCTAAAAATCATGGCAACATGAAAGCACTGCTGTGCAGCTTGTAGCAAAATGATAAAACAGAACCAAATAACGACAACGAAAGAAGTTATCATTCAATAATAAAGCACACTGCCTCCGCGAATACACACGTGAATTAGGCAAGCGCTGCAAGGAAACTCTCAGCACGAATTTCCCGACCCTTTTTCTTTTGGAAGTTTAGTTCAAATCTATACTGGACGGGTGGTCGAGAGCTGTGTTTGGTCTGTGAAAGCTGCCTCTTCTGTTACAAAGTCTCGCCGTAAAATAGAGGAGCGGATGCTGTAGGAACTCGAACATGGAAATGCATTCAGAAGCTTGGCTTCCCAGAATCGAGTTCTGTGCTAGGAATCTTATTAATTAGTCTTTGTAATGCTTGTAGTTTAGACAGCATCGGAAGACAGCGAAATGCTTTACAAGGACCATTTCAGTCCCACCATTCCAGGCAGAAATCCGATCTAATTTAGAACCGTGTTCTGGTCCTTGTTTTTGCCTGTCAGCAAAAGAAAACATACATAATCGGGAAATTAGTTAGGAGGAGGGCTGCACGAGCTCATAGGAATGAAAATTAATATGGAATTTCAACCAATAACCCTCTATTTAATGAAGTCCTTAAAGTACAGAGTATGAGATAAATAACTACAAGCATTTGCAAAAGCTCAACACATGTACAAAAAATATCATAACTACCAAAACTGCAGTTGTTTCCAAAATTATGTTTATTGCTACCGTTTAAGTTTTATACTGCAGCAGAAATTTTATTTTAAATATTTGTTTTGTTAGAGTCAAACGAGCTACCCGTAATTTACGCTAAAAATTTAATAATTCCTCAAAATATTGTTAGAAAGAAAACATAGTCACGTTCCTTGTAGTAATAATTTATTATTAGATCGGCATTTATTCTGATCTGACGATGCAATCAAGACACTCACAGTGATAAAAAGTGTTGAGCTGTGCGTGCTGTCTGTGCGACGCACCTGCGTAAGTGCGGGGTTCCATCCCTACTACGGTCTCAACGATTCATTCGGGAGCGTCAATTAGCAGAAGTCCGGTGCACGCTTCTATGTATTGCAACACAATTTCGGAAACGAAAAAACTTGGACAGCCTCTCCTTCGACAGGTTACACATTTCTCTTATAGGACAGATACCCTCCTGCAAAAGGAAAATATTTCATTATTTTATTTAGCGTTATTGGCTATCGAATAAAAACCAATTTTAAGTCGAATTTCCTAGTTCACGGCGAGTTACATCGTAGCAAACCCTAAAATCACTTTAAAATGCAGTTCTGGAAAAAATTATATTTCGTAGTCCATTATGTACATATATCAGTGGTCTTCAACCTTTTATCCGCCTCGACCCTCTTTAAAAGATTTTATTTTGGACGACCTCTTTACTTTTAGCCAAATAAAGGGTCTATTGTACAAAATACACAGATTAAGAATTGTAAAGAGTAATCGGTAAAGTGTATTCATAAGATAAGAATCGATTGTGTATATTAAGGGTAATAAGAAATCTATAGTTTCTATTAGTGGCATGAAATAATATCACTTATATTTAATTAATGGGATTGATGAGCCTGCATTTTCTTACACAGAAGGTCAAATCGAGGCTCTATTTTTGTTAACGCTGGTCTAAGTACAGTTTCAATGTTTCCTAGACTCAATCGATGTTTTCTTTTAAGATTAGGTAATGCCGAAAAAGCACTTTCACATATATATATATATATATATATTTATATATATATATATATATTGATGCGAAAGGTAGAAAAGTATTCATTGCAAGTCGTGCATACAGACCTGACTTTATTGTGAAAACCAACATTCTTCCCTATCATTGCTGCTGCACCATCGGTGCACACTCCTACACAGTTAGCCCAATTCAATCCCACTTCTTTAAAAAAGTCCTCTACTTTTTGAAATCTTGCTTCACTTGTAGTACATCCTTTTAACAGCCTGCAAAAGAGTAAGTCTTCATGAACATAGCAGTTGTAGCAATACCTTACGTACGCTAAAAACTGCCATGTTTGTGATATCCGTTGTTTCGTCCAATTCAACTGCAAATTTTGAACTATTTTTAATCCCTTCAAGTAATTGTTCAAATTGATCTTCGTTTATTTTCAAAATTCTTCTGCTCATTGTAGTGTCGGCCATTGGATTTTTCTTAATTCGTTTACACATTTTTGTCCGTTGATAATTTCGGTTTTTCTGATTACTATTGGCAGAGCAAGCTTGTCACTAATTGTGAATGTTTTTTTAACATTTGCAATTAGATAAGATGCCTCAAACGATGCTCGTAAGTATTTTGAATTAATTAAACCATGTGCTTTAATATTAGACTGTTGCTTTTTTGTAGACTGTAACAACCTTTCAAAATACTCCACTGGTTTGCTAGCTCAAGAAGAATGATTCGTGTCGAGATGTCTCTTCAATTTTGTAGGCTTCATGCTCTCATTTGTTAAATGTTCATTGCAGATCACACACATTACGCTGCTCAGTATTCATTTCAATGAATGTAAATCCATATTGCAAATAAATTTATTGTACTTTCTTTTTTCCCCATTAGAATGCTTGCTCCTTTTCGTTTCCACATTAGCACTTGTTTCACCAGTTGTAATCGAACTGGTATCATTCAAATCACCAGAGGTCTTACTCTTATGTATTAACCATTCATCCATTGGTAGATTTCTTGAAAAGTATTAAACATAAATTCAACTATGTAAATTTATGAAGAATGCTAATTGATATGCTAATAAGCTCTGCAATGGGTAAATTTAAATAATAAATTTCACTTTTTTCATCAACTCAAATATCAAATTATAAACTCTTAATACAACTGTGGTGTCAAACTCATTTATTTCATTTATATATGCATTGCAACGAAGGGGATAAATTAAACATTTTTTAAAACCAAAGAACTAAAATCGAGTACGCATTGTAAACTAGTAAAGTTACACACATTCAAAAATATTTAATTAATATTGTATAACATGGGGAAGAAATTGAAATAGAAAGCAACGACACAACAATCACGAGAGCTGACGCAATATAGAGCAGTGAGTACCCGTAGAGTTGCTTAAAAATTGTATAAAATAGGGTTGAAAAATAAACACCAGTATCCGTGTTACTAATTACTTATCGCCTAATAATAGTGAAGATTAAGGAAATTGTAACATCACACCATCGCTCTGACCCTTATTGACATGATTTTCTTGCATGGGTTGTGAATCTTCTCCTGTGTTAACAGGTTGTATATTCCTCTGAGCGCTACTCTAGTCACTGTTGTCAGACGTAAAACTTTGATAGATAGAAACTTTGATAGAACAAGTTCAAAACTCGTTACCAACAAATAATAGAATAGAATAGAATGAGGCTATAGGAACGAACCTTCTGGCCCATTCTTGGGTCGGATAATTACTTCGATAATTATTCGGTTGTTTACCCAAGTCCCATGGCGTATTTCTAGCCGCGTCAACCATGTCGGCAGCGGGATTCGAACCCGGGTCTTTCCGCTCGCAAGCAGATTCGCTCACCAGTCGAACAAGCTGGTGATGCGTCCAGATTATAATACAGGTCCAGATTATAATCCACCAGCTTGGTCGATTGGTGAGCGAATCCGCTTGCGAGCGGGAAGACCCGGATTCGAATCCCGCTGCCGCCATTTTTGACGCGGCTAGAATTACTGCATAGGACTTGGGTAACCGAATTATTATCGAAGTAATTGTCCTATTCAAGAATGGGCTCGAAGGTTCGTTCCTATAGCCTCATTCTATTCTAATACAGGCTTAACATTTTTCATTAGGTTTGTGTGTTATTTTATATATAGTTTTCATGTTGAAGAATAACAATAACACTTAATTTATCAATATTTATTAATTATTTATCGAACAAAATGATATATTTCATTCTGAAATAACATTATTACATAAATAAGAAAAGCATGATCCTTCATTTCGCGACCCCATTTGAATGGTCGCGCAACCCACTTGTGGGTCGTGATCTACACTTTGAAGACCACTGATGTACATGAACACAAACCACTGAATTTCATCATTTGGATATAGCTTTCGGTTATCAAAGATTTTTACCCTCCCTTCTAAAACATTGCTCAGCCATATGAAAAGAAACATTTTTGGTTGCGTTGATTCAAATAGACACAGCCAATTCCTTTCACTCTAGTCAGGACTCTCGCAACTCTCGTTAGACTCTAGTTCGTAACTCTCGTGTTTGCATTACAGGGACTGAAATACAAGGGATTTGAGTACAAAGGTTTATATTGGCTTAAAAATATATTCAGTATGAAACAACTACACTCACCACGCTCCTACTGTGTCAATATTCCTTTATAGGGCTCCATTATACATGACTGAGGAAGTAGTCTAGCATGGTTTGATAAACATATTACTATTAAATGAATAAACGGTTCAGGAATACTAGAGCCAAAGAATATGATCACACGAAGTTTATCGGTAAAAATACTAGAAATATGCTACGAAATATGTCAGAACTAAATTCCCATCTTAACCCCGTTCTTCAGTTCCATTCATGTTGAACAAAATGAAGTGCGTCTCCATTTAGCATGAATAAAATTCCCACCACGACTGCGGTCTGCAGTTTCACTGCTCACCAGGCGCACTTCAAGTAAATGATCTGTGGGCGTCACGGTCGTGCGACCGTCGCGCCATGCAACCATAAACTGCAACCGGAGATGACAGCCAAACAGACCATAACGGTCGCCGGGACTCGAGACTGCTTGCTTATGGTCCAGATTATGACCGTAACGCTCAGGCCTCTCCCAGAGGGAGCTTCTCGTGGCGGTTTTAGCTAGGCAAACTGGGGTAAACTGTTCAAACTTGCAAGGCCAAAATTTTCAGTCGTTTGTGAATTGGTGACAACTTGTGAAATTGGACGCCAGAGGCAAATTGTGGAATTGAAAATGTTTTGTGTTGCTTTTTTGCTCTGAACTTTTCACATATTGATAAAATGACTATAGTGCGGTAACATTAGTTTCTCATTCACTGAGATTATGTATCAAAAATTGCAGTACGTATGCACTATAGATTAAATCCCCAACAAGTGTTCATTTTACTGTTAAAACTTCAAAACCTTCACATAGAATCTCTTTATGCTGATTAGCAGGTCTACGGCTGTAGTCGTTGAGTTTTAAAGAGAACAACTAGGAGGAAGTTTATCACAAATCCTGTACTAGAAATTAACAACAACATGCACGTTTATTTTCAGAATACTATCCAAAAAAATCTCATGCTCGTACTGGAAAAGTATTCGAAAAGTATTCGAACTGGAAAAAATCGAAATGGAAAAGTTTCAATTTGTAGTAAAAGGACTAGTTCTAGACGATGTCATAGCACATCATATTGGTGAGATCCTTTTGCATCACAGAGCAAATGTCAGTCGCGAAAGAGGCTTTGCAACGTGTCACTCCTGTTTGAAGTTGACTTTGTGCATCGATCTCCTACGCCATGAATATTTTCGCTGTTCTCAGGAACAATCAATAATCATTTGTTTAGTATTTAATTTAATCAAACTTAATCTATAGTGTGTCAGTGAGTTCTGTGATGGACGTTCTTTGTTAAACGATGTGGGCTTCAAGTAATGTAATTAAAAAAAATGAACAAATATTCGAGAGCTAGAACTCCTATTGTCACGAATTATATTGGTTAAACCGTTTTCACGTCAGAAACGTTTAATGAAATCATGTTGGAAATGTTCTTTGGAGGATATGGACTGTGGATAAGGTCAGAAGATCAAGAAACACGATTCACTAATTGTATTTCTTAAATAATTTTAATGATAACTTTTCACGTCATTTATCGAAAAACGTTCATAAATCAGACTCCACCAATAAGAATCAATAGAGAGATTTGTCCTAAGGTGTATTTCTACATGTGAAATTCATTCATAGTCCCAGTGAAAGTTACATTTTTAATGAATGCTGCAAGGGGTGAAGTTTAACGATGCAGATTCATTTGAAACAAATGCAAGATTTCTGATGTACAATTATCTTATTTGTATGGTGTCTCTAGGTGCGGAAATCAGAACTCTGTGCTATAAGTTCCCAGCTGCTGGCAGAGTAGCTGGGTGATTCAGCCAGGATGGATAGAGGAAACGCACTGGAAAACTTATATCGAATGAGCATATATAATTGACTCCGTTTAGTCTCGTGTATGACTAACCCATTTAAACACTTCATTCATTTATTAAATGTGTATAGAAACAATGTGTATAACGGGCATGGTAGCACATAGTTGTTTCGCTTCTTTACTCCAATTTTTACGCAACAGTTGTCCTAAAAAGAAGACCGTACAAAATACGAAAAAATTGGATCGCACACCAACTCGAGTCATACTCAATGGAATATTTTCAGGAAATTTGTCCTATAAAGAAATAGTCACCTTAGACTTAGACTTAAATTTGAGGGCCAGCGCTGGCTGGGGCCATTGAAACGGCCTTTAATTCTCAGTACAGTTTAAACCGCAACGATATCACAAAAATTTGCTGCATTTATTAACTATTTCAAAACGAACCCACGTACCCAAAAGCCACATTTAATAACTATTTCTAAGCCTAGTTTTGCACAGAAGCTTCTCATGCGTGGGTGATCTTCAGCAGCCGAGTGAGCCATCTTTGTTTGAAGCGCCAGGTACTCACGTGGCATTTATGCCGCTCTTAAGCCAGCTGTAAATAAGTAGGTGCCCTCAAAGCATCGCCTCTTAGTCTCCACTCTCCCCTCGCTCGTACATTTCACGAACCCTCACACCACTTTATTTGAGCGTCTTTTTAAGGCCTTGCGTGCACCTGTGGTGCTGCGTACACGTCTGTCAAGTAGTCTACTATTTTTACCTTACCTCGACTAGTCGACTATGTATTTTTATTGTACGTCGGCTAGTACAATGTGGGAAGCAAGGCGTGAACTTTGTTGTGAATGTAAGCAGTAGCCATCCATCACTAATCTTGCCACGTTGATTAACCCACTTAGCAAAAACAAGTTCATTTTCTACAGGCTTTTTTACGCAGTCTCAGGTGATGATTGAGTTTGATGTGTTTTAGGGTAGGTTGATTTAGTGGCGTAATGCTGATCGTACTGTAGAAATAATTAAATCTAAAGCTATTGAGAATTTGTACGCATGAATTACTTGGAACTTTGATTGTGTAATAACATCATGTAAACGGCGAAAAAATGTGAAAAAATTAAACTGAAGCTATACTCTAGAAATTCAAGTAATTATTTAAAGAAATATGATAGGTATTTTTATGCCTTCTGATGCTCACACAAGTTCTTCACAATTATTTATTAGATTTAGTTATCACTCCCATTTGATCCACCGTTAAATTTTGATTTGAAAAATCAAACGACATGATAGATATCTGATGTTACATTGGCCGCAATTTCATGCCTTCACATTATAACATTCACATTAACATTGGACATATAGGGAAATCGTGAGTATACCAGTTCATTCTAAAAACAACTACAGGGGACGATCACACAACTTCCTTTTTCAAAGCTTTTTGCTTTGAAAAAATTAAATCATACAATTGTCGCACCTTGTACAAACGCTACGTGTTGTGAAGATATGATCCAATGTATCTACGTATAGTGTCTTATGGAAAAGTTACTGATTACGTATTTCGTTTTTGGTTCATGTTCTAAATTTTTGAGCAAAAACTTAATAAAAACATTTGATGACTAACTAGAAATAGACAATCATTTGAAGAGAGAGCAGAACGTTTAAACATTATTTATAGCGTTCGACACACGTATATACAAACGCGTGCACCAGAGATTTGGGAAAACACACGAGGGCAAGCAACCCCCTGCGGCCAGTCAAAAAAATCAGTGAGATGCTCACGTCATCGTGAGGTGAAGTCGTCTTGTAATTGGGTAATTTCATCTTCAAATACATCTTTTTTACACTTTTTTATGATGCAAGATAATATCCTTCACTATGTTTGATTCAATTCTCACCTTCCTCCAAGAATTTAACGCAACTCAATGAGGCATTGTCGAACGTATTATTTATTCTCGTATTCGAGATTTCTCGTATTCGTATTATTTCTCTTTATTGACTTCCCATCAGACCAAGCAGTGACTTTAATTCATTAGGGTAATTTCTGAAGCATCTGATCGATCAGTACGCAGACCTCGATTATCAGCTTCATCAAGGGCGCCATTAGGGCACAAAGTGACGTGTTCTGTAAAAGAGTTCATTGGCTGGTCACTTTTCAATGTTAATGAAAATGCTTCTGAAATTCCATCAGCGAACACATTAGCCCGTTGATGATGGCGTAATTTTCCACTTCTAAAGTCTCGATGTATAATTTCAATTCATTAATTTTGTGACTGATGAAATCGGCTCCGAAGTTTTATAAGGCAGCATACACTACGGGACGGTTTCAAATGGTGTAATTCAGATTATTGAAGAACTCCGAACATATTCATTCTAGAGAAACATTTTCATATATTTTTGCTATCCATTGATTTACACATGTATAAGTACCTCAGGAAATAGAAAACAGAAAATGTTTTTTAGCACATAATTTGTTCGTAATCCGTCTGCTGGTAAGCAGATTGTTAATGACCAAAATTTCTAGATTTAACTTTCCATTCATTTTTTTCTCACATGCACTTCACATTGATTTTTTGAAGGAATGTTTTCAGTTTGTAATGATGTCCTTTCGAAAATACATATCGCCTATGAACTTGAGTCTACATGAAGCACCAAAGTTGACATAAATGACCCCAAATGTATGTATAGTGTACGGTTAAAGGTATTGTACGTTTTGAATGTTTTCAAAGCTGTTTGAAGGGAGCACTGATGCTTACATATGCATGGCGTTCAAGGGCACTTAATAGTGCTGGTGTTGATGTAAGGGAAGCCTTCTAATAACAACAATTGAATGGCATGTTGAGTGATGGTGCAAGAGTTGCATAAAAACAAGGATGAATCTGCTAGGCACGCTTCTTAGAGAGCCCAAAGTAAAACAAAATAGGGATAAATATGTCCTACATTTTGCTTCCGAAACAAGGAGAATGATTCTTTAAAGCAAAGTGAATGAGAAGGTAACATTCACAGCAACGACATATGAAGCACAGGTGAGAAACGCAGGTGTGCACTCTAATTGCTTTCAAGTTCATATGCAATGTCAGGTTTTGACATCAATAGACAATAAAGCAGTGTGCAGCAGTAATGATTTAAGACAGAATAATATTGATCATAAATATTACTCCCGTAATAAGATCAAAGCGTTATTGTAGCATAGTATATTACGCTTGTTCATGTAAGATGTGTATAAACGTATGCTACTAAAACACCTCTAATATCTTAAAAATTTGTCGCATAAATAAAGACCATAACTAGTAACGTGTTCGTACTAAACTGTTTTACCTTCTGTCAAATGTAGCAAGTGCTCGAATACACCAGCATAATCACCAGTCTAATAAGTGGATTATGTGCGCACTTTTTCTCTCATTTTCAGTACAACTATCTAGCAAAAGTAATAAAAAATATTTAAAAAATTATAAACCTCTGCGTTGGAAACCTAAGATTTTTGGCAACTCAGAAAAATTTCTCGTGGCCTGAGTGTATCATTGATCCCTGCTGGTGGATAGCACAACTAACCGCAGAAGTGGCTTGGAAGAGGGCTGTCACCACCGTAGAGTTCTCTGTAAGCTGAGCCCACCAGGTTCTTTGCACTGGGCTTGGTTTCCGTCCTGCCCCATCGCTGGTCAGGCCACGGTTGCACGGTTTCTCTTTTCAGTGGTTTCCGCAAATTGTGCTTGAGTGCTCAGGGTTAATGGATCTAGGATTCCCTCTCCGCTGGGGCTCCTTAAATTACGTGTTCGTGGGAGCACGGTCGTAGCTGTCCGCCATGTTGATTTTCCCTGCGCTGCCTCTGGTGTTAGCACATGCAAGGCATTAAATCCTTGATAAAATCCCCCAAATACCTAAAACCCCCAAAGAAATCCAAAGGCAGATTGTATTTTCTTATGGTTGACTAATATAAAAAATATTTATTCTCCTAACGCATTTTTTAATCGAGCATTGAAACGGTTTCGGACACGTAAGCGAATATGGTTTAAATTGCGTCAAATATGTACACAAAATATCACTAAATGTATTAAACAACAAAACTACACAGAAAAATCAAATATTCATCATATTTTAGGGGCATCGAAGCATCGGGTACAATTTCTCAGACAGCAAGGCTGCAAGAATTACGACAAACCTCCATTCGGATTTTGTTTTAGACAGCATGTACTCCAATGTTTACTTCAGGTGACACTTTGCTCCTCAAATGCCATTTAATATTCTACTATATTGACAGGTATGCTTGGTCAGATGTCAATCTTGAGTTCTGCGTGCGGAGCGTACGTTCTGATAACGTATGAAGTGATTATAGAGACGAAGACAAAATTGTCATCAGCCTGACATGTCGTACAAAAAATTGCAACACTAAGATGCAGGTTTTTGATCGTTCAGGTGACGCAGACGAGCATCTATTGGGTCAATGAGAGACCCTCGGAATCGACCGGTAGATAATGAATTTCACTTCACCAAAGAAACAATAATGATAAACTTACTAAGCTACTGTGCGATTTAGAGATAATGATATTAAAACAATTATTTATTCAAAATGTTTGATCGCAATTTGTAATAAAACATGAATGACAATGAAACGCCATAAGTTAGACATTTATTTTTATTGCTTCAAATGTGCAGAATGCCCTCTGAGCTAATCCCTGCACAGCTCTGCTCTTTCCTAGGTGTGGCTTGTAATTTTTCTGACATCTTCTTCACTGATATTGGCTGCGAAGTCCACAATACTTTTCAACTCTGCCAGTGCGCTTGGTTGACACCTGTGTGCGTCATAGCCAAGGCCCAGAAACAGAAAGCAAGAGGGGACAAATCTTTAGAGTAAGGGGACCAATGGTGGTCTGTCCAACGTCAAATCAATCTGCAACCAAACTTGAAATCCAGAAAGTGGAGACACGGGACTATCACATGGCAGTCAGAGTCCTCTTAGTGAAACCAGTACTGAATGTGATGATGATAAACGATGACTGTTGCTGACTGAATGGAAAATTTTGTTTGAAATAATAACATAAGCTGCTGACTTTGGCCTTTTCAGACTACCACTTTCGAGATGAAATAACAAGAACTGTGAAATTCATGCCCCTTTATTTAAACGTTAGACTTCTTCAATCCTCTGTGGTGGCATAAAAACCTATAGTTCATTAAACTACATATCTACATATATAATCGACAATGTATCTCCATCTCTCTATCTGTGTATGTCCACCCCAATACTTCCTCTCTAATACTGAAGAAAAATTATTGAACTGAAATCAGAACGAGTACGCATGTATTACAAGCATTGTATTGTGGATATTAAAAATGCTGGACACTATAAAATACTTAATTTTTTCCGTTATTAGCTTTCATCTCCTACACGGCCATGTTATCAGTAAATACGCTACAGAATGGAAGTTCTGTATATATTCATGAAAAATATTCAGATTATGATAGAACCACAGGTAAAACTAAAATATATATTTCTTTCATACATCCTTGATTTTATCACTCTTAAACCAAGTAATTTCAACGGGTACTATCTAGACCCTGTTAACGGTAGATAAAATACAGAATTAGCAAAAAATGAATTATTATTTTCAATCAATTACTGTTCTGCTATTACTATCTGTAAATTATTCTGGAATATGTTGTACTGGCCCTAACACTTGTTTTTATGTACACACTAGATAGTTCCCGTAGAAATTCCACAATTTAGATTTGACTAATCTATATATTAATACGATTGCAACTATTTATCTATGTGTGTCACACCCTTCATCACTAAATTTCGGTATCTATGCTACACCTCGATCATAAACCTCCACTCGTAAAGATTACAGGAAAGTTCTTAATAAGGGCCATACATTATTTTACTTATTTAAATTATGTACGTACTTTGAGTGTTACAATCATGATGATCCCTTAATTTAGAATAACCAGTTTGTAGTTATTCCCCTCGATAATAATACACAGTTTGTTGCTTGCTCGCTTGCTTGGTCAGTCTTTCTCAAGCTCCTAAGAAATTAGATAGGAGAAAATTCGTTAGGAGATAGACAGTTTCGTGTAGGCTTCCAGTGTGGCTCCAAGTGATGTTTCGCCGTCCAAATGATTTCCTAATTACTAATGTTAAAATCTTAACAAACAATTTTCGCTTCAGTGTCGGAACAGTTTTCTTTACGCTGCTATGTAGCGTCCTCGAATTTGTTTTTTAATTTCTTAGAATCGCATGCTGGGATTTTTTTACCCTATCGACTTAACCCTGAAGCACTGAACATGGGTATAGATTTCACTAGCCTCGGACAAACTATACCCATGTTCAGTGTTCCAGGATTAATAATTATCGTGTTCCTTTACTTTAATTTTTCGTTCATCCTACATTTTTACCTGCTACTTGCCTACTTCACGTTCTTTTATTGAGCCTAAATTATATATGAGCCATTTAATGAGAACAAACTAGATACCAAAAATCATTCGAGACCATACACCTCTAGCATGTCAGCAGCGCTACGGAGAGAAGAACCATCGACATCCAAATATTAATCCAGCGTTCTGTGCTATCTGACACGCTGGGCATTAATTGGACCCTCATAATTAGGGAATTTTGGATAGTCACATTCGAAGCACCAGTTCATCTCACCAGTGCGTGCCCTGGAACAAGAGCACCAGTAACAGCATTGTATCAAGTCAGATCTGTATTACATGCACGCAGTCGCACTGTGCTAACGGGACAAAAAACACGATATTATGAAGTGTACGGGGGAATTTGGAGCACCAAGCAAGGAACACCAAGCAAGCAACACCAAGCGAGGAACACCAAGCGAAGAACACTATGTGAGAAACACTAAATAAGGAGCACTAAATGGAGAACATTAAGCGAGAAACAGGAAGTGAGGAACACCAAGTGAGGAACACCTCTAGTGATAGAACATCCAGAGAGCGAACACTAGTTGAAGGGTGGACAGCACCACGGGAAAAAATGCAAGTAGTCCACTAGTGCTGTCCACCCTTCAGTTGAGGGAACACCCATCAGGAGAACACCAATAAAAGCAACCTGGCTTTGCTAGGATGAACAACATATCGGTGACTGTTGTGCTATAATGACAGTTGAATGATTCAGTGTTTTTCTTATCAATGGTAGAGTCTTTGTTCTATAATTAATCAAAATGTGTAGTCGAGTTCATATGATGCTCAGTACCAGTGACCACAGCAGTATTATATTGACGGAACCGATGATCAAGATTCAACAAATAATAATTCATGTATAACGCTACGATGGCACAATATATGCTAAGTACGATCATGTATTGCCGGATCAGAGTCTTTTTGTGCTGTATTTAGTGAATTATTGGAACTTTATGTGAAACCTTTCGTACTCCATAGCAGTACTCTCGTGAGTTGCTGCAGTCATTTTATTTTACAAGAAAACGCATTAAGCTCTTCTTCGCTTTCCAGTACCTTACTGCCAATTTATGGATACAACTTTCTGCTCGTGAGCTTGCTTAATCTTGAAGACCAGTTCAGAGAGTATTTTTCTTCCCGTATCTTCCTAATGGAGAATGTGGCAGGCGAAACGATGGATTCTTGAGACTTTCGCAAGCTCGGACGCTCGAGCTTACTTAAGGGATTTCTCAAAACAGAAATATATTAGAGATCCCAGTGCACAACCACCAGCATATTCCATGCCTTCATATGGAATTGCGATTCCTTCTCAGTCTTGTTTTTTGGGACTAAACTCTGTTGGAGTTGTTCGAGGAAACAATTGTTTCTGCACTCATTAACGTAGGTACTGGTTATCCTCGAGGGTACCAAACAACAACTCTTCCTTTAATATGCCCCTGAAATAATCCACAGAAGCCGAAGTAATCGCTCTAATCCTCGTGCAGTGAATAAATGGTTGAGAAATAAAGCTTCATAGCTTTGTCTTTCTGATGAATTGTGGTGGGAAGCAGCGCCAGACATCGTGAGATCTAAGGTGAGATCGTAGGTTTTATGCATACTAGATCCACACGTGAAAAATCACGGTTTTTACTAAAGTTTTCATTTTAATTTGCCAGTGGACGCGGGCTTTGCAAAAGAGTTCCCCATTGATGGATGTGCCTTTGCTATCCACAATACAATGCTTACAATCCATGTATACCCTACGAAATTTCCTCTTATCTAAATCCGTAAGTGCGTCTATTATACAGAGTGGCCTATAGGTAAGGTACCTTTTTAAAACTATTTTCAAGAAAATCACAATTCCGAAAACAATAACTCAATTTCCAAAATCTTTGGCCTTATACTAAGTGGTAGCCAGGTTACTGGTCAAACTAATTCAAAACATTTCTTTCCGTATTATTAATTAAAAATGTCAAACAATCATGATGAATTTGAACAGAAAAAAGTCCAAAGAAAATTTTTATTTGTAAAAATAAACCGATTGTGTATTCTGGATACCATAATGTAAGTGAAAGAGAATTGAATTGACACAGAAAAATAATGCAATAGACTGATTTCTGGTATTTCTTAAGCTTTATCCTTGTTGCTATCAAAGCTATCGATTAGAAGAGTGTGACACAGGGACAGACGGACGGACGGTCGCGACTCTTATTATAGTATAGATAAATAGATTTGTGTAACCCACAAGAATATCGTCCGTTTCGTGTTCAAATCGTATGTGAAGCAAAGAAATTGCAAACATCTACATATATAATAAACAGTGGATATCCATTTTTCTCTCTCTCTCTATGTCCGTTCCAAGACTTCGTATCTATTACTGAAGAAAAATTATTGAGCTGAAATTAAAACGGGTATGCATTTATTATAAGCATTATATTGTGGATACCAAAGGCATCGGATTACTATAAAATGCTTCATTTTTTCTGCCTTAGCTTTCTTCTCTTACGCAGCCATGTTATAGGTAGATAAGATACAGAATGGAAATTTTTTATTTTTATGAAAAATATTCAGATTTTGATAGTACCACGGGTGAAACTGAAAAAATGTATTTTATTTCATAGATCCTTAATTTTGTCACTTTTAAATTAAGGAATTTCAACGGGTACTATCTGGGTCATGTTATCGGCAGATAAGATATACAATGAAAGTTCTGTATATATTAATGAAAAGTATTTACTTAAAACCCAATAATTCGTCGTAAATCTTTAATCCATTCATCTCTATAATAATTTCAAATCAAAAAAATCTAAACCTTGAAACTTCCACGGGAACGGTATAATATTTAATTTCATAGATCCTTAATTTTATCACTTTTAAACCAAGGAATTTCAACGGATACTATCTGGGCCATGTTATCGGTAGATAAGATACAGAATGGAAGTTCTGCATATATGATATACAAAGTATTTATTTGACACAAAATAATTCGTCATAAATATTTAATATATATATTTTTATAATAATTTCAAATCATTCAAATCTAAATCGTGAAATTTCTACCGGAACTGGCTAGTGTGTAATATTACACAGCAATGGGAATTTTGATCGACCAGTTTCATACGAGAAAAAAGCGTGCTGCCGGTGTGTATTTTCGTGTTTGCTTAATAATCAAGTATGAAACAGGTTTTTCCTCATTCTCTCACGAGGTGGTAAAAAAATTCTATAGTGTGCATTCACTAAAATAATTTCACGTCCTGGATATTGAACTATATTTATGAAGACTGTTATTAAAAATGCAACATTCTACCAACGAAATTAAGTTCATGGAAGCACAAGCTGGAGTGAAAATCTGTAGCTATTGGCTTTTCTAGTAGGTTATTGCTAATGGATATGAAAATCGTTTCATCTACAAACTGGCGTTATAAACTGGTGGAATAATAATAAGACACCGGAACAACGAAAAATTTTATGTATATCCTACACGTATATGCTATATACAGGTACTCAGTATGTATTTTTACCAACTTTTGAAGAAAGAAAATTTCTTTTGGAAATTTGTTTTCCAGGGTGGAGACAATTATAAGACAGGCTAGAGACATTGTAATTCTGTTACTTCTGATTGACAGAAGACGAATAAGTGCGCATGTATTTTATAAACAAGCTTTCTCATTTATAGAAGCATTTTGCAAGATAATTAACCGATTCGGAGAATCATTACAGAATCCGTGAAATTTTACTCCTGATGATGAAAAAAAAGAGTAAATTTCTGTCCACTATCATGAAGGAAAACCTGTAAGTTTTATTGTGAGAGAATTATCAACATATCGTAAGATTGCAAGAAGTTATTTGAAAGATCCAGAGGGTTATGGTCCAGTAAAACATCCAGGCCCTGCCCAAAATTACAGCTACAGCTCGACGTCGACTCTTTCAAGAAGCTTCAATGGGTGAATTGTGCTCACGAGATCTCCAACTGAGGGTAAACTTACCAGTCACCCCAAAAAGAGTTTGTAATATTCTCCATGGTTCACCTCGTTTCGTATTTCAAAGCCGAAAAAAGCCCTGCTCTAACGGTAGAACATGAAAAGAAACGTTTATGCT
This sequence comes from Trinorchestia longiramus, assembly GCA_006783055.1. Lineage (NCBI taxonomy): Eukaryota > Metazoa > Arthropoda > Malacostraca > Amphipoda > Talitridae > Trinorchestia > Trinorchestia longiramus. Next base: position 213,986 of record VCRD01000316.1, read on the forward strand.
GGGTCAAGGAACAAGCAACTTGGAATGAAAAACAGACGTGTTTTCTGATGAGAAAAAATTCTACTTAGTTGGCCCTGCTGGTGGCCAGCAATACTAGCATGGTTTAAAAAAAAAAAGAGGGGAAACATTTTTTAAAACGATCATTCGGCGGAGGATCTGTAATGATCTGGGGAGGTTTTCATTCGATTGGAAAAACTGATTCAGTGTTCATGGAAAAAACAAAACTTTGTATGATTCATAAATATATTGGTAGAAAGTCTCGTAACACTTTTTAGTATTTTTGGAAACGATTATGCAATTTTCTAGTAAAACAATGCAGTAATCCACACCTATAGAGTCAGTAAAGACTAGTTTGAAGTGTATAACATTGTTTTGATATCAACCGATGCTCCGCCAAGTGTCAAAGGTGAACAAGGGTGCAAGTGTTGGTGTACTTGCTCCCTTGTCCACCTTCTTCATGGACGTCGGTCAATCTTTAGATTTTCTACACCATTCCCGTGCACAACCCTCGCTCATAAAGTTGTCAGCGCGCTTTTTGCTCTTTGTTTAGTACTACGTTCTTCGGCTTGTAGAAAACGGATTGCACTTCGTAACTCACAGTTGGTTGGAGCGTCAGTAGTAGCAGTCATATTCAATTGCCTGTACCTTAAGCAATCGGACTGCATCTGTTTTAGCGATTATGTGGAGAAATAAGTAAGACTCTGCAGTACTTTTAATCGTAAAATTATTATGTTATGTGAATTTGACTTTTTTAAGCGCATCAAAGATTTAAAAGAAGCAGTACTCTTGTATGTAAGGTGCACTTGACTGAATAGTTTTTTCTATTTTTGCCTTCCCTTTGACTCGTGTATGCAGCGTTTACTTTAAAAGTGGATAATTTAATCGATGAATAGGAAAGTTTGCCCCAATATTTAAGTTTAATAGAAATAAAATTTACGTGCCGTATACAGATCTGTTATTTTCTTGCATGCTGATGCTTTGAGTAAAAACGAAACTTGGACCTGCTGAATAATTGTCGCCTGTAATTTCCATTCGAAGTCACTTCACTGGAAACAGTGTGAAAAAGGCGGAATTTCAATGAGATGCGCAGTACAATCGAAAGTCGTAATTGTTACTCACAAAATTGCTTTCAGCGACTATGGTATTGAACAAGTTTCTTTTTTTGTTAACCAAACATCCTCAGCGTTTTTCAGTACAGGGGCGGTTTTATTATTTAGCTTTCAAAACTTGACAGGACTTCAGATTTCAAAGAAAAAATTGGACGAAACATGTATGAAATGGAATCTCAGTAATGAACTTTAAATGCAGTACCACTTGAAAAAAATAGACGTAAATCTTTCATCGCTTTTTGCACTCCCTGTAACTTTTATAGCAATTTTGTTCACAATGAATGACTATTCTTGCAGAGAGTCAATACAATATTCATAATTACCATACGCGTAACTCCTTTGGCAGCTGTTTCATTTCCTGAGCAGCACCTCAATAATTTCCCCCCTGGATTTTGCGAACGTTTCATTGTCTTAAAAAGTAGACCCACTGGGACGCTAGAAGTGTTTGCTTCGGAACACATTCGAGGGATGGTGAACCTCTGCACTCACCCTGCGACCGTCGTGAGTCAACACCTGAACTCTTGACTAGACACTCACCTCCTCGCTGCCTCTTCTCAAATGAAACCGTTAAGCACGCACGCTTCAAGCGTCTCAATACGCTTGAATTTCCAGCGATGGAGTTCATCGATCTGATCTCAAACACATGACTCTGCATTTGCGCTAAGTTGCTTCTTATTTTCAATCCTTCTCAGTTGACCCACGCGCTTGTTCAGTCAAACTTTCAACTTTAGCGGAATTCGGTTACATTGTTTTCATTATTCTTTTCTCTTATTAATAAATTAAATTGTTTACATAATAACAAAGCCTTGTCTTCAAAGGAGGAATTCGAAACGGATACATTCACTGGTGAAGGACGAACGTGTGGCAGGTGTTTGTATTTCCCTTCATGAGTTTGCAGAAATAGTGTAGATTGGTACTCATTGCGAGACTTGTAGGAATTAAAACCGTACAAATTTTACATCAGGCTTTTTATTTATGAATATCTCCTAGAAAATAACTACAGCAGGCGATGTATAATCAGACTTTCCGCTACCGCACTTCGAGAAGTCAAAATTAGTCTCATTCGCTGACACCGCAGTCTGTCTCAGAGCAAGGCCTTTTCTTGGTCATGTCGGGAGAGGGCCTCCGCTTCTCATTTTAATCTCGGAGAATTTCACGCCAAGTGCCATCTTGCTTAAGTTTGACGTAAGCTTGACGGAGCAATCTGTCTTGACGACCCGTACTGAGCAAACGACCCGTCGACTCCTACAAGAAAGGACGCTGCTTTTATTTCGCCCGAAATGCACTGGTCGCCCAAGAAAAAATCTTACTTGCGGGCAGCCAAAAATCTTCTCAGAACTTGAAGCCGTATGTATTCTGCTGCTCTAGAACAGACTTTTTTGATCGAGGGGAGGGGGCATTTTTTCTTAACATTTCTATTTATTTTTCCGCTTTACTACCGAGGAAAATGATAACATTCTTTAGAGAATATTATTTCGTAAATTCTCCAGTATTTCCTCGCTTATTTTGAGCACGATCTTTTAGCAGAGACCGTGCACATTACGCGCATATTTCTTTGCATATTTCCAGGACATGACATTGTTAGTTTGTTGTGAATGACAATTTCGTTGACAGGTAATAGGTGCCTTCGTTTCCGTTGACAATTAACAGGTACAGATAGAAACGGCACCACGACAAAGGCGTGATACGTACTTCTCATTCCGGCCTTGAACATGTCAACATCAGGTCTCTATGTAATTATCAGCGGACCGAGTGTGCGTATTCTTGGCAATGCTGAGTCTATAAATCATCTTGTCACTACACGCAGCACGTGAGCAACTGTAGGTTTTCTCAAACAAAAAACGAACATTAAAATACGTTTAAAGTAATAAAATGAAACACTCACTCTACCCAAATTATTATGACGATACAAGATGCAAACGTCTCTCGAAATTATTGAACAGATTAGATGTGATTAGAATAATCGCAATTAACTCGTCAACTATTCGTTTGTATTGTTTAATTCTTGAAACGGTGCTGCTTTTACTTTCATTTTGACATATTTTAAAGAGAAAATAACTGTTTGCTTTATCTCTCGCTTGGGTCACTCTGTTCTGAATCAGTCATTCTACTGTGTAACAGTAAAAAATGTATTCACCAGGTTAAAGACTTGATGATATCTCAATTTCAAAAATGATCAACACACTTATTTCGCTAGTTCTACTAAAGATTTGATCAAAAAAAAATCACACCTTTTGTTGTGTTTACAACTGCCGGAGCTGCGGCCTGTTGCCATATACATAAAAAACCGGCAGTTTCATCCTATTGTAAGAGGACACAACAAATGTATTTTTATTTGTCTCACAGCTCTATCTGTTCCCAAAAACATAAAAAATTTTTACTCTGCTTCGCACTGCCAAGGATAATAAAAAGTCCCACATGATACATGAAACGTTCTGTATTACATTCTACTTAATAAATCGATCAGACGGAGTAGTATGAGGGCATTTCTTCCTCTTTTTTTACAGCCTATTTGCTTAGACTAAAAGTGAAGAATAAATTTTTCAGTAAAACGAAGAAATAACCCAAGTAAAATGGACATCTCAGGGACTCAGGACTCAAATGCTGACTTACTGCATGACGAGTTCAAAGGAATTCTGACACACTCGAAAACAATATATACATCACACAGGCATCAACAATACAATTGAAACGAGATCATTCTGTAGAGTGAGAAGGCTTTTACACGAAGCACGTGATTCACAGTTCTCTTGCAACATAAAATAATGCATTGGTGCTCAAGAACCCTAATAGGCAACGATGTAAAATCAGATAAAAAATGGAAATTTTTATTTTTTCGTCCACAGGTGAGTGCGCTGCGATGCTCACAGCAGGATGTACACATTGCTTAGTTTCTACGATCAAGATTATTGGCTAGTACAAAATACACGGTCATTTGTATATAGTCACAGCAAGAACAACGATAAATACAAAATGAAACAGACAGAGAAGCGTATGGTACAGTATTGCACATGTAAAGTTTTAATCTTACGCTCAAAATGCACACAAATTGACAAAATTTAGTATCCCAATTGAAGGAAGTCCTACTTTGCCATTATTTTCATGGTAATTACTTATAAGTTGTGATACCCATTCATTGAATGGGCTCACATAATTTCCCGACTAATCAGGCAGGTGTTTGGAAACCAACAAAAATAAATATTTGAGAAAATAAATTTCTTCCACTTGTTACACTGACATTTTAATCGCTGGATATTTTCAATGACGGTGGAACTCATGAAAATTGAACACACAACACGTTTATGCGAAGGCAACACTCTTGTGTCATAGCAACACATTGGTGTCAATGTGGGTTAAAAAGAGCAGCACGACATCAGTGAACAGGGGTATCCTAATACTAGGTCATACTGTATGCTAGGCACCTACCCAGCTATACACTTGAAGTATAATACATTTTCATGCAGTATTTATGGTAATTAAGGTGGAAAAATTTGTGTGCGTTACTCCAATTCGAATGATTTAAAAATAGTTCAAATTGTTGTCACATTTAGAGCTCAATCATCTTGTTTATGAGTAAAACATATTGATGAGTTGTAAAAGGTCAGATGAATCGTCCACATACACTGGCCTGCCAAAATATATGATGTCAGGATCATTATAAAAATGAACAGCCAGTCAGAGCAGCCTCATAAGATAAATTTCATACACCTATGTTCGAATTATTTACTTGAAGGGTAAAAGAGCATTTTAAATTACGGATGAATAGAAGGAAACGCCGTATAAATAATCGTCGATAAAGGAATAGCAGTCATTTTCTTATGATACTTCAGGGCTCCGAAAAACAACCCTGTCACCACGACGATCCGCCGTGCAATCTATTATGGCAATTGGGGTGAAGAGCTGCCACCACACTAGCATCTGGCACACTAGCATCTGGCACACTAGCATCTGACACACTAGCATCTGGCACACTAGCATCTGGCACACTAGCATCTGACACACTAGCATCTGGCACACTAGCATCTGACACACTAGCATCTGACACACTAGTATCTGGCACACTAACACAGCACAGGCATTATAAGGCTCAGGCCTGAGCAGTGTTTTGCCGTCACAGGAAACTATATTGCAAGACTTCGTGCTAGAAAGATTTTAAGATTGCAGCGTTTAATGTTTCCAGAAAAGCAAGTTCGACACAACATGAGATTACGAATCAAATTTGTAAGACAATATAGGTGCAGTTTGAAGGCAATCGTTTGGAGGAGAGAACTTCAATGAAATGATATCCCAACATGATATTCGCAACATTTAAATTTTTCCGTTCCTACCGAAATTTTTTCGTGTGTTATTGAAGTGATACGAAGCTATCGGTGACGCTACTGAAAGCGTAATTGACGCTGTAGAATTTTATTATTGATGTCTGATGATAAATTGCATGGAATAGGCGCCAAAGTTATTTTCTTTTATCGTGTATCCTTCTTCTTTGTCAACCAGAACAAAAAAGATTCATCAGAACAGAAGAGAGAATAATAAAAGAGAATTATTATTTTAGCAATTTTCACGATCCAAAAAAATAGAGGCAAATCTCATCTTAAGGTTGCATGGGCTGTTCGGATCACATTACGAGTTTGAAAATGACGGACCGGCGCCGATGAAAAGTGCGCTGCACACGATGATTGAACAAGGCCTAATGATGTTTGCAAAGGAGGCTCCTGCAAACACCGCCACCTTTACTCTGCGCAGCAAAAATTCCAAGACAAAAACCTAATAGCCATAAGTTCAAATTGGATCCAAGGAATGGGCGAATCCTAAAAACAGTGCCTCACAAAATTGACAAAAGAATGGCACAAATACGAGCATTTCTCATGCTGCTTGTTTCGAGGTGAAAGTAACATGGAGAATCAATGACGATGGAGCAATGCATTCTGATTCTATCACTTTGCTTGCAACACTCATGTCTTTTGAACGTTAGTTTCAAGAAAAGAGTCAGGTAATGATGAACATTTGTAGGAGCATAAATTCTGCACATGAAATTACGACGAAATATGGCTTTTGAAGTTTATTGAGTGTATTCTGAATTCTGTTCTGTATTATCTGATAGTTTTTTAGCGATCATATCATTATTTAATAACATAGTGTCAGAGCTCTTTTTAACCAAAACAACATTTACAAATGAAAAAAATGTATATACAAAATATTCTTATTGAAACAGTCCGAATCAAAATAAAATCAAACAATTGAAAATACTGTATATAAATTCCGACAAGACATTCGAATTCCAAAGTACAGAAACTAAACATGCAATACATTCGTGCTTTTATGAAAAATGCTTTTCGATACATTTCGTGTTCCTTGCATATTCTCTATGCTGACTGAGTATTAGACTTGATATACTATCTTTAGTCAAGTTTTTATTCAAGAGATAATTGCCTATGAAGTTCAAGCTAAACAGCAGTGAGTGATGAGTAGTAAATTTAATTTGATGGCTACTCAACAATTAAGTATTCAATTTTATCTCAAAAACATTACACAATTTCAAACATTTAATGCAGAAAACATAAGAGAGCTGTGGAATAAGCCAGGCTGACAGCAATGTGAAGGAGATCAATGCGAAGTCCATTAAGTACGAAAATGACTTCAATAACTATGAATAATACGCACACATTGGCCGTAAGTAACAGTAGTACCTGACAACCAATCACACGTAAACTTTTATTCATGCAGAGAGCATACCCTTCGTAAAAACGTTTGTTCGATAATCATGTTCATGTACTTCTAAATTTTAATGCGTGTATAAATGTTTAATCATATTCCGAAGACGAATATCAATACATCATCCCTCCATGACAAGAATGTCCTAATGTTCATATGAATTTTAGTAAATGAAATGCTATGAAAAAAATTCACAAAAATTTCAGTGACATGAAAATGCAAGCTTGATAACTCAAAGCAGAACCAACATTGAACCTACAACCAAACAGGACAGGAGAAGCCGTCGACGGCACAACCTCATGCGATGTCCTGAACTATTTGCACCCGAGATTTCAGCGCACGCATGAACCAAAGAGAGACGACATGAAACCGTCAGCGTTTGGGGAAACATAAATAATGCGGCAACAAAGGGCGAGCGGCAATAGGGTCTCCGTAACAATGGTAAGAGGAGTAGGAGCAAGAGCGCTCGCTACCAACGTTATTGATCCGAGCATCTCCTTACGAACGCAAAAGAAAGGGCCAGGCTGCATGTCTGTTATTTGGGCCTGTCTTGTTCTTGTATATTTTATTGGGGCGTTAATAGTGCATTATGGGACATCTGAGCCACTGAGCTTGCGCTCCTACCTCGATTTGCTTCTCGTTGCACGGAATGCACACGTCGTTATTTTGAGTCGTAATACAAGTTTTGCTTTCAAAACACCATCCTTTCCAATTTTTTGAGCATTTTTTAAAGTACCCAAAACATATAGCCAAGGAATTAGAGAATCATATCAATAGCCATCAAAATTGTCACTCAGGGTAGGGTGGCAAAATCGGTGATTTTTTAGCATACTAAACCTTTCACGTAAGTGAACAATCTGAGATGATAATTACCTAGAATATTTTCTTAAATAGTTTGAATTTCCGCTGGATCCATCAGTAAATGAGTAAATTAGTGAAAGTAATAGTCTTGGGACGACTGTGTTCATAAATATTTAAGGCGGCAGGAAAGAAAAATCATATCCGCAATACGCATTCTATGACCGTACAGAAGCTCTCATGTAAGGACGATCGATACACAAGGATAAAACTCCAGTCAGAAAACGTTGTTGAAAATTGAATAGCCCTTAAGATTTAATAGCCGTGAACATGACGCAGCCAAACGTACAGATACAGCGACTGCGTTGTGTTAATTTGATGCAGTACTGTTATCTTCGAAAGAGCTTCCGTGGAATGGCTTGTAACACTGAAATGTAATGCATTATTTTCCGTACTATTCTTACCTACGATCTTGCGATACAGAGCGAGACATGAGATGATCACAAAAGGTTATACGAGTACACAATCATGCATTCATTAACACATGAGGCCACTGGCTTTAGATAGAACAAAATAAAGAGAAGTAGGACGGGGAGAAGAGTTATGATTAAAATGCAGTCGCGTGACGCCAAATGGACGGTGGACACATAATTGGAGGATAATTCTGCCATGAAGGGGACGGCTTTGTGAGCTCTATTGCTGTATTTCCGACTCCAATAACACTAGACCATCTCGATGAATTCCTTTCAACGATACAGAATTTAATCACTCACATTTTCAATATTTTAGCCGAGACAAATTTCCTACCAATACGCAACACTTCAGATGCAAAATTAATTCAAAACAAACGAAGTATGAGTTGAATATATTCTGTGCAGTAATGTCATGATGGTTCATAAACTACAGACAATGAATCATTTCATTCATAAACACTTAAGTTCTAGGCAAAAACTGTTCAATCAGAAAATAATTATGCAATACATTATGGCACATTGTGTTGTAAAATTTAACAAGCAATTGGAGAACTAATTTTGGAAGAAGCTACTCGAAGTAAAACTTTCAGTATTCATGCAAGTAAACAAAAAATATTTATTCTAAATGTTCAACATTCGTGAATAAAGCTTATAAATTACACATAGTATGTTTGGCCACTAGTTGAAGATGGAAGAGTTACTGGAGACTGGAAAATCCAAGTAGTTCCAGCGCCACTGGATGACGCATCTCGTTTAGACGTGTTGCGTGCTTCGTCCGGTCGGGCTAGGGGCGAGATGTAGCTCTCGTCTAACTCGTTTGATAAATTAGAATCTCTATGGACTGAGCCAGAATTGTTGGCCGCATTATTGTTATTTGGCATCAGAGGACCCCCTGAACTTTCGTCCATGAGGTTCTTGGACGTGATAGACGGCGTTCGGAACTTGGGCAGCATGTTCAACAAAAGGCTTTGGTCCGACTCTGGAGAGGACCGCTTGTGATGACCTTGAGGAGGATGAGGAGAGTGTGGAACTTGATATTGTTGAGGCTCTTGATAATGATCAGCTCTATTCTGAACTAAATGCTGATGACGCAAGGACAGTAAAGGTGGACTCAACTGACCAGATGCAGAACCATTCATAAGCAAAGGGACGGCAGCGTTGGATGGGTGAACGTTCTTAGAAGCACCCGGAGATGAGTGACCTCCAAAGATTTCAGCTTGTGAGTGAAGAGTGTCATCACATTCGCTGACTGACATGTAAGTATGATCCCCGTCAGGAGGACGAGGGGACGATGCAGAGGGAGATTGACTGTTCTTGGCTGCAGATACTTGGAACCACGGGGGAGCTCCAAGATCCGGTTTCATATTCCATTCAGGAACATTTGAAGTAATTGCAGTTTCCCAATAGGGGTTTAGTGTCAAATTCTTGTTGGGATGACAAGTAAATTTGGTTTGGTCAGAGGCAGGAGCCTCTGCAACGACGAGTGGAGAACTTACTGATTTACCAAGAGCATTGTCTTCATATCGTCTCCTGTGCCGAAGAGAAGGGAGAGCGCGTCTCAAACGCTCCCAAAACCTAGGATCTCGAGGTCTAAAACTAAACGAAGCTTTTCTAATTAGGTTGATCATTTCCGAGTCTAACTCACTTCTCGGGATGTCATCCAAATTTACAAGGATTATACTTTTTTTCGATAGTTTTCTAGCGGCATCGACATGAGTGCTCTTAAAGTCATATTTACACCACTCACTGTCAACTAAACCACGAGACACGACGAGCAGGAGACGCTTACTGCAAGCAATGCCTTCCGACATGGCTTGAGCAACAAAAGGTGCGGAAGGAGATGAACAGTTCCTATACACAGCACACGTTCTGTAGCCTCTTACCTCAAGTTCTGGAGCTAGAACACTGTATACCCAAGTACTATCCTTGTTACTATGGCTAATGAATACATCAAAGAGTTTTTCACTTTCTTCAACGTAAGTGGAGCTCTTTTCAGACAAGTTTTTCGAGTACTGGTTAGATGCCCACAATTTTATTCTCCTCCTATATACGACACCAATAAACACCACGACGATAATTACAAGGATAATGCCAACACTAATACTAGAGAACATGATGTAATCATTAACCATCAGAGTATTCATGTGTGCCGTCGCCACATAATGGTCACAGTGGCCTGGCGAGTTTGCCAATATTCGTGGTCCTTCTTTGCCACTTCTGACATGGTAGCAGCTGATTTCATTCACTTCACTAGCCTTTATACGATTGGCTTCTAACCACGCTTTTAAGTTTGCAAGAAAGTTGCATTCACAGCTCCACCGATTACGATGAAGTCCTACCTCTACGAGGAATGGATTAAGTCCTAAATTCCAGACTGGAAACACAGAAATTCTGTTGCCTTCCAAACGAAGCACTTCCAAAGACCTCAACGAAGTGAAAGTTGTGTTTCCTATATGTGAAATTAAATTGTCATTAATGTACAGCTCAAGAAGATTGTGAAGTAAAACGAACTCATAACCGTGAAGTTTCTCCAAGAAGTTGTGATCTAGTCGAAGAACTTTGAGGTTTCTTAATCCGTTGAAAGTTCTGTTCTGAATATCAATAATATTTGAATTATTTAAGTAAAGAACACGAAGATTTTTCCTTCCAATAAGAGCATGGGATGTTAAATTTCCCATATTGTTACCGTCTAAGAAAGCTTCGGTAACGTCCATCGGAACTCCGAGAGGCATTGCAGTCCAATTTTGTTTGCCACAATCGACTATGTTATGATTCCAAGTGTGGTCATGATAACACAAGCAATTGTTGGGACAAGTTTGTTCGCAGTCGCACGCGTCGAAGTCGCAGCAGTGGCAGAGAGTAAAGCAGTGCCTACGATAAGTGCACAGGAATTGATGTTGATGCACGTTTACCAGAGGAACCGATGCGTCCTGCCACAAGCCCGGCAAAGTACACTGAATATCGGTTACTTTTCCGAGTCTTGGCAAGAATGACCCTGTGGATTGTTGGGTCAATATTCTGTCCCCGATGGCATCCCTTGCAGCCCGGGACAGCCACTCTGCTCCACAGTCACACTTGAGGGGGTTGTTGGAGAGCAGCAGGAGCGGGGGAGACGCAGAGGTCGCTTCGCGGGAACGTGGGGCAAGTCTAAGAGAAGATTCTTCCAACAACATCAACTGGTTGTTCTCCAAATTTATTTCGTTGACACGATTCTTCAGTAGAAAGGTATTTGAACTTACATAGTCGATTAAGTTATCACTGAAGTCAATGATTTCAATCCCATTCGGAATTGAAGTATAGTTTATTGCAGTGATTGAATTATTAGATGCGAGGATTTTTCGCAAATTTAACTTGTCGTGAACTTCAAAGTGATTTTCCAAAACTTTTATTGCGTTGCCACTTAAATCTAGCTCGGTCAAATTTCTCGGAATTAGTGCATAGTCGAACCATTCAATTTCGTTTTGGGAAACATTGAATCGTAAGAGTTTTGGAAGCGGGGCGGCTATGCCATTTACATGGCTCAAATAATTATGAGATAAGTTCAAGGTCAACAGCTCAGTGAAAGGCTCAAATGCTCCTGCTTCTACGCTCCCAATTTGATTGAACGAAAGGTCCAGGAACTCAAGATGGGCCATCCTAGGAATGGCTTCAATGCTGATGTTTCCTATGAAATTGTGGCTGAGTATAAGATATTTCAAATTATTTAGACCTTTCAATTTGGACCTCTCAAGCATGGCTATTTGATTATGGCTTAAATCTAGAACTTGCAGGAGACTTAAAGATGTGATGGCTTTTGGTATTTCAGTAATATGATTGCCGGTCATGCTCAACTTTTGCAGAGACGTGCTGTTCTTGAAAGAAGCTTCGGATACCATCTCTAAAGAATTATTATCCACGAAGAAATGTGTTAAAACCGAGAGACCTTTTAAAGTTCCACTCTCTAGCATTGAAAGTTTATTGTCAGAAAGATCTAAAGTATGCAAGTTTGCCAGATATGAAAATATTCCATCACTTAAATACGTGATCTGATTATTGGAAAGAAAGAGAACTTGCAACGAATACAAATGATTGAAAACTTGACTTCGAAGATCGTATAGCTTGTTATAAGACAGATCCAGCACAACAAGGCGAATAAGGCCGATAAAAGGCTCTGGGTTATCAAAGGAAAACGACAATTGATTATGGCTTATATTGAGAGACATTAGCTGACCTAGAGAGGAAAATAGTGAAGGAGGTATGGAAGACAAACTGTTGTTTGCTAGATCAAGATTTTTTAATTGATAGAGATCAAGAAATGCAGCTTTAGGCAAAGCTACGAGTTTATTGTAGCTTAATATGAGATCTTTAATCTCGGCCAGATTCCTGAACGCGTAGTCGTCGATGCGAGCTAACTTGTTGTGATCTAAATGAAAGGTGTGCAAGTGTGGTGTTGGGAGAGCCTTCGCAGGTAACTCATCCACTTCGTTGTAACTTAGGAAAAGATGGGCAATAGGGGCATAACAAGGAGAATAGAATCCCAGGTCTGCAAGACGATGAAGTCGATTGTAAGTCACATTTATGGTAGTCAACGATTTACATGAGCACAGAGCACCTTCAGGTATCTGCCAAAGTTCACTCTCGGACAGATCGAGATATTCTAGACGGGGTAGTTCCGTAAGAGCGTCTCTGCTCAGAGACAGTACTGCTCCTGGCCAATCTTCGTGGTGTGTTGAGACTGAAAGTCGTCTTAGTTGAGGCAGGCCAGCGAAAACACGATCTGGAAGCTCTTTGAGTTTGCATGATTCTAATGACAGCTCTTGAAGCCGAGAAAAGGTGGAAAATGCGGCAGGTTGTAATTCAGATTCAAAAACTACCTGCCTTGAACACTGCAGGTGGAGAGAAGTCACGTGCTGGCTGTGGCTGACGGCACTCAAAGTGCTGTTGTTGTTATGGCCAGGCTGTAGAATTTCAGACCTCATTGTCCTCAGCTTACACGAGGCTCGAAGGCCTTCAGGACCGACGGCCGTCACTCCGATCTCCTGAACGGAGAGGTGACAGGTGGGCGAGTGTACGGGACTGCGCGAAGCCTCGGTATCCCTCCGGGCTGCTGCCGCCACACCCACAACTAGCCACAGTAGCAGGAGCTGAGTGGCAAGGTAGGGACCGTTTTTCCTATACTTGTGACGGTCCATAGTGTGGTCAAAAGGCTGATGGTCAGTAACGGTAGCCGTCCATGGTGTGGTCAAGAGGCTGATGGTCAGTGTTGGTCATGGTGTAGTCAGGAGGCAGACAGTCAGTAGCGGAGGCTGTGGGTAAAAGAAGACAGCCCTCCCATCGCTGTCCTAACATCTTGGTTGTACATGCTGCAACTTTTCACATCACCACGTATTCATAACTTTATAATTTTTAAACGCACAACAGCTATTTCAGTTTTCAGTTACTTTCTCCCTGTTGATTTTCACATGACTGTATGATAATAACCTTAACACACAAATTAAAGAAAATTTCGATAGTTCTCAAGGAAGAAGCCCTTTCTTAGGCTAATAAACTGTGACTGGGGTAGACACTTTTTTCAGTTCACCACAACTTCAGCTGCTCGTGGAGATCTGAAAAGAAGAATTCAGAATTATGTTTCAGGTTATAAAAACAGCAGGTAAAATGAAGTAAAATTCAGTAAAAAGCGTGATTTTATATTACTTCTAGTAAAAAAATTTATAGCCAGGAATAACCAAATATTGCAAAAAGATGCACGCACAATATCATAGTTTCAACAACATTTGCATAGTGAATTCAGTTTACACAAACAAAACCGGAAAAATGGTTTGCTGCGAGCACAAACCAAGAGGATGCGAGACGTTCTATTTAGCTATCAGGCCACAATCGAAACGTTTTTTGCAGCCGCTAAATGGTTGCTGGCGCCCAACCGAGAAATCGTTTGGGTTGTTAGACTAGTTTTTCCAACGAACAAAGCATTGAATCTTTGCATAAACACGGTTAATCGCTGCATAAACATCGCTAATTTGAATTCAAGTTCAAGATAAAAAGGGAAATGAACGCACAAATAAACATCGAGGTATAACACTGGAAAAAGCTTAGAGCCTCTGTCGGGGAGTTCAAACAAATTCTAATACTATGAGCTCTGCGATCTCAATCAGACCAACACGCGTTTAGTACCACCTTGATCTGGAAGAAACTTGTAGTTCTTCCTATTAGTTTACAACGAGTTGAATTTGCTCTTTCGGTAGAATACAGTTTCCATAACGATTAAGACTCTACGCTCGAAAGGGAGCTAGTAAACACAACGCTTCAATGAAGTCTGGCGAGGTTTTCCTCACGTGATGTGCAGGTGCCGGCACAGGTGTTCTGTAATTAATGAAGTGCTTACACCAGCATATGCTGATGGAAAATAAAGACGGTCAAGCTCGTCCCAGTTACTGCTGCATTTATTTTCACGGGTCGGTACGAACAGACAAAAAGCATGCATCAATAATAGGATTTCAAAGGGAATTTTAGGAACATGTATGGAGCTAATACTGGGAGCAGCAACATAACTTCCTTTTTTAAATCCCTTTGCTTGGAAAAAACGGAAGTTATGTTGTCGCACCCTGTACATGACGAAAAAGGGTCCGTTGACGACCGAAGATAAGTTACAGAGTGTTCCATTAACTCTGGCACAGCTGCATGTTCCTCAGGATATCATTAGAGTAAATAAAGCAGATTTATTGACCAAAAAACAAAAGCACTCAGGTATCTGACAGAAAGTAGGGCAATCTCTGGAATAATTAAAATACCTTCAGTCAAACAGAAAAGAGCTTTCTACTCGACCATAAATATCATTTTTTGCTGATACAGCATAACACTGCAAAATGATGAATTTTGAGAATCAGTCAGTCAAGAAGTAGTCTTACAAGAAAAAAGTACTTTACACTTGAAGTAGTAGTCCGCGATTCATGGTTTAATAGAATAATTTCCAGACACATTTATTTCTAATAAACACACGAGAAAGTAACTTAGATAAGACACAAAGAAAAAACGATCCTGAAATCCTCGTAAGAGTACTCATGTACGCTTCATGGAGCCTCTTGTAAGATGATCAAAAATTGCGGTAGCAGGCCTAGGGAGGACGTAAAGAACAAAGGAAAGGGGCCGGCATGGTGAGCCGGAGATGTGTCATCGATAAACAACCAACAAAGGACGCCCAAACAATCTTTCAGTAGAACACGCCAAGCAAAAGCAAAGATGCCCAATTCAAGCACAGCAACAGTTGTGAGAGGAGCTGTGCAGACCAACTGTTCCTTCTTTATTGAGGGACTGATAGAATCTGATAAATCGGGTCCTCTCCTGAGCGACATGTTGGGAGTGAACCGAGAATACAAAAGCCAAGCGAGTTTCGCTGTAATAGTTATAAATGCAGTACTAACATAATAGTTGTTGGTCTAGAACTAACATAACAGTCATAGGTTTAGGCTTAACATAATATTTATTGACCTAAGACTAGCTTAATAGTTATAAGTTGTGAATTAACATAATGGTTATTGGTCTAGGACTAGCCATATTTTCTTAGGGCGGATCAAATTATCCCTAGAAATAATAATTAGAAGGTCTGACAGACGTCTTTAGTGCGAGTATTGAACACCCAAAGAAGTATTCAGTGCGAGTGCTGGACACATTATTATTATTATTATTATTATTATTATTATTATTATTATTATTATTATCGTATTCATGGTTTCACCAACGTAGCAACAATACAAACGATCTCTGCAGTGATGCAGGGTATCAAGAGGCATCTAATTTTTAAGGTTGCACTGTTGAGGAAATGGGAGTAAGTATCCGAGTTGTCAGCATGGCGTTATCTCTGGTGGCCACATTTAACATAACACTTAGAGTAGGTCCCCATGGGTACAGCACTCCAACCACGCTGATACTTCCTCAAGAGCTGTTCACTGCAAGTGCTAAACTGCTAAGAGCCCGCATTTTAAATTTTTAATTACTTAAATGGAAAACACATCTTATAAATTAAAAGCTACATGTACATATATATAAGCTACATATATCACCAGCTTGGTCGACTGGTGACCGAATCTATCACCAGCTTGGTCGACTGGTGAGCGAATCTGCTTGCGAGCGGGAAGACCCGGGTTCGAATCCCGCTGCCGACATGGTTGACGCGGCTAGAAATACGGCATGAGACTTCGGTAAACAACCGAATAATTATCGAAGTAATTATCTGACCCAAGAATGGGCCAGAAGGTTCGTTCTTATAGCCTCATTCTATTCTATTCTATTCTTGTTTATCACCAGCTTGGTCGACTGGTGAGCGAATCTGCTTGCGAGCGGAAAGACCCGGGTTCGAATCCCGCTGCCGACATGGTTGACGCGGCTAGAAATACGGCATGGGACTTGGGTAAAACAACTGAATAATTATCGAAGTAATTATCCGACCCAAGAATGGGCCCAAAGGTTCGTTCCTATAGTCTCATTCTATTAACCTATTTTAACACAAAGTCAATCATCTTACAAATAGAATTTCAGGTTTGGAAAAAATCCCCAAAACAAAATGTCCACACGAATAAGACGAGATACAGGTGCGGAAATGGACATGAGAATTAGTACCATGAGTTTGTTAGAGTTTAAATAAAATGGTTGACTTAATTGAGGCTAGAAGCTCTTGAAGTTATACAAATTCTGAATCTTAGCTCCGTAGTTCTAACTGATCAAACATCTTGCGTTCATCATCAAGAGATGTTTCCCATCTAGCAGAGTACAAAATCCTCCAAATACTGCAATATCAAAAATTAAATTGAATTCAAAGTTAAAATGGGTTATTGAATGGTATAAATAAAGTTTTGATGTAAAAAAATCTTTTTTTTAAATTAGGCATTGGTTTAATCATAAAAGCTGATGTCAAGGAACACATCAATTTGAACGACAATACATTACCTGCAGCCAGGCCAAACATTATTTGCAACAAAACCAAGTATTACCTGCAGCAAGACCAAGCATTGCTTGCAGCAAGACCAAGCATTACAGCAAAACAAACATCTGCAGCAAGACCATGCATTATCTGTGGTAAGACCAAGCATCGTCTGCAGCAAGGTCAAGCATTATCTGCTGCAAAAACATACATTACCTGTAAAAAGATCCACTTGTTTGAGAGCTCAAATAAGAATCGCAATAACCCATTTCCTTCTTCGTAAGCGCATAACGAACGTTCATAAGAAGCCAAGTCATGCAACATCACCTCCACCAGTTGCCTTCGAGTCAAGACTTCGATGCAGCGGAACAGAGCTTCAAGAGCGATGGAAAATGCTTCCTTTGTCAGCCATGAAAATTGGTCGAACAACATACGGAGAGCGGCGAATTTTATTAGCCCCCTCTCCCCGCCTGCGCCTGCCTCCTTCGCTTACCTAATGGGTGATCAAAACAACAAAAAATCAAGCAAAGAAATAGCTTGAGAATAAAACTAACTGCAGCACCATAAAGTCAGTCAATTCATGGTGTCGAAACACTTGTCCTACGCATGAAAAGTTCACGGGATAGTCATCAGATCGCAATATACAATAAATAATTCGCAACAGAAATGAGCATTAAGGTTGGTAGGCTAGAATTTATGTGACGACACACTGTAATTGCTATGTCAGGATGAGAAATGGGGAAATTGGTAGTTTTTAGGTACACAATATGAGTAGAATATTAAATGCAAGTAGATGCAGTTTTGAACATCGAAAACGGACCTCGTTTAATTTCTCTACTGGCTGGACTGATTCCTGCACGTAGGCCAAGCTCAAACAACAAAGAAACATAAATAATTCTAAATAATAAGAGTATACGTTCTGGTGCACCACAATTTTACATAGACCACATTAGGATGAAAATATAACCATAGCATTAGTATAGACAGTGCACTGAACAAACTGAAACAAAATTCAAAACTTTCTTGTTGTTTATAAACATTTACACGATGCGCCTAAAGGCTTGATAAAAACTCAGGGCCCACATTTCTTTCAGCAGTGACTCGTTTGAAGGTTATTTTTGCTCGAAAGTCCATCATTAATTGAGTCCGTTTTTGACGTACTTCCATAAATTTGCGAGCATTAAATTCTAGAGGAGCAATTAAAGTGGCAGCGTGAAGAGCTGCTGAGAAAAGCAAACGGCCCAAGAATGACACGAAATGACTCTGCAATCATGCACGGCAGAGTGAGATATTAAGTGACTAAACAGGTCATTTTCATCGCAACTCAGACTCGTTTATCAAAGAATAGGCGTTTAATTACCAGCAGAGGAACGACATAATGCACTTGATCAAACGCCTCACACTCGACGGAGCACTTCACATGCACGGGTCACGTCACCATCCCTGAGCATAACGGAATGATAGCGCAGTCCAAGAAGGGGATATTTGATACACCAAGAGTTATTTGTCAAGACTTTTGCTCCGAGTTTAAATTGGCTCTTGAGAAGTTTAGACAAGAGTTCTGTCCGTCGCTGTATGAAGCTCGTAAGAAATGCAATAGGATCGACGGAAGAAAACTTTTGCAATTTATGGGTCTGAAATGCACAAAAACGCAAACTTATAACGAATCGGTTATGCGACATCAAATTTATGGTCGTAAGAATATCTGATCCGTAGATGAAGAAGACAATTTGTGAGGGGTGCTGGTGAATAACAGATATGCAGAGGTATTTGTCCATAATTCCATAATTAAGAACTAGAGGTCTGAAAGTACTAATCGATAATTAGAAACTAGGGGTAATAGTTTGAAGGTACTAGTCAATAATTGAGAACTAGAGGTAATAGTCAATAACAAAGGACTAGAGGCATTAAAAAGCTTCCCCCTCTGAACCAGCTTATAATACTTCTGCACATATGACTCTTAACAGACAATGGCCACGAAGTCTATCAATTTTAAATGGGCAAAAATACTTAGCTAATGAAATTAAATAACAACCTGTCAACTAAGAGCTACGTGACATCATAACTAAATACTAAAGTTCTGAATGAATCATGAACCTCTATTGAACTTTAAGTAAAGCGTTAAAAAACTATGAAATTAATGTGAAGACTGAATTTTAAAAATAATAACGGGCGCTTAACAAGAGATATTTCAATCCAAAAGTCAACTTAAAACTTTCACCAAACATATTTCTAACTTAGCTTACTGGCTTCCTATTCTTTTGGGAGCAAGACCATTTCACATTTCACGTAAAGAGAAATATGCATACACGTAAAATGTACTTAGGTCTCAGTGACGTACTGGCGGAGAGATTTATGTTGTTGTTGAGAAAGACCGAATATAACGCATTTTGGATGTAAATGTGCTTGAAAAATATATTTATGCTTCGTAACAACATCTTGCAGCATTAATCAACGTAAACGTCATCGTCTCTTATAATAATTCTTTTGAACTGTAGACAGTGTATCAGACGTCTACTGGGACTATTTTTAAGAAGAGAACATAATATTGGAGCAAAATGACCTTGACGGTTTGTCTCAGATGTAAGACCTGAAATGAGGCTTAGAGACGTAATGAGCTAGGTAAATTTTGAGAATCATAGTTGGTGACAATTAAGCAGCACACGCAATGACTTGGCTATATGTAGTGTAATTTTGCTTAAATTACAATATACGGCATGACACTAAACACAAAGTGCAGACGCGGTGTGTAGTTTCTTCATGACTGTAACGTGACTCTTATAATACAAAGATTCTACCAGGGTTAGTATTTATTGCCTATAGTCTATAATAGTATTCAAAAAATGATAGACAGATAGTGTCCCTCATCGTTAACTAACATTGAGAACCTGTTCTCACTTCGTTACCCCTGATAACAGGGGTAACCCGTGAGGGGTAATGCACGCTCAGACTAGCCCTTAGACGCGATGAAGTCTCACCTTTCTTGTGAGGTTGCACATGGACACATGACTCATTTCTCATGTATTCATTCTATTTTTTCATTAAGATTTACGTACGTGATGTTTGAGCGACCAGCAGCGTAAGCGTCAATTTTAAGTTGCACTACTAAACGCTAGCAAAGTAGAAGCAAGGCTAAAGAAATAATCTGTTATACAGTTATCCGATAATGATAATGTTAGGTGTAATACAACGTTTATTTAGGACAAAAGCAAAAAGCCTAAATAGTTACCAATCATTCGTAACGAACCATTAGTTATCAACCATTAATTATCAACCACTAGTTATCAAACACTAGTTAACAAACACTAGCAATCAAACACTGGTTATAAACCATTACTTATTAACTATTAATTATGAACATTTAGCGTCTAGCCTTTAGTTACCTACAATTAGTTACAACCTATTTGTTACCAACCATTAATAACAGCCATTATTCACCAACTATTGGCAAGTCACGGCAACGAACACGACTGAAATGAAGAGGAAGTA